>JAUIMM010000033.1:3310000-3875000 GCA_031769625.1 Taudactylus pleione | reverse complement strand
AAATGTCAGTTGGGAGCTGATTGGCTGGAGCACCATTTATCATAAACTGGCCCTGATTCAGAGCCGGACGCTCTGACAGAGCGCTCGCTCTGAATCAGGGCCGGGCTATTTTTCTTTTTTTTGAACGGCCTCCTGGCCGCTCGCATAGCTGTGGGTGACCACCCACAGCTATAGCGAGCGGCCAAGAAGATGATCGCGATGGTCAAGACCATCGCGACCATCGGGCTTGCGACGAGACCCTTGTGGTAGGGTCTCGTTGCCGCAAGCTCCAGAGAGATTTTGGCTCTAACAGAGCCGAAATCTCTCCCACTGACATCACTCATGATGTCTGTGGGGCCACCCCCAAACGGAGGCGTTCACATGGGAACGCCTCCATTTGGGCAGCCACTCTCCCCGGCCTGCCCACCAAAGGGGGCGTGCTGTCACTCAACATCGACAGCACACCCCCTTTGGTACAAGACCCGGAGCGATGGAGTGCCCGTTGCTATCCGGGTCTCGCGCATGTGCACGATGGAGCCGTCTCCATTGTGCGCATGCGCACTGGGCCACCATCGACCTGGTTGCGAGCGCTCAGCGTTTGCGACCGGGTCTGAATCAGGCCCACAGTTTTATCACTCGTTGCATATGATAAAACTTGTTGATAAATAGGCCCCTTGGGGTGAGCTTCTAGCAATACATTTTCATAAATGTTCATAAATGTTCTTTAGTCGAATATTTTTGCACAGGGAAATGTTTTCTGGATCCTCTATTTGTTCTTTTTTGCTCTCCATCTCCGAATGGATCTCTGCTAGCGCTTGTTTCTTTTTATATACATATATAATTACCTTTGTGTTCTAGAGCAGAGATTCCCAACCACGGTCCTCAAGGCACACTAACAGTCCTGGTATTAGTGATATCCCTGATTGTGCACAGATGGTTAAATCAAAATAACTGAGGTACTAATTTAGTCACTTCTTCTCAAGTATGGCTATCCCCAAAACCTGGACTGTTATTGTGCCTGGAGGACCGTGGTTGGGAACCCTTGTTCTAGAGAATCCGAGCTGCTAATTCAACTCCGGTATCCCCTGTATAAATTCATGCTTTAATAGTAGCCTTAACTTAACTTTAATATTTTCTGCTTTAATGCTGCCGTGAGCTTTTTCTGCCTGTTCTTCTGATTCCAAAGTTTGAAAGACGGCAACTCCCTGTGATATTCCTTTTTCTTTTTTTTTTATAGACGTTTGTGTGATATGAATGAGTAATTTCATTGTATTTTGTGGCATTTTATTTTGACCTTGTTAAATTCTCCAGTATCTTCTGTTTATCCTGTTGTAGTAATGAAATGCTTAACTGTAATGAAGCGCTTATAGAGTCATAGATATATGATATCTGGCCAGCATCGTAGCTAGACGGCAGTGCGCCCTGTGCAGCACTGCCGTCCCTCTCCGCCCCCTCCTCCCCCCCCTGAGCTCTTACCCTAACTTCCGAAAGGAGGAGGGAGGGGGGATCTTGCGGCGATTTTCAGTGACCACTGTCTGGCGCGCACCACTGCCGGAGGTCTCTGTCTGCAGACCTCCGGCACAGAGAAGTATGTGGCCAGTGCCTCTGGAGGATGGCGCCCGGTGCACATGACCCCTCAGCCCCGCCCCTAGTTACGGCCCTGATCTGGCTAAGGATATAGGGGGAGATTTAGCAAAGTTTGGAGAGAGTTAAAGTATAGAGATAAAGTAACAACCAATCAGCTCCTGACTGTAATTTTTCAAACACGGCTTGTAAAATAAAGGTGCATACACACACAACGATTTTTTGAACGATTATCGTTAACGATATTGTTTAACGTTCAATCGTTGTAAAAATCGTTCACTTTCTGAGTTAAAACGATGAACGATTATCGTTCATGCGCGCTCACGTTTGTAGTTTGTAGTTCAGTCAGACTGACCAACTGAATGATTTTCACTAAGGGAATATGCAAAAATCGTTTGTAGTTAAAAAAAAATCGTTCATTACACTTTAAAAAAATCATGTGCTTAAAGCTGCATACACACACAACGATTTTGTTACCAACGATTTTATGAACGATGTTATGAACGATTTTCTGTCAGATTATCTGTCAGATTTTTTAAAGTGTAATGAACGATTTTTTTGAACTACAAACGATTTTTGCATATTCCCTTACTGAAAATCGTTCAGTTGACGTCTGACTGAACCACAAACTACAAACTACAAATGTGAACGGGCATGAACGATAATCGTTCATCGTTTGACTCAGAAAGTGAACGATTTTTGCAAACGATTATCATTAAGTGGGATCGTTTAACGATAATCGTTCAAAAAATCGTTGTGTGTGTATGCAGCTTTAGAGTTAGCAGCTGATTGGTTGTTACTTTTTCTCTCTCTCTACACTTTATATCTCTGCAAACTTTGATAAATCTCCCCCATTGCATAATAAGTTACCTCTAAATGTCTCCAAGTTTAGGAAAGATTTATTATGGAGGGTCTATAGATTTATAAAAAGATAATAAACTCAGTATTAGGCCTGTAACCAGAAGTTAAGGGGTATATTTACTAAAGTGCGGTTTTATAGAAGAGGATAAGTTGCCCTTAGCAACCAGTTAGAGTCTACTTATCATTTATCTAGCACCTACTAGATCTAGAAGATAATAGCTAGAATCTGATTGGTTGCTATGGGTAACATCTCTACTTCTATAAACCCGCACTTTAGTATATATACCCCTAATTTGGAATAGGCAGCACGATTATTGGTTCAATAACTGTAGATGACAGAACATCATGTCACAGACAAAGCTGGCAATATGTTGGGAGACAGGGTATGGACACCCTGTAATTTAATCTTTGCCCCATTTAGCTGTCCAGGATGAGGTTGAATATACACATCCTAATGCTTCTGAGGTATTTTTAAAATATGCCTGTCATTCAGTGGTCGCATGATCTTCTAATAAGGCAAGTAGGCAGAGTCAGATTAATAATGGGGCAGGGCAAATGGAACTACAGCTCCAGGCCTCCAGATAAAAATAGGCCCATGATTATGACAACATGATGCTGACCTGCCGAACAGCTGGCCACACTTTTGGCCATAAATCATTAGTATTAAAATTGTATTTCAATTCTCCTTGCAAATGGATGTAATTTTTCTACTTTTGCCTATTTAGGGAGATATAAGGGCTGATAGTGTAGGGGGTGTGCTGTGCACACCCACATGGCTCTGGCCACACCCACACAGCACTGGTCACACCCACTTGGCACTGTCCACACCTACACATCACTGGTCACACCTCCTCCCAGGGCTGGATTAAGGCTTGTGGGGGCCCTGGGGCTAAATTGGGGGGGCCCCCACCAAGCCACACGGAGCATATCCACCCTCTTCACCCCTCCGCTCCACCTGATTACTTACCTCAAGTCCCGTGATTCCGGCTCTATGTTCAGCAGTCAGTGCTGCTGCATACAGCGCAGAGCGGCTCCTGTCTTGAGGCCCCAGATCAGTGATCAGCGTCACGGACGTGATATGTCACGTGGCGTTGATGAGGGGACTCAGGAGCCGCTCTGTGCTGTATGCAGCAGCGCTGGCTGTGCTGCTGCATTCAGAAACACAGAGCCGTGGGAGCTTAAGCCCCCATCCGGGAACAGGTGCCGCTGGACACTTGTTCTCGGCAGGGTCAGACCGACCCTGGCCCCTCTGTGTGTGGGTGCCCGGGACATCCGTCCTGTCGCCCCTACCTTAATCCTACCCTGCCTCCTCCGCTTCTCACAATATTCTCTTGATCATTTTCTGCCCCAGGCCCATGTGGCCCTTAATGCGGCTCTGCAGGTAAGTTACAATCATAATAATAAATATAACACAGTTTATCTGTAAATCTGGTACAAGGTCAGCCAGTAGATGACCCGAGGTATGGTGGTTAAATAGTGGAGGTAAACAATATAGATTCCAGATGAGCCCCAATGCATTTCATCTAAAGACTTCTTCAGGGGGCCTAGGATGTCTTTTATTTCACTAACATGTATATCTTGCATAACATGTATAACTTGTAGGCTAAAAAATATATCAGTTTGTCTCTGTATAAATATCTTCAGCATTCAGTAAAAGCACAACTTTATTGTATCAATGACACATTGTATATGAATTGCAGATGAGTTCGGCACAGTTGCTGCACTGCAGAGAGGGATATTTATTTCCGTTTACCATTTGTAAGTACACATTCTGAAGTTCTCCCATCGTTTTTCAAACCTGATCTCCCAATTCACATTGTAGTCACATAGCAACCATACAACTCCCGCTGGAAGTGAAATTGTTCAGACAGTGGAAAAACAGTACATTCTCTGCAGATTATCATCAAGTTGCAATTGTGTTTATTAATGTAAACGTTATGTTTTTTCGCAACCTGGTCCCGCAAAAGAAATCCCATTTAATATATAAAAAAATAAGTTTAAATTTGCTCAGTTGGCCACAAATAAACTCTGCAAATAAACTACGTTCCAGTACATTTGGAAAGTTACATTTCTGTGCTAAGTGATTTGAAAATTATTTTGTAATTATTTTCTGTGCTGAAAGAACTGTATTGCCAGAAAAATCAAAAACAATAGGAAACATGTCAGTCCTGTTTTCATAGAAAAATCCCCCTTAGTCCCAGGCTAGGACAGCAGGTAATCTTAGGCAGCATCAGTGGCGTCCCTCCCTGCGGTGTCACCCGGTGCGGTGAGGGACGATGTGCATGTGAGAAGGGGGCGTGGCCATGCGGCCCTAACCCCCGTGTCTTTTACTTGGGGAGGAAAGGGGGGGGTGCAGGAGGTACCTGTGTGGAGTGCTGGTCGGCTCCCTCAGTGTCAGGAGCCGAGTGCTACACTTAATGCTACAGTGCAGCACCCGGCTCCTGTCAGTGATGGGGAGTCTGCACCTTGGTGTCACCCCTCGGCGGGTGACACCCGGGTGTGGACCGCACCCCCCTTGTGACGCCACTGAGCAGCATGTGTGACTCTTATACTCTTTTCAGACAAAAGCCAAATACCCAATGCACAGGAACGCGCATCGGTGTATGTCTGAAAGGTCCGTCCGCTTCCCTGGTCGCGATCAGGTTTTTTTGTCTGACGTCTCCTTCTGCATCTGCATCGTAGATGGACGGATTCGCACAGCCCCTTGTGTGCCACTCTGCAAATCCTTCCATCTCTGAATCAGGCCCTAAATTATATCAGCCATTTGGGCAAGAGTCTTACTAATTATTCAGCATTTGTCATTATATGTAACTTCTTTTTGAGTCACAAATAAGAGACCTAATAAAAATTAAACACTCTCATAAATGGGGATTTATTTAATAAGTTTCAAAATATTATCTTTCCCAGAGAGAGAATCTAATAAAAAAAACTAAATTGAAGGACTCTTGAAGTGGATACACATGATGGACAGCTAATTATATAAACTACCACATAACTTATTTTTATATCGGTCTTCCATTTATCTATGTTGCCAGTTTCAATGTGGGACTTCGTTTCCTGGACAATAATCATATTATTTATTACTAAAGCTGCATATACACACAACGATGTTAGTAACCAACGATTTTAGTGAACGATTTTCGTCCAGATTTTCCCTTGAAAAAGTGAACGAAAATCGTTTATAAAAATCGTTGGTTACTAAATGAATAAATGATTTTCATGAACGATAAACGATTTTTTAAATCATGCATACAGTGAATGGACATCGTTCATCGTTCATTCTGTACAACATGAACGATTTTATGAATGAAAATTGTTTGTTGGACAGTCAGAATGGACGATGAACTACAAACGTGAACATGCATGATCGAATATCGTTAATCGTTCACCTTAAAAAGATGAACGATTTTATAAACGATTTAACGATAATGACGTCGTTATAGTTAAATTGTTAAAAAGATCGTTGTGTACGCACCTTAATTGTTCTTACCTGCTTACTCTAATACATTGGTTCAGCTGTGCCTAACTATCCACGTTGTTCCCCAGTGCATAATACCAGTGACAGTCTGACTATGACAATTGCCTCTGTACTGATTATGGGGCTGATTCAGAGCCGCTCGTAAGCGGCAGTACGCTCGTTCCAAGCGATGTTCGCCCATCTGCGCATGCGTACGGTTTTTAGTACGCATGTGCGAACCAGTCAGTGCGGCCGAAAATCGTTTGTTCGCTATATAGCGAGTGCCTGCTATTTTGAGTGACAGAATGAGGTGTATGTGGGTGGTAACAGGGGAAGGTGCTTGAAAATGGGGAGTGGAGATCAGAACGCAGGCGTGCTTAAAGGTCAAAGCGGGCGTTTTATGGGTGTGCATAATTAAAACAGGAGCGTCATTGACCACGTCACTTGGTTGTTTTATAGTCAGAACTGCTCGCAATATAGTGGTAGGAAAAACCAACCACAAGAATAGCGAGCAGTTCATACGCTGTTCGATGTACTCGATTAATCTATTAAATAGCGGACATGACGTATGATGTGAGCGGCCAGGGGGCGTATTTTTCAAATAAACATCCGCATGTTTTGTTCGCTCGTTCAGACATGGAGGCGGCAACAGACCACAAGGAGCGAACGGTTCATTTGAATAGCCACCCCCTTTTTCTGAACGAGCGAGCGCTAATTGCGTCCGGCTCTGAATCAGGCCCTATGTTCTAGAGACTAGTCAACAATATATGGGAGGATTCAATTAGCCAAGGGGTTTACCCCGCAGTTAATTGACCGCCTTGCATGATTCAATGAGCTGTGGGAACTCCGCACGCTAATTACCGGAGGCAGGATATTTTTTCGCAAGCCACAGGAGCTGCAAGGAAAAATCAGAGTTAAACTACAGAATCTGCATTGTAATGTGTGGGGAAACCCATTGATTCTGCACTCTATGTGGAATCAATGGATTAGTGTGCATTACACCTTTTATCACGCAGGGAAAAGGCCATTTATTTTAATATCTTTTCCCCGCTTGGCATGATCAGGTAGCTGCGGGGTATATTCTGCAGTTAATTGAATTCCCCCCATAGACTGCTACTTATTTTCCTAGTACTCATTTAGGTAATAATTATTCCCTCAGTTTAGGAGGAATATGAGATTATAACTTACTTTTAGCTGCCAGCAAGACTCCCCTTTTAGCAGTTACATATTATCCTTTAAATTTTTTTATGTTATTTTTCATCGCCTATTTTTTTATATTTTGCAGTTATAGGGGTCCATTTATCATCACTTAATGGCTCGTTAACCGTGCGCAAATGGGCCATTCATCAAACTTCTTTGCCTGCGACAACAAATGCCATCTTAAGATGGCGCTTGTCATCAGAGTCCCAGGGATGCGAAGAGGGATCCGAGGGGATTCCTTCGCCGCCACCTCACTGTGTGGCCAACGGCTCTACGCAGGTGAACCACGTGCAGATGCCGGCCACGGGGGAGGTAAGTAACGTTGCTACAGAAGTAGCAGTGTTAGTGATTGTGGGGACAGATGCTTTTCTGAGAAGCTGTCCCCACATGGGAACAATGCTGAATTGCTCCTGTGATAATTATCCACCGTGGCGAGTTGGATACTTAATCATACAATTAATAGACCTATTAAAAATTACCTATAAAGACTGAGGGGCCTATTCATTAAGTTATAAAATTCTCTGGAGGTAATTAGGTTTAGAACTCGCATGGAGTTCTACCTAATTATCGGAGGAATTCATCATTCCTCCTCTCTATAAGTATCTATTCCTAAAAGTTGTTATTTTTGCGATGACAGCTTTTCGGAAAATAGATACTTTTCCCTACCTACATCCCCGTCCTCCGTCTCCATCACCCACCTCTGCACTGCACTGTCAGTGCTCTGCAGGGAATTGTCCCCCGGCGGCGTGTCTGGCTCCCCTCCGCTGCCTGCTCCATCCACTGTTGCCGGCAGCGGCTCCGCCGCCCCCCTCCTGCCCCCGGATCTTATGTTCTCCGAAAGGTAGCAGGTCCCCCGACCCCCCCCTGCAGATTGTGCCTAATTGTACACCCCTATATATTAAAAATTCACAACAAAAAATAAAAAGTTAGATACTTTCCTTCTCTTAGACCTCTTTACACAGCGTACAATTGTATATCTTTACATGGTAAAATGTATTTATATTTATCAGTACCCAATTCACAGATCATGAGGAAAAGAATCATAAATAATGTATCAATATGAAACTATTAATTGAATATATGCCATCAGCAAATAAAGGACCTCATTCAGAGCCGCTCGCTATTTGCGATCATTCGTTCAAAAAAAAGGGGTGGCTATTCAAATGATCCGTTCGCTCTTTGTGGTCTGTTCACGCCTATAAGTCTGAACGCGCGAGCAAGACTTGCGGTCGAATTTTTGAAAAATACGCCCCCTGGCCGCTCGCATCATACGTCATGTCCGCTATTTATTAGATTAATCGAGTACATCGAACAGCGTATGAACTGCTCGCTTTTCTTGTGGTTGGTTTTTCCTACCACTATATTGCGAGCAGTTCTGACTATAAAACAACCAAGTGACGTGGTCAATGACACTGCTGTATTAATTATGCACACCCTTAAAACGCCCGTTTTGACCTTTAAGCACGCCTGCGTTCTGATCTCCACTCCCCGTTTTCAAGCACCTTCCCCTATTACCACCCACATACGCCTCATTCTGTCACTCAAAATAGCAGGCACTCGCTATATAGCGAACAAACGATTTTCGGCCGCACTGACTGGTTCGCGCATGCGTATTAAAAACCGTACGCATGCGCAGATGGGCGAACATCGCTCGGAACGAGCGTACTGCCGTTTACGAGCGGCTCTGAATCAGGCCCAAAGTTGGCGGGGCTCCCCTAGAGTTAAATTACGGTATAGCACAGTATACAAGCACAAAAGGAAGGAAAGAAAACTCTTTTTGTTGGGGGCACAAACTTATTTAAATCTGTTAAAAGACAATATTTTAATGTTATATCTCACTAATATAATGTAGAGTTTTTGATATTAGTGAGATATAACATTAAAATATTGTGTTTTAACAGATTTAAATAAGTTTGTGCCCCCAACAAAAAAGAGTTTTCTTTCCTTCCTTTTGTGCTAAATTTTACTAGGGAAATGCATATAAACACACTTGTGACAGTTAATTGGTTTAGAACCTTTGGAGGCTGGAAGTATGGGACTAGTCTTGGAGGCAGAAGTGGTTATCAGTGTAGAGCTTACACACTGGTCATTGACGGACTGAAAAATGGTGGGAGGAAGTGTGCAGTGAGATGCGGTGGACAATGTAGGAGTGACTTAAAGCTGAAGACCATGTAAGTGAGGTGTTGTAGAGGCTCCTGAAAAATCAAATATTTGCCAAGAAAGTGAAATGTTTCTTCAACCAGATTTGAGTGATCTTCCTGGGACACAATTTTAGCACAGATCATAAAAATGGAACCGGTGAGGCTCTACGATATGCTCAGTTGACCAGTGATGTAGGTATCAAGGCCATCCAGGAGTTGATCGGGTTGAGCTACTAGTACATATGTTTTATCCACAATTTCTCAAGAGTTATTAGTTCTATAACTGTTTTGACCAAAAAGGGGACTCCTAAGGACACATGGATCCTAAGGTATAAAAGGCTTTAGGCAACTTCAAATGTCTCTCCACCTCTGTCCCCACACAGGTATCCTGATCCAGTCAGGCCATATACTCAATGCTGACACATCTGAGAGATGAGCAGAAGCTGTGCTATCGCACAGTGACATCACGGACGTCCCTCACCCCTGTGCTTCCTTTGAAGAAGTTCACCCCTGCCAAGGTCAACATGGGAAACTGGGAGTTGCTGGCCCTAGTTAAATGAAGGATCCTTCTGGAGTGAACACGTTTCCCTCTCTGTAATAATGTCTGACCACAGTGACTTGCAGTATGTTCAGTAGGCAAAGAGGTTGAACTCTTGGCAGGCCTAGAATGATCCATCATAGAGAGTAAAGTCATTATACATGATTCTGTGAGTATCCATCTCTTCTGAGTTGCTGCACAAGATCCAAGCTCGAAATAGCAGTACTCACCAAGGTGCTCAAGGTACTCAAATGCAAGAGGGTCATTCCTACTGGCTGCCAGATGTAAATCCTGCAATAAGGGCACAACTCATGGTAGGGAGCACATCCTGGCACAAAGAAAAAATCTCTTTGGTTCTCTTTGGATTCTGGGGACTACCGTAAAGAAGAATGTCATTTCCTTTGTCCACTCCTGCACCACCTGTTCACACACCAAGGTGCCATGGTCCTACAGGCTCCTGAGTCTCCTGCCCATTCTATCATCAATCTCCCCATCTTCCAAAGTAACACCATTATGGCATTATCATAGTTGTAGTTCATTGCTCAAAGAACAAGTACAAATAAGAAAATGAACAGCGCTATGTGCATATAAGAAAAAAAATGTTACAGTATAACCATGCAGATCTGTGTAAAAATACACATTGACACATATTGTATTTACATTGAAGTAGGTAACAATTAATGTATCAAACCCTTTAAAGAATAGAAAAGAGGACAAGTGTAGACAGTGTCGGACTGGGACATGAAGGGCCCACCAGGGAATGCAATGGTAGGGGCCCAAGCTTAAGGGGTGTGGCCAGCCACCAAGGGGGGGGGTCTGGCCAGCCAACAAAGGGGGGGTTCTTTCCAGCCAAAACAGATGGACCTAGCCAACCATTAGAGAGGAAATGCAAGAACAAGGACCCTTTATAAAAGAAAAGACTGGGGTGTGTCAGTACAACCCACTTGGCAGGAGGGCTAATCTTAATGTAGTTTCCATAGAAACAAATCAAGCACCCAAATTCATCTATGACCCTGCTTCACCTCTAGAGGAGGGGGTGGGGCCCTCAGGCAGTAGGGCCCACCGGTTATTTCCCCTGTACCCCTGTGGGCAGTCTGACCCTGAGTGTAGAAGTTTCCCATAACAACCAATAAGCTTCAAGCTAGCATTTATCAAGTACATTCTATGAAATGATGGGGGGAGATTTATCAAAGCTTGGAGAGAGAAAGTGTAGAGAGATAAAGTACCAACCGATGAGCTTCTCATGGTCATTTTTCAAACACAACCTGTAAATATTTTGTTTGTACAGCCGACGAACGACATACTGCATAATGCACCTGCGGGTGTATACAGACGGTATGTCTGTGAAGTACATCATTCACAGACATACCAGATCGGCCCTGCAGCACAGCCGATGTTGATATATCTTGCAGATACATCGGTACATCTGCATGTGTGTACAGGCGACCACCGTACACCTGCTGCAGGAACTGTCATCACTGACATCACAAGTGGGCAGGAAAATTTAAATGCCCACCCAGTTGTGATATCTAACCAGACTTATGGAGCGGCCTATTGGTCAATGTGTATAGCTTACCAAATCACACGGTCAGACGCTTAAGTGTGTACCCAGCTTTACGAGCTGATTGGTTAGTACTTTATCTCTGTACACTTTATCTCTTTCCAAGCTTTGATAAATCTCTCTCAAACTGGTTGCTAGGGGCAACTTCTCCACTTGTCTATTTCTCCACTCTTCAGAAGAATTGTAACCTCTCCCCCAATTATACATAGGAAAATACACCAGACTTTAATAATAATGGCCAACAAAAAACCCTAAAAATATAGAAGAACATAATCCAGACAAAGTCCAGATGATTATCCAGCAACAGGCAATAAAGATGTGGACTCTACCAAATAGAGGTACTTCCATGATGCCTTATCAGCGGTGGCGGCTCCAGAGGTGAGGCTGCAGCGCAAAATTCAAATAGGGGAGCATAGGCAAACGCAGGGGGGGTTTCCTTCTGCCTGGAAACCCCCCTCCCCAGCCCACACCATGACTACCATAGAAATAGTAATATAATAGAATTTTACAAGTGCTGCATGTTATTCTTAGTATCACAAATGAAATAATTAGTACCACCTGTGGGTCTTTTAACATGTATCAGCCAGTAATAAATAACCTGTGCACCAACTAGAAGATCTGGAAAACATTCACTGATGTGCTGCTATAGAGCCCAATATGTACATATATGTCCAGGGCAGTGCTAGGTTGCTCCCAAACTCCCGGTCTTGCTCTAATACTCTGGAATGGTGCCCACATCTAAAATAAAAACATTCGGCTTAGGCAGGATGGCCATACTGCCGCATTTAATGGCTTATTATGATCGCTAGTCCTGTACATGCTGGAATTATGATACACAATACACTTTGTATGATGCATATTAAAGCTGGATAAGTGCTAATTCATGGACTGGCCACACTCACTCTAACATCAAGCATTTGGAAACCCCCCTCTAGAAATCCTGCGTTTGCCACTGGGGAGCCACACCAACTGCCACCCCAACCGCTGCCAAACATCATCGGCTGGGACTCACTGGCAGTTGGTGTGGCTCCCCTATTTGAATTTTTTATTGTGCTGCAGCCCCACCTAGTATCCAGTGTCTGCGGCTATACTATACAGTACTACTCTGAACCAGGTCCTGTGTGGGCTAGAAGGGGTACACATGTCTAGGAGGCTTTGCTCAATCCCTCTCAGTTCCAGTCCTAACGTGGCGTGTTTTATTATGGAAACAACTAACCTTGGCCACCACCAACCAGACATGCTAAAGCTATCACAACCTTTTATATGACAATTTATACCAGTAAGCAGTAACATGTACTTTTTCACAATTTGTTACATTTTCTTTATGTCCGCAAGCCAATGCTCTCACAATTGAAAATAAGGTCAGCGAAGACTAATACATTTTTGTAACCACAGAGGCAACAAAGATAAACAGCGCAGTGAGCTCCTGCTGAAATCACTCATTATGCAGTTTACCGCTTTACAAACAGAGGAAGATGGGCTTAAAAATAAACCCTTCTGTGTGTCGATTGTGCAAAAGTGCAGTGACAGGTACTGGTCAGTGTGCTGGACGTCATGAGAGTGATACTGACAGAGAAAAATATTTTTCTCTCTATGTTACAGTACGTTATTTTTTAAGATCTGCAAAAAAAAATAAACATAATTCTGTTCTTTGATGTATAGTCAGGAAGTCTATATCGAGCGGTGCTAATTTTTTTTTCTGCAAAGAAGGGGTACAAACTGCTAGGATGGAGCAGGAGAATTTCAATTTTCCTGCAGCTGTGCACCTGTACGCACCTAGGGTTCAGTGAGCAAGCACTTATGTGTGAAATTCAATTACAGGCTTTGAAAAACATCTCTTTATCATAATGGAAGGGGTGTATACAGAATATACCGGCTACCGGTTCCAATTCTACCTACGAAATCTTTCCATGGATAAACAAAAAAAAAATAAGCCAAAATGTATTAAAATTCATCAGCACTGTATTATTATTTTTTTGTGTGTTCAAAAAACAAATAAAAAACTAACAAAAAAATATTTCAACCCATCTTTTGTTTTGTTTCATTCTGGCTTTTATTTCAAGTTCAGTTCTGCTGTGGAGCCTTTCACATGATACACAGATAATTATGCAAATAAGAATATTTGTGAATCTCTCTTTAATTATCAGAAATCCGTGCATGCGTGCTATTATTATACCCAGAAATAATACTGTAAAAATAACTTTGTGAAGTTTAGTGAAAGGTTGTAAACATATTAAAGCATTGTAAATTTTACTTGCTCTGGTGTTATTGTGCCATAAAATGTACAATCCGTGAAAGCTGTAAAAAGACCTGCAGATCTCTGCTCTTCGTGGAAGGTTTCAACGTGTTCAGCAGTGGAATCGGTATGGGATGCCGAAAGTCGGGATCCCGGCTGTTAGAATCCCGACAGGGCTAGCATACTGACACTTGTTGTTCTGTATGCTAACCCTCCCCCTCTCCCTACCCTAACCCTCCCTCTTTGTTGCCTAACCCTAACCTCCCCCCCAAGTGTCTGAAGCTAACCTCCCCCTCCCCGCACCCTAAACCTAACCTTCCCTCCTTAGTGCCTAAAGCTCCCCCTAGTGCCTAGCCCTAACCCTCTCCCCCGCCCCGCTAATTACCTTCGGTATCCCGGCAGTCAGGATGTCGGCACCTGGATTGTGATAGGTGCCAGGATTCCAGCGCCGGTAATATCAGTGCCGGCATCACGGCCGCCGGAATACTGACTGTATCCCTTCAGCAGTATTAGCCTTATGCTGGGTACACACTAGACGGTATGTTGTCCGATCCGGCCGGGTCAGAGCGACATATCGGGCACATCATATAGTGTGTGTACCCGCTATATTGCTGAAGATGCGCACGGTCCCGCGCATCGTCAGTAACATTCTCTGTCGGCCCTACATGCAGGGCTGACTGGGGACGTCGTTAGCGTCCTGCCGGGTCCCGTTGCTGCCGAGGTTGGGCGGTATCCGGTCTAATGATTTACAGTAAAAAGGTAGACAATATCTAGACAACATAAAAACAATTGACAAAAAACAGATCCACACAAAACACTGAAAAAGTCACATCCTCAAAAAATACAATGAAAAAAAAATCCATGTGTCACTGCAGCACTACATATGTTACTCCAGTCCCCCTCATTTGTCACTTCAGCAGCCCCTCCATGTGTCACTCCAGTAACCCCCCCATGTGTCACTCCAGTAACCCCCATGTGTCAGTCAGGGGAGTCGGCAGGGGAGCCGTATCAGAATGGAACAGCCGCATGTGGCTGAAGAGCCACAGGTTGGCCACCACTGTGTTAGACAGTAAATAGGTTGACAGGGAAAAAAGGTCAACATGGACAAAATGTCGACACACTAAAGGTCGATATGTAAGAAGGTCGATGGGTACAAATGGTAGACAGACTCAAAAGGTCGACATGAATATGGTCGACATGAAAATGTCAACACATCATTTTTTGCTTTTTTAGGGTTAGGCACTTACCGGTGGGTTAGGGTTAGGCACCAGGAGGGAGGGTTAGGGTTAGGCACTTACCGGAGGCTTAGAGTTAGATACTAGAAGGGACGGTTATGGTTAGGCACCTACCCAGATGGTTAGGGTTAGGCACCAGGTGGGAGGGTTAGGTTTAAGCACCAAGGGGAGGGTTAGGATGAAGATTAGGGTTAGAAAACAAAAAAACATGTGTCGAACATTTGTGTGTCAACCATTTACATATTGACCTTTTGACACTGTCGACCATTTGTACCTGTCGACCTTCTTACATGTCGACCGTTAGTATGTCTGACCTTTTGTCCCTATCGACCTATTTACTGTCTAACATCTAGTGTCTATCTAGACCAGTGGTTCCCAAACTGTGCGCCGTGGCACCCTGGGGTGCCTCGGGACACTTGCAGGGGAACCTCAGGTTGGTGGTCCAGCACCAAATCAAATTCTTTATGGTCAATGTAATGTAAATATGTGCACAAACAGAACCTGTCCACCACTATATAACCAAACCTAAGGATGACAGGTAAGCACAATTTACGTCACTGTGCTACTTCACTACATTACTGTCTGAATTTCTCAATAACAAACTTTTGGCTTCGGGGTGCTGCGCAAACAATGCTGATACTAAAGCGCCGTGGTTCAAAATTTTGGGAACCACTGATCTAGACATTATCTACCTTTTTACTGTAAATCTTCAATCCACATCCAGTCGGGCTGGGTACACATCGTCCGGTGTGTACCCAGCCTTAGGATCATAAAAATGATTAAACATTGGAGCAAATGTTAAAGGATGTTACAAGACGGATTATTTTAAGGATAATTCTATGTTTAAAAACATTATTGATAATTTCATTACAATAAAATGTTTTTGATTTGACCAGGAAGTGTGTCTGTTTTTCTTTATTATTAGACCTAGGGGGCCTATTCATTAACACTAAAATAACAGTTTTAAGGACATTTTCCTTAATTACCATTATTTTAGTATTCATGAAGAGACTTAACACAGGAGATATCACTGATATCTCTTGGTTAAATCCCCCTGCGTTAACTTCCACACTCCCCATACATTAGTACATGAGTATGAGGATATGGAAATTATGGTATTCATCAAATTCCGAAAATTCAGTATTTTTGGAATTTGATGGTGTTACTATACGCCACTGTCAGGTGGTGTATAGCAAGTTACACTTACCGGCTGTCAGCTGGGCAGGTCCTCTACCGGCTCCCTCCGTCACTCTGGTCGCTTCTCAGACTCCGTCTGCTTCTCTGACACGGTGTTCTCCCGGCAGAACACAGTAAAGTTCAACTTTACTGTGTTCTGCCGGGAGAACACAGGCCCTGATTCAGAGCCGGACGCTCTGAATCAGGGCCGTCCCTGCTCCTTTTTGGAGCGGCCTCCTGGCCGCTTGCAAAAAGGAGCTGTGGGTGACCTATAGCTGTGGGTGACCACCCACAGCTATAGCGAGCGGCCAAAATGATGGTGGCGATGGTCAAGACCATCGCGACCATTGGGTTTGTGACGAGACCCTGCGGTAGGGTTTCGTTGCCGCAAGTACAGGAGTGCTTGGCGGCTCCAAGTTTAGGTAGGAGGGCCCTGATTCAGAGCGAGCGCTCTGGTCAGAGCGTCCGGCTCTGAATCAGGCCCTCAGACCATTCGGGCCTCCATATTAATCTCAACTCCTCTAACATAGCACCTATTGTCTTATTACATAGGCTTTGGACATTGGATGCCAAATGAATGATGCTATTGAAATGAAACTTTCCCAGTGGCCACCCTAAGCACAGGCTTAATAACAGCACAGCAGCAATGCTGCGGCAGCAGGCAGACTGTTCTAATGTAGCATACTGTAACAAAACTTAGGACCTGATTCAGGAATGTACGTTAATGCAGCGGCTGTGCGAAAATATGCAAATTTCGCAACCCCCAGGATTTGTATTGAAATGCCCACAAGCGGCTTCGCAAATGCAAGAGACTCCATACAAAGACACAGGTTGGCGCAGATCAGTCCATTATCTGATTTCTGAGTAACACTATAGTCGTGCAGAATGGCCGCCAGAACTGAGACTCTGGAGCCATTTTCACTGAGTACGGGATCGCAGTCGCAGGCAAAGACACGGCCCGTAAAATGGTCCAGAATAAATCCGCACTGTGGGCCTGATTCAGACCCGATTGCTAGATTCGTTCGCACGCAGCCATCGGCTGCCAAACTATGCAAATCCCCCGATCGTATGGCAAGGCATTAACACGCCCACTATGTCTTGGCGTGTGATCGCGGTGTGTATATAGACGCCCACCAGCCTGTCTTAAGATCCCCACTTTCCCTTAGCAATACACGACATCTCCAGGAAGTGTATGAAACAATCGGTAACATCGGTCCCATACACAGCACTTGTGGCTGACCATACCCTACCGCAAGTACTGCGAGTGCTTCAGTGTGTAATTCAGCCATGTGACGTGTATTATGACGCTCCGTCTTAATTATACATGCCTCTGCAACGGCGTTCAGACGCACAGACACGCCTGCGTTCACAGCACTACACCCCCATTTCCATCGACCAACCCCTGTCACCACCCACAAAACGGCTCGTCCTGTCACTCATTCTAGCGAGGCATCTGTGTACAAGGGGCGATCGCATGGACTCATTCACGCACGCTCACTGCGTCTTATATGCATGCGCAGATTGCAAACATCGACAGTCTACGTGCGAACGCAGCCTAGCGAACGGGTCTGAATCAGGCCCTGTGAGTGGTAATGAAACTTGATCCATGCGCAATGCTATAAGGGAGTCTATGTATTAAGCCTTGGAGAGAGAAAGTGGATGGAGATAAAGTACAAACTAATTAGCTCCTCATTTTTCAAACAGCCTGTAACATGACAGATTGGAGCTGATTGGTAGATACTTTGGACCTCATTCAGAGTTGGTCGAAGCAGCCGCACGGTCGTACGCCACCGATGTTCACTAAACTGCGCATGCGCAAAGTTTGCAATGCGCGTGCGCAAACTAGCCGCTACGATCAGAAATTTCTCTCTCCTTGAGCACAGCCAGGTCGGTAGTTTGAGTGACAGATTGAGGCGTTTGTAGGGGGTAACAGGGGAAGGTGCTTGAAAACGGGGGAGTGGAGATCCGAACGCAGGCGTGCCTAATTATGCGAACGGTGTTTAATGGGAGTGCATACGGTTTATGGGAGTGCATAATTAACAAAGTAGCGTCATGGCACACGTGACATGGGAGGTTTTTACACTGACATGATCGTAGAGCTTAAGAGAGGGTATGGTCAACATTAAGCTCTACGACCAGTTCCGATGGTGCCAGATGGCCTCGATTAATCGTTATATGCCCAGAGATAACGTGTAATGCGTACGAGAAGGGGGCGTATTTTTTGTCTTCTGGCCGCTTCCTCCCCTTGGTCGGCCAGCTGCCGATCTGATCTTAGGGACACAACATGCGAGTGCATCATTTGCATATCCGGTCCCTTTTTCCGTACGACTGTGCGGCCGCTTCGACCGACTCTGAATGAGGTCCTTTATCTCCCTCCAAGGCTAAGTACATAGACCTCTTATAGTACTTAGATTTCCCTTGATTTTTTTGGCTTTTATAATTTAATGCAGAATTGGGAAGGTAGCAGAACTCAGCGTGAGCCTGGCTGCCTGATTTACATGTTCCCGACCACAGAGGACTCAACAGCAAATGAGGCAATCAATCTACCCGTCTGCTGTCTAACCAAGGTGCTAAAATCAAACCAAACAGAATAGGAAAACGCCAGGCAAACAATACTGTATATAGTGCCCTATTTACATTTTCTGTACAAAGTACAAACTTCTCAGCACTCCCGGAGAAAAATGAAATATCTCAGAACTGCTGATTACATTTCTCAGATGACAGTATTACTTACAGAAAACTGTATTCACAGGTGACTTGAATCCCTAAGCACAGAAGGTCCTTTTAAAGTGCAGTCTGCGGAGAGATTAGTAGAGCAGAGAGAGCGGATCTAAGGTCAGAGGAGGGGGTTCTGCCGCTTCTCTGCATATTGCATGTAAAGTTCAGTGATTCCCGCATACGATAGTGAATAAAAGGTTATTATGATTACAATAAGTGAAAAAAAAAAGTTGACAATAATAGATGGCATTTGCCAAAGATAACTATAGCGGTAGAAATTCAATCCGGTGTTTAAATTGTGTGTTGTGCAAAAGACGTTATGCAATTTTTTTTTTTAACCCATAAAAGCAATGCATATACATTTCTCATATAGTATATACCAAGTTTAGTGGCTGCCAGGCAAATTTGATATTTGTCCGGTACAAGATGCTGTGGGGTCTATTTACTAAGCAGTATTAGGAAGAAGAGAAAAGTGAAGTGAAAAGTGATAAGGTACCAGCCAATCAGCTCCAAACTGTAATTTTTCAAACACAGCCTGTGAGATGACAGTTAGAAGCTGAGTTAGAAGATGCAGGGGTAGAGAACTAGATGAGGGCTTTATAGGTGAGTGTGGCTTGTATTTGGTTATATGGGGTATGGGAGTCAGTTTAGGGCAAAGAGGGGAGGCAGATACAGAGTGGATAGAGAGAAAATGTAACTGAGCAGGATGTTTTGCGGATGGAAATGAAAGGTGGGAGTAGGGAAGACCAGATAGGAGTAGGCTGCAGAGTGCAGTCGAAAGATGACCAGTCAGTGGATAAAGGTCTTAGGTGCATCCAGGGTGACAAAGGGTTTAATCCTGGAGAAAGGAAGATGGAAGTTGCATGAATTCGGTGTTTGAAGGAGAGGACAGAGACACTTGTGGTACAGTAGAGAGGATGAAGTTGTCAACAGATAGTGAGTAGGGGGAGGTGAGGGTACTCGGGAGGATGCAAAGACAATAAGCTCAGTCTAAGACATTTTAAGTTTAAGAAAACATGGGGGCATCCAGGAGGAAATGACGGTAACGTAGCAGTAGGCATGACAGATAAGAGAGGAAGAAGAGATGGTAGATGAGAGAATGATTAGCATATAGATGGAGCCCAAAAGAGATGATGAGCTCACCAAGGGTGGAAGTGTATAGGGAGAAAATAAAAGAACCAAGAACGTTTAGGAGCACCAACAAGTAACAGAAGAGAGGGGAGAGGTAGAGGCAGGAGAAGAGAAGGACTGTTTGGGAAAATAAAAACATGAGAAATTTCAACTCCTTTACTGTTCTGATTTGTTCATACGTCATATACACGACTGATCAAATGTTTTAGAACACCTCCATTTTTCCTGATTTTAGTGAAAGTTAAGCAATTCCAGCCCAGTGAATAACAATGTGTGGTAACGAGCACTTGCACTTGAGATCAGGCTGTTCTATGGTGGACAGACATGAATAAACAATGGGGAACATAGGTAAAATCAAGCATGCAGTGTCCTAAAAATGCAGCCACGCCACTACTGCTCCCAACCTTGGATGTACAGAATGGGGTAATGGGGTCATTGGAAGCAATAGATTCCACCACTACTTCCATGTCTTTATTAGCATTAAAAACACTACTAAAAGCAGGATTTGTAATGCCAGTGGGTAAGAGGGTTTATTGATTATTCTTCTAACATAGTTTTTGTCTGTTCGTCAATATGCTTACAAATAGAGTTCCTCAGGGGTTCTAGTGAGCAATCAAAACCATTCTAATGCATTTTATTGCGAATCTCATACTTATAAATGAAAAACAACTGTTGGAACACGAACAACCTGCTGAAATAGCACCTAGAGACTTCCCTGAGAGCAGGAGAGTTTGGATGGGTTCTCCTTAATTGACTGTTGCAATAAAGCAAGATTTTTTGTGAAGTTTCAGTGAGTTTATCATTATTTCATTAAAAAGGATTGTACAGTACTCATATTGCAGACTTAGCTTCTGCCTCATTTTAATTTTGCCTGAAATAAAAATGTTGAAAAAAAAATGATAGAGCATAAAAAAAGTGTGCTGTGATATGCTGTGTAGGCAAGGAAAAGACTTGACCTGTTATGAGGCAGACTAAAATGAAGACCTGTCATGTTTAAAATAAAGTACAGTTTCCATAGTGTCTATAAATGTACTAAAAAGAACGCAGTTCCCCAGCGCTCCATATAGCTGCTGTCACATGTAAATTGAAAGAGCAATGTGCAGTTTGTGAATTATTGTCTGCAAAACATGTATGGGGTCAGTAGCTGACGGGTGCCGACCTTCTAGTGACAATTCAGAGGCTCTTGGTGCATGTCTTGATAAGTTTGCTTTCAATTTAAAGTCACTTAAAGATACAACACACTATAGGGACCATCAATGTTTAGAGTTTGAACCACTCAGCAGAAATACCATATTGCTGAGTGGGTTATCATATATTTTCAAATATTTGTAACTATGGCTTGTGCATTTTGTGTACAAATACGGTAGGGTGGCAGCTTTTTATTGCTTTATAGCCTTGTGCGGGGGGAATCTTGTTTTGTGTTTTTCTAGTCTAGATAACTCCTGCCTTACAAGAACCTGCTTCAGCCTATATAGGAAGCCTACAGTATATAGGATCAGTGGCTGCAGTAGAGTATCTATAATGGGTGCAAGGTGTGGGTCCAGGGGGTTCCACACAGCACATCCTGCACCCAGGGCCGGATTACCAATGGGGCGGGTGGAGCTTCAGCTCCAGGCCTCCCATCAAAACAGGCCCACAGCATCTGTTGTGCTGCGGCAGAGAGGACAAACATTTTTCCTGCTAGGCTGCTACATCCAGCCTCCCATGTCTGCGGCTGTCTGAAGTTCCGCCACCGGTCCGGCACCCGACCATCCACTCCCTACCCTGTCTGCGGCTGTCTGAAGCTCTGCCCCAGCACTCGACCACCCCCTCCCTACCCTGTCTGCGGCTGTCTGAAGCTCCGCCCCGGCACCTGACCACCTCCTCCCTACCCTTTCTGCGGCTGTCTGAAGCTCCGCCCCCGGCACCCGACCACCCCCTCCCTGCCTTGCCTGCGGCTGTCTGAAACTCCGCCCCCGGCACCCGACCACCCCCTCCCTGCCCTGTCTGCGGCTGTATGTAGCTCCGCCCCCGGCACCTGACCACCTCCTCCCTGCCCTGCCTGCGGCTGTCTAAAGCTCCGCCCCCTGAGACCCCGGCAACCGACCACCCCCCCTCGGCCGCCGCCCGCAGTCCAGACACCGGAATGTGAAATGGACTTGGAGGCACAGTGGAAGGGTTCAATAGCCCTCCCTGCACCGAGTGTCTCAGCTCCGCGCCACGTGCCATCACAGCTGCCACCCACGCTGTCACTGCCGCAACCTTAAGTAGCCAAGCAGTAGGAGAAACGTCGTGAAGGCAGTCCGCGTAACAGGGTGACCGATCCGAACTCTGATGGCAGTGCTGGTGACTGCAGATTGGGATGTCAAGCTGCTGATCTGAGCCTCATACAGTTAAAAGGTATGCACACACTGACTGTATTTTACCCAAGTTATATATATATATATATATATATATGTGTGTATGTATGTATGTATGTATGTGTGTGTGTGTGTGTGTGTGTGTGTGTGTATGTATATATATATATATATATATATATATATACACACAGTGTGTATATGTATGTATATATATGTATATATTTTGTGTGTGTATGTACTGTCCATATGTATGTGTACATACAGTATGTGGTGTGTGTGTGTGTGTGTATATATATATATATATATTTTTTTTTTTTCTTCGTGTGTATGTACTGTCCATATGTATGTATGTGTATATATACAGCATGCGAGTGTGTGTGTGTATAAAAAGAATAAATAAATAAATAAATATATATATACACACACACACTAATTTAGCCAGCGCCTCTGTCACAATCCCCTGCTCAGCCCCACCCCCTCTCTGCTGCCCTCATCCCTCACGTGGCTCCATTCCGCCTACACCCCCTGTCGCAACTCTGTCCCCACCCACTTCATCACGGCTCCGTTCCGACTTCACTGCCACCATACTTACCCCAACGGCCGATCCACTACTAACGCCGTCCTGTCTCCCTCACAGTGGGAGCTATTGGGGCTCCTGCATTGAGGAGATGTGATGGTGTGGCACAATTATTATGTAGTATATATGAATATGTGTGTGTATATGTGTATATATATATATATATATATACACACACACACACACGTCAGGGTGCACACGTATATGTTATAGCATATATTTTACGCACTATAGACGGGTAGCGGCTTTTGTGTGTATTTCTGTGTATCTGGGGCACTGGAATGTAAAATAAAGTGTTTCGGATGCATAACGATGTGGCATAATGTGTATCGGGACACTGCGATGTGGTATATAGTGTACCATGGGCACTACAAAGTAGTATAATGTGTAACAGGGACATGACAGTGTCATATAATGTACTGTGGGCAATGCAAAGAAGCATTATGTGTAACGGGACACTACAAAGTGGCATAATGCGTCTTGGGGTGCACTACCATGTGGCATAATGCAGGGCTCGACAAATCCCGGGGGCCAGGTCGCCATGGCGACCAAGATTCTAGTCCTGGTGACTAGGTTTTATTAGAGCCTGGTGTACTACAAAAGTAGAAATAAATCTAATTGTAAAGGAGTAGGTGGTTCTTGGTGCATACCCATCACATTCAACCAGTGTGGCGCCACCTCCTACTACCATGTGACTGTGTGAGGTGAAGCCAGAGCTGCCTCTGCCTTCCCGCAGTAGCTGCAGCATGTAATTGGGGAATCAAAGGACAGACTAACTCTCTCCCAGGCCAAATCACCGTGCTTGAGTTCCAGCCAGAGGGTACAGAGCCCCACAGGGAACGATGAGTATTGAGATCCCACCCAGCCTGACGGAGTTGCTGCAGGGCCACATGGTAGAGGTCCACTGTCAGAGGCCTAAGGACTTGGAGGACTTCGCCGTGCAGGGTGCACTACACCATCCTGAAGGAGACCCGGCTGCAAGATGACGCAAGGGCCACTGCGGCTCCCGGCCTCACACCTGCAGAGTCAACTTTGTCAGGGAGCCCATGCAGACTGTGTACAACAGGGAGGGGTTGGATGAGGACTCTGATGCTTCAGACTGAAGGTAAGAGGCCAGGGATCGGTCGCTTCCTAGCTAACACATCGTAGAGTAGATAGACCTGTAACCCCGTCCTGGGGCTCTTACAGATGTGCTAGACCAGAGGTAGGCAACATGTCGCATTCCATCTGATGTGGAACTACACTTCCCAGCATGCCCAAGCAGCCAAAATGTTACAGGGTATGCTGGTATGCGTAGTTCCACAGAAGCTAGCAGGCCACATGTGGCCTACCCCTGTAGATAGCTAGTGCTAGATAGATAAACCATTGCTAGTGCTCCTCTAAGTGTGGGCACTTTATTAATTCATGGAACAGGTCTCTGCTGTTTGTAGTAGAGGTGTGCATCGGCCACTTTTCGTGTTTTGTGTTTTGGTTTTGGATCTGGATCTTTCTTCGTGTTTTGGATCTGGATTGGTTTTGCCAAAACCACCCTTCCGTGTTTTGGGTTCTGGGTTTTGTGTTTTGGATCTGTATTTTTTTTTTAAAAAAGCATAAAAACAGCTAAAATCACAGAATTTGTGTGTTTTTCTGCTCCTATGCTATTATTAACCTCAATAACCTTAATTTCCACTCATTTCCAGTCTATTCTGAACACCTCACACCTCACAATAGTGTTTTTATATCCAAAAGGTTGCACCGAGGTAGCTGGATGACTATGCTAAGAGATACGAGTGGGCGGCACAAACACGTGACACTGCAGTGGCAGACAGGATGGCCCAAAACAGTACATAATTCAAAGAAATAAAAGTGGTGCAAGATGGAATTGTCCTTGGGCCCTCCCACCCACCCTTATGTTGTATAAACAGGACATGCACACTTTAACAAACCAAACATTTCAGCGCCAGGGTCTGCCACACGACTGTGGCTGAAATGATTGGTTCGTTTGGGCCCCCACAAAACAAGCTGGCAATTAATCTGTCCCTGCACAAACTGGCTCTACGGAGGCAAGATGTCGTCCTCATCCTCCTCATCCACCGATTCCTCACCCTCTTCAGTGTTGTGTACATCCTCATCCTCACAGAGTATTAATTCGTCCCCGCTGGAATCCACAACTACAGGTCCCTCTGTACGTTCTGGAGGCTGGTCTCCCTGGAAGAGTTGATAATTCATTTTGTAGAAGCAACCTCCTACGCCTTTCGCTGACAAGGTTCCCGGCTGCACTAAACACTCTTTCGGAGTACACACTGGAGGGGGGGCAACTCAGGTAAAATAGAGCCAGTTTGTCCAGGGACCTCCAAATTGCTTCTTTTTCCTGCCAGTACAGGTACGGACTGTCTGACATGCCTACTTGGATGTTGTCACCGATGTACTCCTTTAACAGACAGATGCACGCTTGTCGCTGCTGCTTTAAGGATGCAGGTGCGGCTACAGCCCACACATTTCACAAAGACAGAAAAAAAAATAAGAATATTTTTATTGTTTGTGGAGCGCACTTTGAGGGTTACACCACCCTTTAACAGACAGACGCATGCTTGTTGCTGCTGCTTTGAGGATGCAAGTGCGGCTACAGCCACACAATTCACAAAGACAGAAAAAAAAGAAGAATTTTTTAATTGTTTGTGGAGCGCACTTTGAGGGTTACACCACCCTTTAACAGACAGACGCACGCTTGTCGCTGCTGCTTTAAGGATGCAAGTGCGGCTACAGCCCACACATTTCACAAAGACTGAAAAAAGAAGAATATTTTTATTGTTTGTGGAGCACACTTTGTGGGTGTCACCACCCTTTAACAGACAGACGCACGCTTGTCGCTGCTGCTTTGAGGACAGTATCATATGCAGTGACAGTAGACTTGTCAGAAATTGTTGGCACGTCCTTCAGTCCGGACCAGATGTCCAAACCGGCCCTTGACTTATGACACAGGCGCACGCCTGACGCTGCTACTGTGTTGATGCACGTGCAGCTACATCGCACACAAGTCACAAACACATAAAAAAAATAGTTTTTTATTTTTTGGAGTACTTTGAGGGTTACACCACCCTTTAACAGACAGACGCACGCTTGTCGCTGCTGCTTTGAGGATGCAAGTGCGGCTACAGCCCACACAATTCACAAAGACAGAAAAAAAAAGAAGAATATTTTTATTGTTTGTGGAGCGCACTTTGAGGGTTACACCACCCTTTAACAGACAGATGCATGCTTGTCGCTGCTGCTTTAAGGATGCAGGTGTGGCTACAGCCCACACATTTCACAAAGACAGAAAATAAAAGAAGAATTTTTTTATTGTTTGTGGAGCGCACTTTGAGGGTTACACCACTCTTTAACAGACAGACGCACGCTTGTCGCTGCTGCTTTAAGGATGCAGGTGCGGCTACAGCCCACACATTTCACAAAGACAGAAAAAAAAAGAAGAATATTTTTATTGTTTGTGGAGCGCACTTTGAGGGTTACACCACCCTTTAACAGACAGACGCACGCTTGTCGCTGCTGCTTTGAGGATGCAAGTGCGGCTACAGCCCACACATTTCACAAAGACAGAAAAAAAAGAAGAATTTTTTTATTGTTTGTGGAGCGCACTTTGAGGGTTACACCACCCTTTAACAGGCAGACGCACGCTTGTCACTGCTGCTTTAAGGATGCAGGTGCAGCTACAGCCCACACATTTTACAAAGACAGAAAAAAAAGAAGAATATTTTTATTGTTTGTGGAGCGCACTTTGAGTCTTACACCACCCTTTAACAGACAGACGCACGCTTGTCGCTGCTGCTTTGAGGATGCAGGTGGAATCTAGACGGGATTTGGAATCGGGGACACACTACCTCCATCAATTGTCTAAATCCCACTGCACTAATGGCAGATACCGAACGCACGTCTAACACCAACATGGCAGTCAAGGCCTCAGTTATACGTTTTGCTTCAGGATGACTGCTGTCGTACTTCATCCTCATCGCTAGGGACTGTTGTTTAGTAAAAGTAGTGGTGTTCCTACTTCCTCTCTGGGATAATGAACAACTCCCAGCAGCAGCAACAGCACTAGGAGGAAGTGGTTCTTGATCTTTCCCTATTTTATTTTTATCGGAGAAAGTTTGGTCCTCCATTTAAGTTATATTGATATATACGTGCGGCTAAGGCGCACACAAGCACAGAAAATATATTTTTTATTTTTGCTGGAGAGTAGTGCACTTTGTGGGTTACACCACCCTTTAAGAAATGAGCCGGCCGGCTCTTTACTTATGGGATACAGGCGCACGCTTGGCGCTGCTCCTTTGTTGATGCACGTGCAGCCACAGTGCACACAATTCACAAACACAGAAAATATTTTTTTATTTGGTTTGGACTGGAGTGTACTTTGGGGGTTACAGCACCCTTTAACGGTCAAGCCAGCTGGCCATTTACTTATGACACAGGCGCACGCTTGGCACTAATTTGTTGATGCACGTGTGGCTACTGCGCACACAATTCACAAACACAGAAAATATATATATATTTTTTTGGACTGGAGTGTACTTTGGGGGTTACAGCACCCTTTAACGGTCAAGCCAGCCGGCCCTTTACTTATGACACAGGCGCACGCTTGGCACTACTTTGTTGATGCACGTGCGGCTACTGCGCACACAATTCACAAACACAGAAAATTTATTTTTTTTGGTTTGGACTGGAGTGTACTTTGGGGGTTACAGCACCCTTTAACGGTCAAGCCAGCCGGCCCTTTACTTATGACACAGGCGCACGCTTGGCACTACTTTGTTGATGCACGTGCGGCTACTGCGCACACAATTCACAAACACAGAAAATATTTTTTTATTTGGTTTGGACTGGAGTGTACTTTGGGGGTTACAGCACCCTTTAACGGTCAAGCTAGCCGGCCCTTTACTTATGACACAGGCGCACGCTTGGCACTACTTTGTTGATGCATGTGCGGCTACTGCGCACACAATTCACAAACACAGAAAATATATATATTTTTTTTAGGACTGGAGTGTACTTTGGGGGTTACAGCACCCTTTAACGGTCAAGCCAGCCGGCCCTTTACTTATGACACAGGCGCACGCTTGGCACTACTTTGTTGATGCACGTGCGGCTACTGCGCACACAATTCACAAACACAGAAAATGTATTTTTTTTGGTTTGGACTGGAGTGTACTTTGGGGGTTACAGCACCCTTTAACGGTCAAGCCAGCCGGCCCTTTACTTATGACACAGGCGCACGCTTGGCACTACTTTGTTGATGCACGTGCGGCTACTGCGCACACAATTCACAAACACAGAAAATATTTTTTTATTTGGTTTGGACTGGAGTGTACTTTGGAGGTTACAGCACCCTTTAACGGTCAAGCCAGCCGGCCCTTTACTTATGACACAGGCGCACGCTTGGCACTACTTTGTTGATGCACGTGCGGCTACTGCGCACACAATTCACAAACACAGAAAAAATATATTTTTTTTAGCACTTGGGGGGAGCACCCCTGATGGACAGAGCACCCCCTGGACAACACTACAGCACCCGTTTAGGACTGGGACACTGCACAGGACTTTGGAGTGGACACAGCCCCTATGGAGAACTGACTGCACAACACAGTCCAGCCAGCCCCTATGGACTTTGAAGTAGTGGACACAGCCCCTATTAACAACAGCAGCACAGCACAACACAGCCAGCCCCTATGGACTTTGAAGTAGTGGACACAGCCCCTATGGACAACAGCAGCACAGCGCAGCACAGCACAACACTACTCTGCACTACACTACACTACACTACACTACACTACACAGCCCAGCCAGCCCTAACTCCCACCCTCCCTCTTCACTGTCCACAGCCGAGTGAGAAAATGGCGCCGACGCGGGTACCTTATATAGGATCCAAAACCCGCGAGACCCGGAAGGCGGGATGATGACGTTTTGCCTCGATTTCAGATCCGAGTCAGACGGGAAAAGTCAAGCCTGACTCGGATCGGCCTCGGATCGGGGGGGCTCGGGGGGGTTCGGATTTCAGAAATCCGAACCCGCTCACCCCTAGTTTGTAGTAGCGTGAATAGGCTTCAATGAAGTTGTGACATAGTGTGCGGCATAATATGAATTGAAGCAGGTATGCTGGCATGTGAGGAGGTTGAGGGGTATTGATGGGGCATGTTGCGGTGGTCTATACAAGTTTACATATATTTTGGTAGTGGAAAATGGTATGGCTCCTGAACTTTTAAGCTGGCTCCTAGATTTTTCAAAAAATTGTCGAGCTCTGGCATAATGTGTACCTGGGGCACTAAAATGTGGCATAGGGCCTGATTTGATGAGTGGCATGTATAAGTGCACACAGCAGCATCTATTGGTGGTCATCCATCTGTGACTTTATGCAAATGCCACTGGAAACTCCATCCCTTGTGTACATCTGTGCAGACGAACATGCCAGGACTGAGACGCACACGTTTAGTGCCGAGACACGCAGTAATAACGATTGGTGCCTCCTTATACGCCACCATTGTTCACACCATCCAAACTTGCTCCAGCCTTATGGCATCTGCAGTGTCTCTGTCTGCCCATGGCTTCTATTGGCTGTCATGTCCACAACACTACCATAACGCCCACTCAACGGACCATGTCTGCGTGTATTTCTAGCCACCACCCAGTCACCTCCCAGAAGCGCCCATCACTTTTCCACTACATTTCTGCTACCATGTGTCTCTTTCACAAAAGCATCTTTGTTTAGTCACTCTGTGTAACTCATGCGCCTTTGTGTATACTCTGTGTATCGCATGCGCCATACTGTTTTTTAGGAATTATAGGGCATGCATGGTTGCAAGAAATTGCCTAATTACGTCAACAGCGCATTGTGTGCGGCCCTAAATAATGTTCAAAATGTGATTGCTGTATGTATATATAGATCAAAAGATATATGCTTGTGTGTTTGCATGTTTGGAATGTATATGTGTGTATATATATATATATATATATATATAAAATCTCTTTTTAATAAATAAACATTTTATTCAATGCTCAATAATATAGCAGGTGGTGTATACTTCAATGGAGGGGAGGGGAGGGGAGAGAGTTTGAGGTGTTCGACGGTAGGTGGTAGCTATGCCCTACATGGTACTAGTCATATGCCCTGTGCAGACCAACCCCCCACAACTGTAGTCACAACCCACTATGCTGATCACACCCCCTTCGGCAGCACACAAAAGGCCCTTCATAAATTTCTGCTCCAGGCCCATGTAGACCTTAATCTGGCACTGCCTGCACCCATGTTCTTTCATTGTTACCTCTCTGGAGTCCCACATCAGCAGCGCTGCACACTGGGAAAATGGCGTGTCGGACAGATTCCCGGCAATTTGCACAAGCCTAGTAGAAGCGCCAGAGTCTACTCCATGCGCCACCGGCTAGAGAGAAGAGGACCTGGATGGGAACTGCATATGGGCCTCTTTTTCTCATAATATGCTCCTGAATGGCTGGCAGTGAGTTCCTTGTAGTTTTGGGGTAACGTCTGGTAAGTTATTTGGCAATATAAAAACACATGAATGCATGACACAATATTGGGACTCTCGTTGTTTATCATGAGGATCACTCTTAGGAGAAGCGCCGTAAGGTGGCGAGTGGGTTATTATCTATTTGGAAATGTGTGTAGCTAAGAGTTCTGCATGTTGTTTATAGAGGACTTACAGATGCGGGCACAGGGATATTTATGGCCTTGTAAATATTAGTCTAAATTTACACTTCACTCAAAATCTTAGGGGGAACATAAATTAAAAATGATGAACACAAAGTTCTGGACGAAGGGCAGGGAGACTTTACGTACACCAACATTTATCCTCTCAACACACAGATGTGTGCATGATGTGTAATGTGTGGGTACCGGTGATGTACGCAGACATACATCACGGCCGCATGTCCCCGCATACTTAATTGCCCCTTAGACTAGCAAAAGAAGAGGTGAAGCACCTGAACCACATGCTGTCCCTCTGAAGTTGCAAATTAAGGATTCCAACTAATTTAGAAATATGGGTGAGAACTTTGCTTGGTAGCTTTTGACTTGTGATGCACAGGCATTATACAAAGGCATCCCCTACATTCCGGGTTTGGAAGTAGTTGAAAATTACCTATCACAAACCATACGATTTTAGAGAGACAGCTTTTCTACTTTCTTCTATTGCATTTATTTTGACACAATTATTTTCTATTTGATCACATGCACGATCTACTGGTGCTCGGTACAGCAATGGAGACCAGATTTGCACCCAGTTTTGCTAACATCTTCAGTGCAAATCTTGCTCTCTATGGTTGCTATATTGAAGATCTGTTTTTTTAACTTGGGATGGGGATGTTATCTATACTTTTTTACATACAACAAGAAGTGGTTAAATAACATTCATAAAGGATAACTACCCTGCTTCTATATTATTAATCAAAATTACAGATGTGTACTTTTACACCTAGCTTCTATATGCCTACGGCGTGAGATGCTACACGTGACTAAAATGCTCCAAGGGGAGTAGCTGTTAGGGCTCACCCAGAAAAATTACAAAAACTTCGAGAGTCGCGCTACAGAGCTCTTCATCTATAAGCAGCCACCATTTTCCCCTAGAAATAATATTCTTACCGGTACATGCATGCCACCAGGACTTAACTTAGGTGGCTACTGAGCGTGAATCTGGAGTGGTGTAAGGAAGCAGTGGACATGGCGTGTAGTGAACATAGCAGGAGTACCGATAAACTACTGTACAATGGTAACGGAGGTATATCAGCAGATATCTGAAAACCAGACAGGGTGAAACACCAGCACAGCAGGACCCAAAAAGGACTAGCAAGAATCCAGCAGGATATAATGAATGACACCGTATAACTGTAACCAAGAAAATTGGATACAGCATGTAAGTAACAGGAACAGGAGTAAGTTGGGGCAGGTCAGCTAACTTACAGGGCAAGAGTGCTATAACCAACAGCCTCACTGCCTTTTAAAAGGGAAGGCATCCAATCAGGAAGCCTGCTCAGCCACACCTCCAAATTAACTTTATCAAGCCGCAGCTTCTAAGCAGTGAGGCGGAAGCGGCAGAGAAAGTGTCTTGGTTGCCAGGTAACAGCCGGGACCAGTGTACTGTGTGGCCAGCGTGATGACATCACCCGGGATTCCAGCTGCTAGTAACGGCCGGGAAAAAGATGAGCCGATGTGGCTAGCGCAGTGGCTTATAATAGTAGCCTACCATACTTTACTTTAAATTATGTGTCTTTTTCGCAAGAAGCAGCAAAACACAACTAACTGCACAGGAATAGGGGGGGGAGATTTATCAAAGTTTGGAGAGAGATAAAGTGGAGAAAGATATTTTCATTTACAAACGAAGGGAAATACCAGTGACAATTTTCGTTTAGTATCACTGTGATACAATCTTTTAGATGGCGAGAGCGATGCTGTACAAACAGCGGTAATCTAAGATTACCGCTGTTTACTAAATACAGGCAGATGGTATAACCCATTTAGCAAGCGCTAAAGGGGTTATATCTCGTTTGTAAATGGGGCCCAAAGTACCAACCAATCAGCTCCTTTCATTTTACAGACTGTGTTTGAAAAATGACCTTGGCTGGTACTTTATCTCTCTCCAAGCTTTGATAAATCTCCCCCTTAGTTTTAAACACATAGGAACCTATTCATCATCGATAAATGGCCGAGTAACCATGCGGAAACGCTAGTTTAAGTTACCGGGCCATTCATCATCAGGCCTCCAACAGGACCCCTTTGGTATTCAGCATACTCTGCTGAGAGCAAGCGCCATCTTCAGACGCAGGAGCGTTTCTAGAGAGGAGGGGGCCCATGTGCACTCTCCGACATGGGCCCCCTCCTCTCCGCCAGGCAGCGCACTGAGCTGTGCGCGGCCAGCGCCGGAGTTATAGACTCTGGGCACCAGAGTGTGCCCAGAGTCTATAATGTATGCACAGGTCATCGGGAAAATGGCCACGGCGGGCATTTTCCCTGTACCACTCATGCGCAAACAATGGGAAAATGGCCGCCACGGCCATTTTACAGTCGTTTTACAGCTCTGGACCCCCGCGCCGACGTGGGACTCCAGAAAAGTAAGTAATATTATGGGTGCAGGGTGTGTGGTGTGGGGCCCCTCTGGACCCAGAGGACTGTGTTCCCCGCACACCCTGCACTCATTATAGATACGCCCCTTGTTCTCAGATCCCCGCTCCTTCCTATGGGAAGGAGTTCCGGGGATGTGAAGAGGTATCCCACTGCCGCCTCCTCACTACCTCCCCGGCAGATTTGCGCATGAGCAACCCGAGGTCATGCATGCGTAGCCAGGATGACGGGGAGCAGGTGAGTAACGCAGCTACAGAAGTGGCTATGATACTAACCATGGGGTCAACTGCTTTTCGGAGCAGTTGTCCCCTCCCCGGAGCAATGATGAATTGCTCCGGGGTCACGTTTCCCCCGCTGCGAGTTGATACTTAAGTATCCCTCGCAGCAAGTTCAAAACTTCTCATCGGAGGCCATACGGCTTTCAATGATGAATAGGCCCCGTAGTCACGGAACTTGGACCCAGATTTATCAACCAGTGATATTCTTGTTATCACTCGGTACTAATCTTGAATTGTGCTCCAACCTATCAGCACCTGTCATTTTTCAAAAACGTGACAGTTAGGAGCTAATTGGTTGGAGCACATTTAAGATGAGTAACGAGTGATGAGAATATCACTCGTTGATAAATCTAGACCTTGGTGTGAGAATAAGCTGCATCGGAGCCCTTATTACACAGATTGTGACTCAGTCGCACACAGATATACTAATGTCGCACATCAATTGATCGCTGTCATCTAGCAATGTAGTTCTGTCGCTTCCAGTTGTTTTATTTTTGTGATGTACATTTTGAGCCCTGAGGTTGTGTGTAATATACATTTTTTATTATTATTTTATTTCCTTTTGACATATACTAATGTCTCTTAAATAAATGTACAAAAGAATGTCTTACTAACAAGTTTTCTGTATCTTTTATGATCAGCGTTGCAGTGTATCATACTATTACAGACTGAGTAATAGAGTAAGGGGAGCTTTCATTAAATCTTCATTATGATCCAGAAATGACTTAAGGATTCTATTGGTCAGTGACGGTCCTCACATTAATCAGCGTGAGCTGGCGACTATGATAGATGACTATGGGGCATATAATGACGTGACAAATGCTATGTACTTAGAATGTCATCCATTTGCTAGAACATAATAAAGGATGTTCGAAATTAATTCAGAATTTTGGTTGATATTCGTATGCACCAACTGATAATTGGTCTTCTCCTTTAGGGTTAAAAAAATGCAAACATATTGTTTTTTGTGCTGCAACAGAGATTTGAGGGTATATAATATATATATATATATATATATATATATGAAGCAATGATGACGCCTTCATCTGCCTTTTTTTCCCAAGGTTAGGAGTTATCACTGCTCACTCCTATTTAGCAACAGAGATACTGCAGATAAATCCCTTTTTTTTTTCAAGGGTATAACTATACAATTATAACACATACAGATGTGTCCTGCTACATCTTTGCTGCGTATGTGGAAAATCACGCTGTGCAAGGCGCATGCCCGCGAGGAGATACGCGTACTGCGTTCACACTCGCGACTCCATAGGATTGCAGGGTGCTATTGCCGTTTGCACCATAGCGAACCGTAACGTACGCACTGCTGTGGGTAACCGTAATGCGCGATGCCGGCACACTTTTGTAGCGCGATCGGCAAGTATTTAATAGGACACATCTGTAGATCAAACACAGTTGTAGTTACAGATTATGTGGGAAGAGAGGAAAAAGAGAAAGAAGGAGGAACAATTAGCTCAGATGTAATGTAGAACAAATGAATACACACGATTCAAGAACGCAATACAATAGTCAGTATTCTAATACAAGTATTTAATTCCGCGGGTTATGAATCGGACGAAGAAACCGGCGGAGCAAGACAATCAGCATGAAAATCATACCGTTGGTGCCACTGGATCAGAAGAGAAGAAACTGAGGTTGAGTATTTAAAGCCAAGAGTCTTTGTGGCCTATTCGGTATCAATCTCGCTACGAGGGGATACTTTAACCCGGAGCATTGCTCAGATGCGGGGACAGCTGCTCTGAAAAGCAGCTGTCCCCGCAATTAGTAACGCAGCTAGAGCTGTAACTGCGTTACTTACCTCTCCCCCGTCAGTGCGTCTAAGCATGTGTGACCCGGAGATCACACATGCGCAAAGCCGCCGGGAAGGTAGTGAGGAGGCGGCAGAGGAATCCTTTTTCGCTTCCCTAGACTCCTTCCCATAGGAAGGAGCGGGACTACGAGAACAAGCGCCATCTGAAGATGGCACTTGTTCTCGCAAGCAAACTCTGAAAACTTTCAGTTTTCTGAGTTTGCTGAATAAAAGGTGGTCCTATTCGGACCCCTGATGATGAGTGGCCCGATTCTGCATGGTTACCATTTATCGTTTGATGAATAGGCCCCTTTATCTCATAATTACGCTGAATATTAGAAATATTAGCTATCAGGATATGTCCAATTACATAGGGTTGGACTAGGGGAGGAAAAATTTGTGGTACTTCTCTCCCTACCAAACTGTCCCTACTGGCACTCACTAGGCAGACTGGCAATGGCAGGATGGTACACACCTCAGGGGATACAATGATATCAGGAAGAAACGCAAGCTACTGTAACAAGTATGCAGCACATAGATCATAGTGTAAGCCATCTATACAACCAGGGCTGATGTAGGATTGGACACAATTGGGTTCTAAAATGAAGCAGAAAGTGCACGTTTTGCACAATATAGACAGCCACAGGTATCTTAAGATAGCTTGAGCGAAACCCAAACCGCACACACCCTAGGAAGTAGGTGACCCATAAACTGAGGGCTGTGCATTGCAAGTGTTTATTTGCAATTAAATATATATTTTTTCTCAGTATTTTTTTTCCAGCAATCTGCCATTTCAGGTACCAACGGGTGCTCGATGTCACTGTATGCTGGTGCGTGTAGTTCTACAAGTACCTGCATGCCTTGGCAGCCACGGAACTTTAATGCAGACAGGTAGTAACATATGAGTAGTACACCATGTCAAAACGCTTCTAGCTGACTTTCACTATTAATAATCATCCCACACCCACTGCACAAGGGCTGCTTTGGAAAAGGACTAGCGCACTACACACAGTAAACACTAGACCAGCTCTTCCTGCCTATTTATCATAGGTTCATACGCTATGCCTTACTCATGCCTATGTAGCGGGAAATGTATAGCAATGAAAAGCTTTTTTCATACCTCCAATATCTGCCCGGCAGGGGCGTTTTAAGAGAGGAGGGGGCCCGTGTTCACTCCCCGTCTGGGGCACCCTCCTCTCTCCATCAGCAAACTGACAGCAGCAGTTGACTCCTGGCACTAGAGTGTGCCTGTAGTCTACTGCGCATGTGCACGTCACCGGAAAAAAAACGTAGCAGCCATTTTTCTGGTGATTTGCCATGCGTCAAACGCAGGGAAAAAGGCTGCGGCGACCATTTTTCAGGCGTTTTCAGCAGCGCTACTGCCTGGGACACCGGAGAGGTAAGTATGAAAAAAAAGTATGGGTGCAGGGTGTGCGGTGCGGGCGCCCCTGGGGGGTTTGTGTACACCGCACACCCTGCACCCATTATAGATACGCCCCTGCTGCCTGGTGCCCACATTTCTGACAACAGCCGCAGCCCTCCTAGCTCTGTATGGGGGCTGCTAGGCTGTTAGGTTTATCAAATGCCCCAGCAGCTGGTGCCATCTTTAGCCTACGGGCTACATTTACAGAGTTTATCGGGAGAGGGATGCGTAGCGCCCCTCCCCACTCGCACATGTGATGGCGGATGTCGGAGCATGCAGCTGGCCAAAGCAGGGAGTAATGCGATCACTTTACTTCTACTGCTCGCCAGGATGAGCCCTTAACGGAGCCTCTGTCCTGCAACTCAGTAACAATTCATTCAAGCGAATAAGGATTACTTATTTCTGTGAATTACGGCAATAATTAATCCTTATTATTGGGGACACATCACACTTATTAATAATTTTGCCCCTAAAACCCAGGGGTTAAGTTCAGTTCTGCAGGTCACTATTAAAATACACATGTTTAAGTAATTCATAGCAACTTCATTGATTCCCTTAATCAGCTGTGTGTCTTCAGTGCCCGTCCAGCTATAATCTTTTCCTCTTGTTGGTATGGACAGGTCCAATGTATTTCAAAATCCTAACAAATACCTTTGGAGCAATACTATTACGCACGGAGGACCAGGGTATGTGTAAGAAGAATATCTGTATGGCCAGATAATATAGGCCCCATAGGAAGGAAAATTCTACATACTGTACCTTGTGCTGGAATATAACATAATAAATGCACTGTCTTATTTTCATTTTTAGGAGCTGATTTGCTCTCCAAAGGATAACATTTGTCAACATCACTATGATCCCCTGCAGCCATCGATCACACCTAACAGCCCAAAACAATTTATGTATGCCTAATAAGCCAGTGATTTAGATCCATATTGTTTCGTTGCTGAAGCTTATGTGCAATTCACAAAAAGTGGGAGGGTGGTAATCACACAATATACTTGTTACACAGCCTCTCTGCATTTTTATATATTTATATACTGTATATATATATATATATATATATATATATATGTTTGTGATGTGAAAATATTAAGTTATGGAAGCAGAATGTTGAATAGCAGAATACTATGTAAGACGGAGCTGTGGGCTGTAATATATGCATACAGTATCTATAGACCGTGCTGTGCTGTAAGGTAGTGATTTATAGTCATTATATTCTCCTTTTATCACAGGTACTGCCTTGAATTTACATTTGCCCATACTCAGTTTCACTGAATTTATTTGAAAAGGTCATACGTGATATTTAAATACACAGCATTAATTATTGCCCAGTGTGCAAGTTGTCTACGTTTTCTTTATATAAATATGCTTCCTATTAATTCTTTTTGCCAGTCTTATCAGTTCAGTGCTTTCGCAAAATGCGTTAAGGACTGTAGCTGTAAAGCCCTCACCTTGGTCAGCTTAATAACGGACAGGAAAGAAATGCTCTGGGAACAACACCTCAGTATATTTGGCTACTGTATACATCTCACTGCTTGAACTATGCTGATTAGTCAGTTTATCGTATTAAAGCACATAAGACAAAAAACTTTTAAGAAGTTAATTTAAGATAGTATAATGGCCATTTTAGACTCAATTATATACTACTGTATACTATATATGTATGTGGCTGTATATAACAGACATTTAGGGGTAGATTTACTAAAACAGAGTTTTTAGAAGTGGAGATGTTGCCCATAGCAACCAATCAGATTCTACTTAACATTTAACTAGCATCTTCTAGAAGATACTAGCTAGAATCTGATTGGTTGCTAGGGGCAACATCTCCATTTCTAAAAACTCACTTTAGTAAATTTACCCCCTAGTAGTTTATGTGGTTATATTTTATTATATACTAGTAGATGGCTATATTACATTATATATTATATTACATGGTACAGCATTATTGGCGATACAGCATTATATTACATGCTATTTATACTAGGGGTGAGCGGGTTCGGATTTCTGAAATCCGAACCCCCCCGAGCCCCCCCGATCCGAGTCCGATCCGAGTCAGGCTCGACTTTTCCCGCCTGACTCGGATCTGAAATCGAGGCAAAACGTTATCATCCCCGCCTTCCGAGTCTCGCGGGTTTTGGATCCTATATAAGGTACCCGCGTCGGCGCCATTTTCTCACTCGGCTGTGGACAGTGAAGAGGGAGGGTGGGGAGTTAGGGCTGTGTAGTGTAGTGTAGTGTAGTGCTGCTGTTGTCCACTACTTCAAAGTCCATAGGGGCTGGCTGTGTTGTGCTGTGCTGCTGTTGATAATAGGGGCTGTGTCCACTACTTCAAAGTCCATAGGGGCTGGCTGGACTGTGTTGTGCAGTCAGTTCTCCATAGGGGCTGTGTCCACTCCAAAGTCCTGTGCAGTGTCCCAGTCCTAAAGGAGTGCTGTAGTGTTGTCCAGGGGGTGCTCTGTCCATCAGGGGTGCTCCCCCCAAGTGCTAAAAAAATAATATATTTTCTGTGTTTGTGAATTGTGTGAGCAGTAGCCGCACGTGCATCAACAAAGTAGTGCCAAGCGTGCGCCTGTGTCATAAGTAAAGGGCCGGCTGGCTTGACCGTTAAAGGGTGCTGTAACCCCCGAAAGTACACTCCAGTCCAAACCAAAAAAAAATTATTTTCTGTGTTTGTGAATTGTGTGCGCAGTAGCCGCACGTGCATTAACAAAGTAGTGCCAAGCGTGCGCCTGTGTCATAAGTAAAGGGCCGGCTGGCTTGACCGTTAAGGGTGCTGTAACCCCCGAAATTACACTCCAGTCCAAACCAAAAAAAAAAATTATTTTCTGTGTTTGTGAATTGTGTGCGCAGTAGCCCGCACGTGCATCAACAAAGTAGTGCCAAGCGTGCGCCTGTGTCATAAGTAAGGGCCGGCTGGCTTGACCATTAAGGGTGCTGTAACCCCCGAAAGTACACTCCAGTCCAAACCAAAAAAAAAAAAAATTTTCTGTGTTTGTGAATTGTGTGCGCAGTAGCCGCACGTGCATCAACAAAGTAGTGCCAAGCGTGCACCTGTGTCATAAGTAAAGGGCCGGCTGGCTTGACCGTTAAGGGTGCTGTAATCCCCGAAAGTACACTCCAGTCCAAACCAAAAAAAAAATTATTTTCTGTGTTTGTGAATTGTGTGCGCAGTAGCCGCACGTGCATCAACAAAGTAGTGCCAAGCGTGCGCCTGTGTCATAAGTAAAGGGCCGGCTGGCTTGACCGTTAAAGGGTGCTGTAACCCCGAAAGTACACTCAAGTCCAAACCAAAAAAAAAATTATTTTCTGTGTTTGTGAATTGTGTGCGCAGTAGCCGCACGTGCATCAACAAAGTAGTGCCAAGCGTGCGCCTGTGTCATAAGTAAAGGGCCGGCTGGCTTGACCGTTAAAGGGTGCTGTAACCCCCAAAGTACACTCCAGTCCAAACCAAAAAAAAAATTATTTTCTGTGTTGTGAATTGTGTGCGCAGTAGCCGCACGTGCATCAACAAAGTAGTGCCAAGCGTGCGCCTGTGTCATAAGTAAAGGGCCGGCTGGCTTGACCGTTAAAGGGTGCTGTAACCCCCAAAGTACACTCCAGTCCAAACCAAAAAAAATATTATTTTCTGTGTTTGTGAATTGTGTGCGCAGTAGCCGCACGTGCATCAACAAAGTAGTGCCAAGCGTGCGCCTGTGTCATAAGTAAAGGGCCGGCTGGCTTTGACCGTTAAAGGGTGCTGTAACCCCCAAAGTACACTCCAGTCCAAACCAAAAAAAAAATTATTTTCTGTGTTTGTGAATTGTGTGCGCAGTAGCCGCACGTGCATCAACAAAGTAGTGCCAAGCGTGCGCCTGTGTCATAAGTAAAGGGCCGGCTGGCTTAACCGTTAAGGGTGCTGTAACCTCCGAAAGTACACTCCAGTCCAAACCAAAAAAAAAATTATTTTCTGTGTTTGTGAATTGTGTGCGCAGTAGCCGCACGTGCATCAACAAAGTAGTGCCAAGCGTGCGCCTGTGTCATAAGTAAAGGGCCGGCTGGCTTGACCGTTAAAGGGTGCTGTAACCCCCAAAGTACACTCCAGTCCCAAACCAAAAAAAAAATTATTTTCTGTGTTTGTGAATTGTGTGCGCAGTAGCCGCACGTGCATCAACAAAGTAGTGCCAAGCGTGCGCCTGTGTCATAAGTAAAGGGCCGGCTGGCTTGACCGTTAAAGGGTGCTGTAACCCCCGAAAGTACACTCCAGTCCAAACCAAAAAAAAATTATTTTCTGTGTTTGTGAATTGTGTGCGCAGTAGCCGCACGTGCATCAACAAAGTAGTGCCAAGCGTGCGCCTGTGTCATAAGTAAAGGGCCGGCTGGCTTGACCGTTAAAGGGTGCTGTAACCCCCAAAGTACACTCAAGTCCAAACCAAAAAAAAAATTATTTTCTGTGTTTGTGAATTGTGTGCGCAGTAGCCGCACGTGCATCAACAAAGTAGTGCCAAGCGTGCGCCTGTGTCATAAGTAAAGGGCCGGCTGGCTTGACCGTTAAAGGGTGCTGTAACCCACAAAGTACACTCCAGTCCAAACCAAAAAAAAAATTATTTTCTGTGTTTAGCCGCACGTATATATCAAATCGATATAACATAAATGGAGGACCAAACTTTCTCCGATAAAAATAAAATAGAGAAAGATCAAGAACCACTTCCTCCTAGTGCTGAAGCTGCTGCCACTAGTCATGACATAGACGATAACATGCCATCAACGTCGTCTGCCAAGGCCGATGCCCAATGTCATAGTAGAGGGCACATACAATCCCAAATGGCAAAGTTCAGGAAAATGACCTTGAAAAAGACATTTAAATCAGCTGAAGAGAAACGTAAACTTGCCAATATGCCATTTACGACACGGAGTGGCAAGGAACGGCTAAGGTCGATCCCTAGTATGTTCATGACTAGTGGTTCAGCTTCACATGACGATGGAAGCCCTCCTCCCACTAAAAAAATCAAAAGAGTTAAGCTGGCAAAAGCACAGCGAAGAACTGTGCTTTCTAAGAAGATATCACAAATCCCCAAGGAGAGTCCAAGTGTGGTGGTGGTTGCGATGCCTGACCTTCCCAGCACTGGACGGGAAGAGGTGGCTCTTTCCACCATTTGCACGCCCCCTGCAAGTGCTGAAAGGAGCACCCACAGTCCACTTGCTGATATGCAAATTGAAGATGTCACTGTTGAAGTACAACAGGATGAGGATACTGGTGTAGCTGGCGCTGAGGAGGAAGTTGGCGAGGAGGATTCTGATGGTGATGTGGTTTGTTTAAATCAGGCTCCGGGGGAGACAGTTGTTGTCCGTGGGATGAAAAAGCCCATCACGGTCATGCCTGGGCAGAAGACCAAACATTCCACCTCTTTGGTCTGGCAATATTTCTATCCAAATCCGGACAACAACTGTCTTGCCATATGTACCATATGTAAAGGTGAAATAAGTAGGGGTAGGGACGTCAACCACCTAGGAACATCCTCCCTTATACGGCACCTGCAGCGCGTTCCTAAAAAGTTACTGTCAAGTTCAGAAACTTTGGCTAAGACCGTAAGCAGTCCAGGGACACCTAAATCCCGTTGTCCTGTTGTATCCAAGCGCCTGCAAACCACACCGTCAACTCCCTCCTCGTCAATTTCCTCCTTAGTCAGGATCGGAAGTAGTCCTGCAGGCCATGTCACTGGCATGACTGACTCTCCTATCCGGGATTCCTCTGGAGGATCCTGCATTGCTACGCCTACTGCTGCCGCTGCTGCTGTTGCTGCTGCTGGGAGTCGTTCATCATCCCAGAGAGGAAGTAGGAACACCACTACTTTTACTAAACAATTGACCCTCCAACAGTCCTTAGCGAGGAGGATGAAGTACGACAGCAGTCATCCTGAAGCAAAACGTATAACTGAGGCCTTGACTGCTATGTTGGTGTTAGACGTGCGTCCGGTATCCGCCATTAGTGCAGTGGGATTTAGACAATTGATGGAGGTAGTGTGTCCCCGGTTCCAAATCCCGTCTAGATTCCACTTCACTAGGCAGGCGATACCGAGACTGTACAGAAACGTCAGAAAAAGTGTACTCAGTGTCCTGAAAAATGCCAATGTACACAATGTCCACTTAACCACGGACATGTGGACAAGTGGAACAGGGCAGACTAAGGACTATATGACTGTGACAGCCCACTGGGTAGATGTATCACCTTACGCAGCAACAGCAGCAGCGTCACCAGTAGCAGCATCTCAGAAACGCCAGCTCATTACAAGGCAGGCTACGCTGTGTATCACCGGTTTCAGTAAGAGGCACACCGCAGACAACCTCTTAGAGAAACTGAGGGAAATCATCGCCCAGTGGCTTACCCCACTTAGACTCTCCTGGGGATTTGTGATATCTGACAACGCCACCAATATTGTGCGGGCATTACATCTGGGCAAATTCCAGCACGTCCCATGTTTTGCTCACACAATAAACTTGGTGGTGCAGAATTTTCTGAAAAGCGACAGGGGCGTGCAGGAGACGCTTTGGTGGCCCGAAAAATTTCTGGCCACTTTCGCCATTCAGTGACTGCGTGCCGAAGACTGGAGCGCCAGCAAACACTCTTGAATCTGCCCCGCCATCACCTGAAGCAAGAGGTTGTGACGCGGTGGAACTCAACCCTCTATATGCTTCAGAGGATGGAGGAGCAGCAAAAGGCCATACAAGCCTATACATCCACCTATGACATAGGCAAAGGAGGGGGTATGCACCTGACTCAAGCGCAGTGGAGAATGATTTCCGTGTTGTGCAAGGTTCTCCAGCCCTTCGAACTTGCCACACGTGAAGTCAGTTCAGACACAGCCAGCTTGAGTCAGGTCATTCCCCTCATCAGGCTTTTGCAGAAGCAGCTGGAGAAAGTGAAGGAGGAGCTAACACGGAGCGATTCCGCTCGGCATGTGGGACTTGTGGATGAAGCCCTTCATTCGCTTTGCCAGGATTCCAGGGTGGTCAATCTGTTGAAATCAGACCACTACATTTTGGCCACCGTGCTTGATCCTAGGTTTAAAGCCTGTGTGGTGTCTCTCTTTCCGGCCGACACAAGCCTGCAGAGGTGCAAAGACCTGCTGGTGAACACACTGTCAGCTGAAGCGGAACGTGACACGTCAACGGCTCCTTCTTCATTTTCTCCCCGCAACTGGGGCTGCCAGGAAAAAACTTAGGTATCCTAAGCAACCCGCTGGCGGTGATGCAGGGCAGGCAGGACCAAGTTTGGACATCTGGTCCGGACTGAAGGACCTGGCAACAATTTCTGACATGTCTACTGTCACTGCATATGATACTGTCACCATTGACAGAATGGTGGAGGATTACATCGGTGACAGCATCCAAGTAGGCATGTCAGACAGTCCATACCTGTACTGGCAGGAAAAAGAGGCAATTTGGAGGCCCCTGTACAAGCTGGCTCTATTTTACCTGAGTTGCCCCCCCCTCCAGTGTGTACTCCGAAAGAGTGTTTTAGTGCAGCCGGGAACCTTGTCAGCGAAAGGCGTAGGAGGTTGCTTCCACAGAATGTGGAGAAGATGATGTTCATCAAAATGAATTATCAGCTCTTCCAGGGAGACCAGCCTCCAGAAGGTACAGAGGGGACCTGTGGTGGTGGATTCAAGTGGGGACGAGTTAATACTTTGTGAGGATGAGGATGTACACACTGAAGAGGGTGAGGAATCGGTGGATGAGGAGGATGAGGATGACATCTTGCCTCCGTAGAGCCAGTTTATGCAGGGACACATTAATTGCCAGCTTGTTTTGTGGGGGCCCAAACGAACCAATCATTTCAGCCACAGTTGTGTGGCAGACCCTGGCGCTGAAATGATTGATTTGTTAAAGTGTGCATGTCCTGTTTATACAACATAAGGGTGGGTGGGAGGGCCCAAGGACAATTCCATCTTGCACTTCTTTTTTTTCTTTGCATTATGTACAGTTTGGGGACTAGTTTTTCTAACTGCCATCCTGTCTGCCACTGCAGTGTCACTCCTAGATGGGTCACGTGTTTGTGCCGCCCCACTCGTGTCGCTTAGCATAGTCATCCAGCTACCTCGGTGCAACCTTTTGGACATGAAAACACTATTGTGAGGTGTGAGGTGTTCAGAATAGACTGGAAATGAGTGGAAATTAAGGTTATTGAGGTTAATAATAGCATAGGAGCAGAAAAACCAACGCATTCTGTGATTTTAGCTGTTTTTATGCTTTTTTTAAAAAAAAATACAGATCCAAAACACAAAACCCAGAACCCAAAACACGGAAGGGTGGTTTTGGCAAAACCAATCCAGATCCAAAACACGAAGAAAGATCCAGATCCAAAACCAAAACACAAAACACGAAAAGTGGCCGGTGCACACCCCTAATTTATACATGTACATGATATATATATATATACATATATATATATATATATATATATATATATATGTATATATTTCATCCCTCTCACTTCTATGAAGTGAGAGGGATGAGAGTATTGTCTGTTAATAAATAAGGTGAGCACCTGGTTTCACCATAGAATACCATGCAAGAGAGTCAGAGTCAGGGTGGAGGGGTTTCCACACTAAGCAAGTAGTTTTATTTAAACATATGTATATACATACACACACGTGTATATATATATATATATATATATATATATATAATATATATATATATATATATATATATATATATATATATATGCAGAATGAAGTATATGGATACACAAAGTCCAGGTTGAAAAATAAATAGCAGTGTTGACTGAAATGTCCAGAATATATTATAAAGTACAGGTACACTAGGAACTTGATTAACCAGAATGCACAGGTGAAGACAGATGATAGGAGGCTCTGATATAGAATGCTGCAGAGTAGTGCAGAGAATCTGGAAGGCACTAGCACAGGCTTGGCCAACCCGAGGCTCTCCAACTGTTGTGAAACTACAAGTCCCAACATGCCCTGCCTCGGTTTTGCTATTAGGAAATGTTAAATGGCAGGGCATGCTGAGACTTGTAGTTTTACAGCTGGAGAGCCACAGGTTGGCCAGGCCTGCACTAGTAGATGTGAAGAATATGCCTTGGCAAACACACTGGATAGCAACAAAACACAGTCCCGGATTGTAAGTGCAGTTCGACAAGCAGGTGAAATAATAACTGGACAAGTCCTGGATAGTTGAGCTCTGGTAAAGCAGATAAATGTCCCAGACAACTCACATGAGACTCAAAGAAGATATCAGGTAGGAGGGACTAGGCTCTGAAATAACAGGAAACACAAGGTAGTATAATCCGGAGTACAGACACTGAGGCAGACTTGGTATATATTACATTTGGGGTGAGCGTTTGGGCGTAGGGCCCCCGAGGCTACTCTGGCTGGGCCTCCTCAGGGCATCACCACTTAATACATATAGTTACTTACTTTTCACATCACCTTTTATGTTTGTTTTTTATTCATGTAATTTTTTCACATATATTTTAATCTTTTTCAACACTTATTAACTACTCGCACACATCTATACTTTACACTGCACTGTCACTCTTTTTCCATTTTCGTGCGAAGCCCCTGGGGGGTCCTGGGCTGGACATTTTTTGGGGTGCTCTGCGCCCCGGACGTTAACCCCTTAGTGTTAGGGACAGCTAGTGACAGAGAAGCCATGATGTGGCCTAGCAGCTTCCCATATATTTGCAAATGCATGCAACCAAAATCACTGAAGTTCTATTACCATATAGTGTTCATATATTGTTGCAAGTATAATTCAGTGTGCTGAGGAACAATAGGGGGTTATACCCCCCTCCCTTTTCTACTTGAACTGGCACCAGGGAACTTGTGTGGCTGGTTGGTCTATATAGGAAGTTCAGGTGCAGCTCACAGCTGTTGCATCAACTAATTGCTCAGTTTATACTCAGACCAGAGTGCTGAAGCACCAGGGAAGAGAGCGACACCCCAGGCAGGGAAGAGAAACTGCACAGATCGTGACAAGTGGACTGAGGAAATGCAAAACATAGATATTGGGGAGAGCACTTAAGAAGTTAAAAGTTTTGTGGAAATGGCCATCCAGAAGGTTGCACAATTGTAGACACAGATATCCAGGTTGGTATATCTCTCCCGATAGCTGCAAAATCAGCCCTGATGCCCACATCCACTAAAGTCATCTATGTGGTCACCTATAAAATATTACCTCGAAATTGAGATGGGTTTCATGCAGGAGTAGCTGGGTTGCCCCAGAGCGGACAAGGAAGGGTTTCAGAAAAGTGAAATCTGACTTTGCAAAAGCCTAAAATTTTACAGGAGAGGTAAAACAGGGGACAGCGCAAAGAGAAGGGGCAGACTAAAGGTGGCCATACACCTACGCGATTTCTGTATGATTGTACGATTTTCGACGAGCCGTACGATCAATCCTGTAGAAATCGTGCATTTTTTCCCCGTATACGATCTGATGCGTGCTCCCGCAGCTTCTAAATTTGATCGTATGATCTGATGTGCAGCACATCTTCTCCGTCGTATTCGTATGCTTTTCTTGCCGTGTTTTTAAGCATGCGATGCATCGTGCGTCCGACCGGCCGTGACCCGTCACTTGAGTGACAAGTTCCTCTTTACGCCCACTGCAGACAGTGCCCGAGCGGAGAGGATCAACAACGTGAGCAGCAGACACAATTGTGCAGGTATTGTATAGTATTTGCAGGCGACTTGTTTCCCATATACAAAGCCCACTGGCCACCAATGTTTAGCATATGCATAGTGGGCATTGGTTTGAGCCCTGCACACACTGACCCTTCAATGCCCACCCATTTTTGCCCAGCAATGCCCATCTATTCCCCAGCAATGGCCACCATCTAGATATTGTTTACCCAACAATGCCCACCCCCATTTGTCCAGCAATGCCAATTTATTTCTAGCAATGCCCACCATCTAGCTATTGTTTACCCAGCAATGCCCACCCATTTTTGCCCAGCAATGCCCATCTATTCCCCAGCAATGGCCACCATCTAGATATTGTTTACCCAACAATGCCCACCCCCATTTGTCCAGCAATGCCAATTTATTCCCAGCAATGCCCACCATCTAGCTATTGTTTACCCAGCAATGCTCACCCCTGTTTGCCCAGCAATGTCCATTGACCAATGTCCACCTATGTTTTTGAACCAATGCCCATCGGCCACTCCACCCTCCCCCCAACATGTTTTATAAATATAATCATGGAAAGCACATTGTGATACTGAATTGGATTGATCCCCCACCCCATAGACAATTATATGCATCTGAAAGATATTACACTACAACTTTATTAATAACAAATCAAGAAATTCAATAAAAGTGTTCAATACACCATTTTGGGGGCCCCATTAACACATTTCAATGGCCACCCCCACTGGTGGGGGTGGCCAGAATATAAGTCCACTTGGGGGCCCCATTTACACAGTTCATATTTTATATTTATATATAATTTTTTTTCACCATAGGAATGTCTCTGGATCGTGGACCAGAATTCATAACTGGATTTATCGAGCTATACAGGCACCACGACTGTCTTTGGCGTACCGTCCAAAATGTACAGCAACAGACTGAAGCATGACCACTCCTTAAAGGAGTTGTCAGAGTATAGTATGCCATATCACGAAGATGCAAAGTCCCTAGTGTGGGTGCGCAATAAGATTCAGAATCTGCAGACAACCTTCGGCAAACAGCATAAGAAGGTGGAGGATTCAAAACGGTCTGGGGCCGGGGCTGACAGCATATACAAACCCAAACTTTGGTATTATGACATGATGATGTTCCTGGTGAAGATCTGGCGTGAGATCTTCAGTACAGGTGATGGCTGAGTCAGAGGAGTGCAGCCTGCTGGAAGAGGATTTCGTGGCATCTGCAGACACATCAACGGTAAGTTCCAAATTATTATTATATTCTCTTACCACGGCACTCTGGGACGCCGAGAGGGGGGGGGCGGGTACAGATTACCGGGGCCCGGGCTTCCTGAGGGGCCCGGGTCTGGCGCAGCTCCCCCTCCCTCACAGCAGCCTAGCACACAGCGTGTGCTGAGCTGCAATGGAGACTGCTTGTGGCTGCTGAGCAGCCACAACAGTCTCCTATGCCTGTGGGGGGGAGCGAGCACACTGATCGCGCCCCCCCTTGGCTTTGAGCAGGGCTGAGGGGGCCCAGGGGGGCCCTACCCAGCGCTGCAAATCTTTTTTTTTTTTTCCGGGAAGGTGGCATGGCCACGCCTCCTGCGATTAGGCCACACCCCCTATTACCCGGGCCCATTGCGGCTCTCAGCGGGCCTGATGGCACTGCACCATCCCCATTAAAATAGGCCATATATTCCTTTCTGACCTTTTTGGCCAGAGAAGTCCCGGGTTCCCTAACTGTGGGTGGCGCGACTGAGGGGAATGGAGCAACCTCTTCCGGATTTTCGGGGTCTAGCATTTTAGGTGTTCCCAATAACCTTTGCTGGGTGGCTTTCTTGCGCAGGAAGTTGTGCAGGATACAGCAAGCCGTGACCATCCAGTCAATCTTCTCGACCTTTAAATTTATTGGGGTATGCAAAATCCAGAATCGGTTGCTCAAGATCCCAAAGGCGTTCTCCACAATATGCCTTGCACGAGATAGGTGGTAATTGAATACCCGCTTTTCATGAGTCAAGGCCCTCTGAGGAATGGCTTCATGACATTTTCATGAAGGGCAAAAGCCTCGTCAGCCACGAAAACTAAATTCAACCAATGTTTTGTTGACTCTCTGGACGGCAAATGAAGGGTGTTAGTGGTGAGCCTCTCGTAGAATGCCGTCTTCTGAAAGGAGCCACCGTCGGAAGAACGTCCATTCTTCCCAACATCTACAAACAGGAACTCGTAGTTTGCGTTAACCACAGCCATCAGAACAACACTGAAGTAGACCTTATAGTTATAGTAGTAGGACCCAGTGTTGGCAGGTGGGATAATCCTAATATAGCTTCTCCACAGTTTGGGAACTGCCAACGGCTCTCAAACTCATCCCCAATGGCTATCCACTCTTCCGTGCTTGTAGGGAACTTAAAAAATATAGAAAACAATGTAAAAATTAAATTATAGCAAATGTTCTCTATTTACAGACTTCAGAGATCCCCAGCAACCAGGACCTAAACAGTGGAGAAGAGAGTGTTGCGACTCCAAACCCCACCCCACCAATTTCTAAAAAACAAAAATAAAGAAACTGAAGACCCACTACTTCGCCAGGCCAGAGAGGCCTTATTGAAACCACCAGATGAATATGACAACTTTGTGGCCTATGTCAGTGCAGCGGTGCGAGGAATGGTCCAGGACCAAAGAATACAATTTGAAAGACTGACTTCTGACCTAATATTTAAAGCAAGGCAATGTCTACTGACATCGGGCGCTAACATTATTATTCCGCCAGTAGTTCCAACCCCACCTACACTCAACACGGCAACACCCACCTACTATTCATCCTAAACATACCATCCTTCAACTACAGACTACCCACACTACCCTCCTGATACCCCACCCACCTCCACCTTCCAAACTCAGCCCCCACCCACCTACTCCTATAAAACTCATCCACCACTTACCTCCTCCTACCAACCTCTTCCCCCACCCACCTCCACCTACCATCAGACTCCCCCAACCACCTCCTCATTCCAAACAACTGGGCCCCCCCCACCTCCTCCTACCAACCTCTTCCCCCACCCACCTCCACCTACCATCAGACTCCCCCAACCAACTCCTCCATCCAAACTGGGCCCCCCCACCTCCTCCTACCAACCTCTTTCCCCCCCACCTCCACCTACCATCAGACTCCCCCAACCACCTTCCTCCATCCAAACAACTGGCCCCCCATCTCCTCCTACCAACCTCTTCCCCCACCCACCTCCACCTACCATTAGACTCCCCCAACCACCTCCTCCATCCAAACAACTGCACGCCCCACCACCTCCTACCAACCTCTTCCCCCACCCACCTCCACCTACCATCAGACTCCCTCAACCACCTCCTCCATCCAAACAACTGCCCCCCCTACCTCCTCCTACCAAGCTCTTCCCCCACCCACCTCCACCTACCATCACACTCCCCCAACCATCGCCTCCATCCAAACAACGGTGCCCCCCTCCACCTCCTCCTATCAACCTCTTCCCCCACCCACCTCCACCTACCATGCTGCTTCCCCAGACACCTCCTCCCACGAAAATATAACTCCATCTGATGCGTCCTACCAAACAACTTCTACACCCTCACCACCCAATTTTTTCACAGTAATATGTGAAGTAAATATTCCGTTGCGTTAAAGCGCAACGGAATATGCTGCGCTATATAAGAAACTGTTAATAAATAATAAATAAATAAATAAATAATAAATAAGTAAATGAGGACAATGATGATTTCTCTTAATTGTTATGTGTTTCCCAAAGAATTGTACACATTTTGTTGGTATTATTGACGTTTCATACTCCCTGGTAAGTATGGTGTTGAATGCAGCATGGTGTTTGTGTTCCAGACTCTCAGGCGGCTAGGAACACATGCTGGAAGTGCATGTCAGTGGGGCCGGGCCCACTGATTTTGCACTTTCAACATGTGTTTGCGCCCCTGAAATCTGGGACGCAAACACCAAAAGTTCATTCCGCCCCATACTTAACAGGGATTGGGTAACTTGGTGATACTTTTAACATTTTAGCCATCTTTATATCTAAATATATTTGATTTTCACATAAGTATTTCAGTTTCACATAAGTATTATTTTTGAATCTAATGTTTCACATAACTAGCAAACTAGAGAAACTTATAATAAAACATTTTTCTGGTTTGACAAAAAATAAAGTGTGGTATGTGTTATCTTACCTTACAATAAGGGAACTGCAGCACCTTCACGATAGCCTTGCACGTCTCCGGAATAATGCGTCCCAAAGCTTGAGCCGAGATGCAGGTCCCAAACTTTAGATCCTCAAAGGAGCATCCCGTAGCCAGGTACCTCAGCGTAGCCACGAGCCTCTCCTCGGCCGTGATGGCCATCCAAAATTTGGTGTCCTGCTTCCGGATATAGGGGGTCACCAGACGCAACAATTCCTGAAAGGTGGTGTCATCCATCCGCAGGAAGTTGCGGTAGTCGTCCAGATTGTTCTCTCTCATCTCCATCAGCATGGGCATATAGGATTGACTCCCCCTCTCCAGCAGCCAATCCTTGGTCCAGCAGGACCTCATCCTCCTCCTATGCTGGGCCCTCTCCCTCTCCACCCTCAGCTTGACCACAGCATAGGACAGCAGCGCTCTATAACGGCGGGGACCCATCACCACAAAAAAGCAGAAAACAGACCGACCACAGTAAATAGAGCAAGAAGCACTTTGTATTTGGCAATACAAAGCAATGCACAGTAGCTAGCAATGTGGAGCGTTCAGCAGGGTAAAAACCAAGCCTCACTAATCGCAGAGCTAACAGGAGTGCACAGAGTTGAAGAGGCAGGCTTTTTTATACCCCCAGTGAAGCCCAGCCCTCTATTTAAATTTGGGACCAATCTATCGCATGATCGCATGTTTTTGGTGAGGCACACGATCAACCGTTTACACGATCCGTCGTATAGTGACGCGTGTTTTGTATGACTGATCTAATTAAAATCGTGTGTAAAAAAAACACATTCGTGTGGTCACGATGGCCAGGGAATCGTAGGGAAATCGTATGATGAATTGGATCTTATGCTGGTCGTGTAGGGGGGACACTTGGGTATTGAATCTTGGGAAATTTGCAAGATCCAAAATAAGAGAAGGTGTTGACCAGCTTTTCACTAGTGGTAGGAATATTTTCTCCTGATAGCCAGGAGAAACTAATCAGCATGGACTCTTTCAACTTCTGCATAGGCTCAGGTTCTGGGAGAAGCAGAGAACTTACAGTACTAAACACCACCTACCACCTGCTAGTCTTATTATGGCTGTTTTGTGTCACCAGAAGTTTATGGTTTGGATCCATGTATTGTCAAGGTAGTTTGTAAGTAGTTAGTTTAAATATGTTCAAAACCATATCAGCATCAGAATCTACATTTATGTTATTTTATATTTATGCCATAAAAGTTCTACAGTAGTTAGACCATGAATGTGTTATGTGATAATAAATCAAGTAATAAACATGTTACAGCATGAACAGGCTTGTAGGACACAATAACCCTTAATCAGATACAAATGATAAAATGGGTAAACTGCAACGGTAGCAAATAGTTTCTTTGTTTTTTTTTTTTTTTTAAATTAGGAGACTCATTTATACAAAATGGCATTCTGCCTGGAGCAACAATATAATTAGATAGCTTCCTACAGTCAGTAACTTAACTGGAACCTCATCAGTTCGAAATATAATGAAGAAATGTGAAATCTCCATCTCTCAAATTCTATTTTTGAACGGGAAGGGCCAATGGTATTAGTGCTTGGGACAAGTTCCATATGGACACAGAGCCAATATTAACAGAATAAAAGTGACAAGTAACTGGTAGCATTGCTGTAATGATTGTTGTAGAGACATATTAAAGAACACTTTGATTTTGATTAAATTACTCCTTTAAGTGCGCAGTAAAAAGACAATTTGAAATATAATAGCTAGTGTTGTAAAGAAGAGTCTAAACATGAGTTATGGGCACATGTACATTGTGCGTAGAGACCAATATTGTAAATTGAGTAGTTTTGTGTTCCGATGAAAGACTTAGGTAAGTAGTATGTAAATATAATATGCATTTGGCGTGGTGTAGCTATATAATAGCCTAGAATCACTAGTGCAATACATCTGAGACTATAACTCTCGAAGCTGGATAATTGTCTGAGACAGAATCTGTTAAAATTAAAATCTGCAAGACGCCATTTTAGCGAATCTCACACATTATAAGTACATACGGCGATGCTATTATTTAGCGTTGTGCGATTCCCACGCAATAGAACAATGTTAAAAGTCCTCATTATATAAATACATACATTTACTAAAACATATACTATGATCAACCCTGCAAAACACGTACCACGGTGTACTTCACAAACACATAGACGCACAACGCTAACTAGCATCTTTTCTTAAATATCCTTACACTTACACACTGCAAACTTACATAGAAAGGTTCCCTAGCATTAAGATTAATATTCAAGGTTTTATTCATTATTAAGTATGTAATAAAGCGACTGTATTTAAGATCTCAGGTTTAGTACATGATAAACAGACCGTGTTTGGTGCTATTCTATACCACTGTTTATTTGCAGACTTCCGGTTCCATCGGCGAGGAAATCGCAACATGCGTCTGCAAATTATGGATCATAGAGAGTTAGGCATTGAAATGTGCTCTGTAATGCAGCCAGTTTAGACTTGTTCTTCAGCGGGAAAATGGACACAAAGAGGTGTTGGAGGCTGGACTGTGACCATACAAACTGACCAATGAACTGTATCGTAACAGAAGAACCAGGAAGAAGAACCAATGGGATTATGCCATTGTATTGTCTATCTCTGTAAGGGTATATATACGGACACTCTATTTCCAGTAGTTAGTCTGCTTGTTCTTTCTTTTGACGGAGGCTTCACCTTTGATGCCGGAAATCTGGAGGGTGACAAGGAAGAGTGGAAAGGAGGAGAAAAGTGGAATAATGAGAATGTAGGAAGTAAGAGATGTGAATGCAGTGGGGTATATTTGGTAAGTGGGGAATTACATTGACATGGCTACAGCCTTCCTAGGGGCATGTTTAGAGTGTTATATTAGGTCTTGATTCAGTACGGATCACAACTGCGATTGCAAAAGCGATTACGCACGCAGTCTCACTGCGAAGATATGGTAATCCTCTACAATTGCTAAGCCGTCGCAGCACAACATAAGGACGCCCACCTTACCTTACATACAGTACATCCGTAATACTAAGCAAGACTGCAAAACCATCGGTAACATCGCAGCCTCACGCACACTTGCACAAGCTCTGACCTTACTCTGGAATTGCTAACCTCGTAGCATGCAATGAGTACACAAGCTGCATATGTGGCATCGCAGTGGCTAATTTATGCACGCCCATGCAACGGCGTTCAAACACCTGCGTTTCGCCGATTACCCCCCATCACCACCACCGAACGGTACTTCCTGTCAATCACTCTGCAATGGGTCTGCGTAGTCACTGCGGTCTTCAGTCCTGATCAGTTGTGGCTCCAGAGGTGGGGCTGCAGCACTGTCCAAACTTCAAATAGGGGAGCCACACCGCTCCTGGAAATTCCTTCCTACCATCCCTTTGTGTTTGCATTGATGTTTTTTGAGTTGTGGCAAAAACAACCGAGGTTTTTAGTTGATTAGATGTGTGTTTGAGCTGGGTGCGCTCTCCTTAATTCATTATAGGCCAATTAGTCCCTGGCGGGGAATGACACAGCCCGTCTGGCCATTCTTGTGTAAATGAGTGATTTACAGTACATGCATGTTTTTGTTGTAGTCTGACATGCGTACACATGCGCAGTGCGAATTAATTGCGCACGTATAAGCAGCTGCGTTCCTTGCTGAGGCCCTTGGTTTGTTCCAGTTACGAAGTTACATGCTTTTTATTAAGTTACTGCCACCCTAGTAGTAGCCCCATTGTATGAACAAATTGGAAGAAGATATTGGCTGAAAATAAAAGGCAAGATGATCATTTATAAAGGAAAATAGGGATTGGGAAGATAGAAGATGTATGATCGGATAAGGGAACGTCTGCCTCAAGCACCTGTTGTAAGGTAGCAAGTCAAAAGACAAAATACAGACATTAAAACTACAACATTGCAGACAGAACTAAGTGATAACACAGACTGTGAATACTGGATGCTTTGTGCATGTGTCTTGCTGATATAACCAGGGGCGCCGAGAGGGGGAGGGGGCGGGTACAGATTACCCAGAATGTAGAAGGTGATATCTGCCAACAATTGCGCTACAAAGGCTGCTAAAGGGTAAATCTCCTTGGTGTTATCCTCACCAAAATTACATTAACACAAACAAAAATCCGGAGAATACCACTCTGCGCTCACCCAAGATATAGAATTTACTTATCTTCAATATGAAGTCCTGATCTTGGGACCTCAAATCCTTTTTATAATGGACACTTTATATGATAGGTGTGGGATGTATGTTCCAATGTTGATGAATATGTGGGAACATAAAACATAGAAAACAATCTAGTGCAGACGTATAAGAATTCACTTGAGTACACAATAATTCACATATAGGGGTGTATATGATCTACCCCAAATTAATACATATATAGTCCATTCAGGTATATGCTCTCCATATGTCCATATTAAAATGGAAAAAAAAGCACATTTAAAAACCAAAGAGACAAAATTTCCAAAAAAATAAAAGTGTTTTAATTGGATATATCCAAATGAAGGAGTTCCAAATAACTTTAAAAATACAACAATGCTTCACATCTGAAATATCCACAAAAGGTGAAGATGGCTTCCTACCAGAATACAGTGGTTTTTTGTGCGTATAAGAGTGATCTCACTGCCCGCAGTAATGCACCCAAATCTTCGATGGAAATGGCACCATCCTCCTCTGGTCTGGTCAGGATAGCTGTTCAACACCAATACCGCCAACGCGTTTCGATCAGTACTCTGATCTTCCTGATCGAAGATTTGGGTGCATTACTGCGGGCAGTGAGATCACTCTTATACGCACAAAAAACCACTGTATTCTGGTAGGAAGCCATCTTCACCTTTTGTGGATATTTCAGCTGTGAAGCATTGTTGTATTTTTAAAGTTATTTGGAACTCCTTCATTTGGATATATCCAATTAAAACACTTTTATTTTTTTGGAAATTTTGTCTCTTTGGTTTTTAAATGTGCTTTTTTTTTCCATTTTAATATGGACATATGGAGAGCATATACCTGAATGGACTATATATGTATTAATTTGGGGTAGATCATATACACCCCTATATGTGAATTATTGTGTACTCAAGTGAATTCTTATACGTCTGCACTAGATTGTTTTCTATGTTTTATGTTCCCACACATTCATCAACATTGGAACATACATCCCACACCTATCATATAAAGTGTCCATTATAAAAAGGATTTGAGGTCCCAAGATCAGGACTTCATATTGAAGATAAGTAAATTCTACAGATTACCCAGGCCCGGGCTTCCTGAGGAGCTCGGCGGGGGCCCGGGTCCGGCGCTGCCCCCCCACCTCCCTCCCAGCAGCCCAGCACACTTTTGCTTATTTTGCTTACTTCCAGTCTAAGAGCTTATTCATCATGAGTCGCAATTGCAACCACATACGCAGATCGGTTGATGGTGCGTACTGAAAATGCCTGTGCACGTGCCTGAGTCAGCATTGCGATCACCTACGCATTTGGGGGTGGTGACAGGGGAGTGGTCAGAGAAACGCAGGCCTGCCTGTCCGTTTGAACGCCGTTTCTTGGACATGCATAAATTAATCACTGCTACGGCATGCGCAGCTTGTGTACTCGCTGTGTACGATGAGGTTAGCAATTTGTGAGTTAGGACAGACCTGTTGTAATTGTGCATGAGGGGCCGATGTTACTCGATGGTACCGATGTATAGGCAGGATTGTACGGTATTACGGATGTGTGAAAGCGGTAGTGGGCGTCTCTATGCTGGCTTTGGGCGATTCTATACTAGCTTTGCGATTGCAGTCATTAGTATATTTTTCGCAGCATACCCGCGGGCGTAATCGCAGCTACGTTTGCAATAGCAATCCGCCGTGAATCAGGCCCTAAGTTACTTAAGTCACAAATGCGATTATTGATTATGCTTGCAGTCCATTAGTGTAGTAAGTGTGGATAGTAGTAGTAATATTGTTGTTTTATGATAAATTTAAAAGATAATTTACCAACTTCATGGTATTTTTCGATCATTTATTTCTGTCTGCAGCGCTGTAGTTTTACTGTCTGTATTTGTCTTTTGGATTGATATATCCTTACTACAGCTGCTTTAGGCAGACATTCACTAGGACAACATGCTGTACATGGCTCAAATACTATTTAAATGTTATTCTTTTTGTTAATATCCTTTTCCAGTGCCACAGGGTGTCTTTTGTCTTGTCTCTAATAGCTAGAGTACTATAACCAAGTGGTTCACTACTGGGAGCAGCCAGCAACTCGAAACTTGGTCATTAACTGGAGTCAAACAGTGATAATTTCCATACCCAGGAACCGAAGTACAGAACCAAGAATCAGGCGGTTACCAAGCCAACCTTCATATAAAGGCCCAAACAAGAAGAAAATGGCTTTGAGGTGCATATGTGTCAGCCATCTTAGTTGAGGTCACACACCCTTGCTGACCTCTGTGTTAGAGAAGCCAGTCCAAAAGGTAAGATTTGTACACATATTACTGTGGTCAGATGTGGTACATACCTCCCAACATGACCCTCTCCAGGAGGGACACAATGCCCTGGTCCTGGACTTCTCTGGTAATTTATGATTGGTGGAGGCTCCAGGGGTGGGGCTGCAGTACAGTCCAAAATTCAAATACAGGAGTCACACCAACTGCCAGTGAGTCCCAGCCAGTGATGTTTGGCAGTGTGTGAAATGACAGTTGGTGTGGCTCCCCTATTTGAATTTTGAACTGCGCTGCAGCCCCGCCTCTTACCAGGAAAGTCCAGGACCAGAGCATTGTGTCCCTCCTGGAGAGGTTCATGTTGGGAGGTACGCTGGCAGGGATGCAATCGGGAAACCGGCTGATGTGATCCCGACAGCCGGCCTCCCGACTGCTTTATCCCGGGGTGGGTTAAATGACAGGCGTCTATATCTAGACGCCTGCCATTTTCCTGATGCCGGGAGACAGGCGCCCGGCATCCCGATCGAAGGGATGCCGGGCGCCGCGAGCGGACAGCCGTGCGGAGGGGGGGGGGAGGGATAGGTTTAGCACACCCAGGGGGGACTTAGGGTTAAGCACCCCCCTGGGAGGGTTAGGGTTAGGCACCCTCCCAGGGGACTTAGGTTTAGGCAGCGGGGAAGGGGGGGTTATGGTTAGGCACTTACAGGGGGGATTAGGGTTAGGCACTTGGGGGGGAGGTTAGGGTTAGGCACCCCTAAGGAGGGTTAGGGTTAGGGGGGTTAGGTTATTTATTACTTACCTGAGGACGATCGGGATTTCCAGCGCTGTCAAGCTGCCGGGAATCGAACCTCCAGCCGCATACCGATTCCTGCTGGTATGTCCCTAGTCCAGAGTAGAACCAGAACTCAGCACGTAGATAACATGAAGCAGCAACCCACATATACCAACTGTACGGAGCAAATGGACAGTGAGCCAGAGCAATAGCCTGTTGTTTAACAATAACATTTCTAGGTTATAAACTCTCAATAGATAACTTATTATAAAGCAATGAAATATCCTATTGTGTAATGGGTTTTGCATAACAATATTTATCCTTTAGAAAACATGAACCATCCATACAAAGCAATACTTCTTTATTAAGTGACTTGGCTCCCCCTTACTGGGATAAAGTCGGCATCCCGGCATGCGGAATGCCGATGGTCCAAATACCGGCGCCGAATTCCCGAGAGGTTGGGATCCTGAAGGTAAGTATTGGGGTGTTAGGGGGAGGTTAGCTAGCGGGGTTAGGCATTAGGGGGTGTTATGTTCTGGGTTGTTTGTGGACCCGAGGTGGTAGCAGGAGCGATCACAGAAGCGGGTTTGAATATAAAACTAGGTTTTTTAATACGTGCTTGAATAGACATAAAATATGGCAGTAAATAAAAGTCCAGGTATATATAAACGTGCACTAGAGTTCTGTGGTGGGAGTAATGGGTTAATGTCCAAGTAAAAACAATTAGAACTGTCCAGGTGTGCAGGTAGTGAGACTGGAATAATCAAGCAGGTATGCAGGTAGTGATGCAGGAAATAATAAACCAGGTATTCAGGTAGTGAACTAAGGCAAATGAGCAGGATGTCAGCAGGCTCAGGCACTCAGGTATGGGCAAGGGTGATGGAGGAAGCAGGGTAGTCCAGCGGAAACTAGGAGCTGACAGGCAGACTGGCAGACAGCGAATTCACAGGAACAGGATAAGCACAGAGAACTCCCTCTCAGCTAGGCTGAGATACACGTTGCACTGGCAAAGAAGGAAGGCACCGAACCTTCCCAAATACCCCATGCCGTGCTGTTACTGGCCGGAGGGAACATGTGACTCACCAGGATTGGCCAGCCGCATCACATGGCCAGAAGGCAAAATGGCGGCACCCATGCCAAACGGAACGGAGACGCCGCCAGGCCTTACCAGCGCAGAGTGACAACAGGCCCGCACAACAACGCGCGCAACCAAAGCCCCCTGCCAGACACCAGCTCCGCCACCAGACAGCTTGCGCCACAATGACCTCACAGGTAACACCCGCCTAGCACCATGCTGAAATACCCTGGCCGTGAAAGTACCCCCCCTTTTGGGGTGGCCTCAGGACACTCACCAGGCATCTCCGGATGGGCAGAATGAAATTTCCTGATGAGTGTGGGAGCGTGGACATCATGAGCATCGGTCCAGCAATGTTCCTCTGGACCGTAACCTTTCCAGTCTAGCAAATACTGTAGATGACCTCTGCGTAGACGAGAGTCCAAGACCTGGGCGACCTCAAACTCAACTCCTCTCTCCGTCTGGACTCGAGGAGAAGCAGGTAGAGCACTGTGGAACCTATTCAGAACATGGAAGGAATTAGGGATTTTTAGGTATGGGGGTAACTGTAGATGATAGGCCACTGGATTAATGACTTCTGTAATGGTGAAGGGACCAATGAAGCGTGGTGCAAATTTCATTGAAGGAACTCTCAGACAAAGATTCCGGGTGGACAACCAGACCTGGCTTACAACTTGCATGCGTGGAACTATTCTACGCTTCTTATTGGCCTGGGTCTTATAGCGAGAGGATGCCTTCAGCAAATCAGACCGTACTTGAGTCCAGATGGCAGCAAAATTCCGCACCGTGTCCTCCACAGCCGGAACATCAAAAACAGGCAGGCTTCGGAATTCAGGAACACGAGGATGCCATAATCAACCTGAAATGGCGTTTGGTTAGTTGACGAGTGGTAGGAAGCATTATGTGCAAACTTTGCCCACGGCAGCAAGGCAGCCCAATTGTCCTGGGAAGATGTCAAAAATTCTTAAGAAAGTCTCCAGATCTTGATTAACTCTCTCGGTGGAGCCGTTGCTTTGCGGATGGTAGGCCATGGAAAAGTTTAACTTCACTTGAAGAACAGAACAGAACACAAAGCCCTCCAGAATTTTGCAGTAAACTGCACACCACGGTCAGAGACAATTTCAGCAGGAAGGCCATGAAGACGAAATATGTGTTGGATGAACAACTGTGCCAGGTCAGGATCAGAAGGTAACTTCTTCAAAGGTATATAGTGGACCATCTAAGAGAATCGGTCTATTACAACCCAGATAGTATTGAAGCCTTGAGAGACTGGCAGGTCTGTGACGAAATCCATGGAGAGATGTGTCCATGGACATGATGGAGTGGGTAGTGGAAGCAATTCCCCAGCTGGAGCTTGTCGTGATGATTTATGCTGGGCACAGGAGGAGCAGGAAGAGATAAAATCCATTATATCTGCCTTCATAGAAGGCCACCAATAGTGTCTTTTCAGGAACTCCAAAGTCTTTCGAGTGCCTGAGTGCCCTGCGAAGCGAGAGGAATGTGCCCAAGTGAGAAGCCGCTTCCTTAATTCCGGGGCCACAAGCGATTTTCCTCTAGGTGGCTGAACCTGTAATGTGGCGAAAACTATTGATTCCAAGACAGGGGTATTGCTTTGATTTTCAGATTGATCATCACAGAGGAGAGATCTTGATAGGGCATCAGCCTTCTGATTAAGTGCTCCAGACCGGAAGGTCAGGGTGAACTGAAACCTGGCAAAGAATATTGCCCAGCGGGCTAAACGAGGACTCACACATTGAAGGTTTTTGAGAAATAGGAGATTTCTATGGTCCGTAAATACAGTAAATGGAAACTTAGCACCTTCCAGTAAATATCTCCATTCCTTCAATGCCAACTTTACAGCTAGTAGTTCTTGCTAACCTATGGCATAGTTCCTTTCGGCAGGTGAGAATTTTTTAGAAAAGAACCCACAAGGATGGACTCGATTGTAACGTTGAGACAGGACTGCTCCCACAGCTTCAGATGATGCGTCTACTTCCAACAAAAAAGGCCTGTCCAGATCTGGTTATCAAAGAACTGGTGCTGAGATAAAGGCCTGTTTTAGAAGATGGAAAGCAGACTCTGCCTAAGGTGACCATTGGGCAGGATTAGCACCTTTGCGGGTCAAGGCTGTAATGGGAGCCAGCAATGTAGAAAATCCCTTAATGAAGCGTCTATAATAATTGGCGAAACCCAACAATCTCTGGATGGCTTTCAGTGTCTGAGGTTGGGTCCAATCCAGAATTGCTTGTACCTTCTTGGGTTCCATTTCCAAACTGGAGCCAGAAATAATGTAGCCGAGAAAAGGTACACTGGGCACTCCAAAGACACACTTCTCCAGTTTGCAGTAAAGGTGGTTTTCCCTCAAACGGGTCAAAACTTCTTTAACATGTTCATGATGTTTAGCAACAGAGGATGAAAAAATCAGTATATCATCCAGATAGACAACAACTGAAACATATAACAGGTCCCGGAAAATCTCATTAACAAAACTCTGAAAGACAGCAGGGGCGTTGCACAATCCAAAAGGCATTACTAAATATTCGAAATGTTCATCTCAGGTATTAAAAGCGGTTATCCATTCATCGCCAGCTCGAATACGAATGAGTCTGTAAGCCCCTCTCAGATCCAATTTAGAAAAAATGACAGAGCCCTTGACCCTATCAAACAACTCAGTAATCAGGGGAAGAGGGCATTGATTCTTTGCAGTAATGTCATTAAGGCCTCGATAATCGATACATGGTCCTAAACCACCATCCTTCTTGCCAACGAAGAAAAATCCAGCTCCGGCAGGTGAAGTAGAGGGGCGAATAAACCCCTTTGCCAGGTTGTCCCGGATGTACTCGGTCATGGCTTGAGTCTCAGGCAAGGACAGCGGATAGGTACGACCACGAGGTGGTATCTTATCAGGTATCAAATCAATTGGACAGTCCCATTCCCTATGAGGAGGTAAGATATTTGCTTGCTGCTCAGAGAACACGTCGGCGAACATCTGATATTCCTTGGGAATGGCAGAAGAAACTAATGAAAGTGTCTTTCTTACAGGTCGAATTTTTGGAAGACAGGATTTCTGACAGTCCATACCCCATGACAGAATCTGCATAGAACTCCAATCTATCCTGGGATTATGTTGACGCAACCAGGGTAGACCAAGCACAATTTCTTGAGAGGCCTCTGATATCACCAGGAATTTTAAGAACTCAGAATGAAGTGCCCCAATTCGGACCAATACTGGTTGAGTCTCCTTGGTGACTATTCCGTTAGTTAGAGGGCGTCCGTCTATAGAGGTCAGAGAGATGGCATGGTTGAGAGACAAACAAGGAATCTGAAATTGATCGAGTCAAGTAGAGCAGTAGCAAAGACAGGTTTGGGTTTAAGAACCAAAGCTAGGGTAATCATGAAATCTTTAATTTTTGGAGACGGGCACATAACTCCTAACTTGATGTCCCAAGGGTCAGTTAGGATTTGACATTTCCCGGTTTACGGGGGCAGGAGATCAGCAGGTGACTGGACTCTCCATAGTACAGACAGAGGTTCTTTTGCATTCTTCTCTGACGTTCTTCTTTGGAGAGGTGTGTATGATTCACCTGCATAGGCTCCTCTTCAGTAGGAGAAGGAATGGGACGGGTAGAAATGGAGGGGGCAATTGACTTTTGCCGGTCAGTTCTGTGTTTTTCAGCCTGACGTTCCCTGAAGCGTAGGTCAACTTTGATACACAACGAAATCATGTCGTTCAGATTAGTAGGAAGCTCTCGAGTGACTAGATCATCCTTTAGTCGGTCTGACAACCCATGCCAGAAGGCCGAGGTGAGGGCTTCCTCATTCCATTTCAGCTCTGATGCTAAAATTTGAAATTGCATGGCATATTGACTGACAGGACGGACCCCTTGACTCAGTGTCATGATGTTTGATGATGCTGATACAGTACGCCCAGGTTTATCGAAAATCCTCCTGAAGGATGACACAAAGACTGCATAATTATCCAGCAGCGGATCTGAGCGCTCCCAGAGTGAGGAAGCCCATTCCAAGGTCTGGCCGGATAACAGAGAGACTATATAAGCCACTTTAGCTCCTGCAGTTAGAAAGTTGTCAGGCTGCAGGGTAAAATGTATGTCACACTGATTTAGGAATCTTTGGCAGAGTTTAGGGTTGCCATCAAATTTACTTGGTAAAGGAAGATGTAAGCGGGGAGATGATCTGCCTCCTGTATTCCCAGACGCTGATGCGGATGTGGTTGCTGGTACTCCAGGGGTAGAAAAGGAAGTTTGTAAACTATCCTGTCGCTTAGACATCTCTTGCAGGAATTGAGCCATCTGATGCTGCATGTTTTCCAGATTTTCTAAACGACCAGAAATGCACCGGAACAAATCCACTCCTGACTCCTGATCCATGGCCGGCTCCATGGGGCCAGTGCAAACTGTTATGTTCTGGGTTGTTTGTGGACCTGGGGTGGTAGCAGGAGCGATCACAGAAGCGGGTTTGAATATAAAACTAGGTTTTTTAATACGTGCTTGAATAGACATAAAATATGGCAGTAAATAAAAGTCCAGGTATATATAAACGTGCACTAGAGTTCTGTGGTGGGAGTAATGGGTTAATGTCCAAGTAAAAACAATAAGAACTGTCCAGGTGTGCAGGTAGTGAGACTGGAATAATCAAGCAGGTATGCAGGAAATAATAAGCCAGGTATGCAGGTAGTGAACTAAGGCAAATGAGCAGGTTGTCAGCAGGCTCAAGCACTCAGGTATGGGCAAGGGTGATGGAGGAAGCGGGGTAGTCCAGCGGAAGCTAGGAGCTGACAGGCAGACTGGCAGACAGCGAATTCACAGGAACAGGATAAGCACAGAGAACTCCCTCTCAGCTAGGCTGAGATACACGTTGCACTGGCAAAGAAGGAAGGCACCAAACCTTCCCAAATACCCCATGCCGTGCTGTTACTGGCCGGAGGGAACATGTGACTCACCAGGATTGGCCAGCCGCATCACATGGCCAGAAGGCAAAATGGCGGCGCCCATGCCAAACGGAACGGAGACGCCGCCAGGCCTTACCAGCGCAGAGTGACAACAGGCCCGCACAACAACGCGCGCAACCAAAGCACCCCCGCCAGACACCAGCTCCGCCACCAGACAGCCCGCGCCACAATGACCTCACAGGTAACACCGGCCTAGCGCCATGCTGAAATACCCTGGCTGTGACAGGGGGAGGGTTAGGCACCATGGAGGGAGTGTTAGGATTAGGGTGTGGGGAGGGGGAGGTTAGGTTTAGGCACAGGAGGGGAGGTTAGGTTTAGACACGGGAAAGGGGTCTTAGTTTTAGGGTGCGGGAGGGGGAGGTTAGGTTTAGGCACTAGGAAAGGGGGGGTTATGTTTAGGCACCAGGGTGGGAGGGTTAGGGAAGGGGTTAGGGTTGGGGGAGGGAAAATACTTATGCTGCTGTCGGTATTCTGAACAGTGGCATCCCGACAGCCGGGATTTCATACCCAACCCCCATTACTTTCCGTGGCTTTAAATGGTATTTTTATTTTCTTATTTCTTATCTCATTAGATTTTCTTTACCTAAGAAAGTACTGCAATTATTATTATCACTATGATAATATGTCAGCTCCATAATGAGGGATTTGTAAAGGTTAGTCTAATCTTCATGTGATAGTACTACAGTTAAGTGGTTTTACTATATTCCATATCTACTCTTTAATACATGTCCCATGGATGCGGAACGCGTTATTAATTTTCTTAGCGTTAACAAATGACATTGATGTCATTTTCATACTACAGTAGCTGTATTGCATAAAAGCTTTAAAAGAGCCACACATAGGCTAGCCAGCCCAAATCACAATGCAATTATTACGTGTCTGTCACAATTATTGTTTAGGTTCTGTACTCACATTTTGCTTTTCTCTTATGTAATATCCTTGAAATTTCCTCCATATTTCTGACCATTACCAGTATTTTATTCCTGATAATTTTAGTCACTGAGCTCTGAAGTTTAGTACATACTGTAACTTCTTCTCTCATTTGTGCTATCTGACTTCTGCCGATTTGGGGCTCCATTTACTAACGAGTCAGTAGAATAGTGATAATTATCTTTTTCTCTCTCTGTGGTAATTTTCATTTCTCAATCATTATATTTAATAACCCTCCGGGTTGGTGCGAGCGCTAATGAAGAAAAGTCATGTCAGCGCTATTTTTTCATATGTATATAGCGCTGACGATATATATATTTTTTTAAACTAGAGTCTGGCACATGCGCAGTGAGTCTGGACAATTTTTTGTTTTTTTGTGGTGGGGCAGGTTGTGAGCTTCCCGACTGGCTAAGTGCATGGGTGCACTGTACGACCCCTGCTTGGCTTTGGCAGCAACCTTCCTTCCCGCCCCAGCACACGGTGTTGTTTTCTGGGCTGGGTGGCAGGCTGCTGCCGCTGCCTCGCAGGGAGGGAGCCAGCCGGGTGCTGCTGCGGGAGCAGGGGCGCTGAGAGGGGGGGGGGCGGGGCCCGAGCTTCCTGAGGGGCCCGGCGGAGGCCCGTGTACGGCGCCGCTCCCCCTCCCTCACAGCAGTCCAGCACACAGCGTGTGCTGAGCTGCAGGGGAGACTGCTCGTGGCTGCTGAGCAGCAGCCACATCAGTCTCCTAAGCTGGTGGGGGGGAGCGATCACACTGATCGTGCCCCCCCTGGCTTTGAGCAGGGCTGAGGGGGCCCAGAGCGCCCCCCCTCCCCAGCACGCAGCGCTGCAAATCTTTTTTTTTTCGGGAAGGGGGCGTGGCCACGCCTCCCGCGAATAGGCCATACCCCCTATCACCCGGGCCCGCCGCAGCTCTCAGCGGGCCTGTGCGGGAGGGGGGTGTGTGTGCTGGCTACTGATGGAGGGAGGGCGCTGGCTGTTGTGCACTCCGCACTCCACAGGGGGGAGAGAGGGGGCGGGTGCTGGGTGCTGTACACTCAACTGGGGGGGAGGGGGCAGTTGCTACGTGCTGTACATTGATTGGACGGGACGGACCACATCGCTTGTGAGCGCTGTTTAACTGAAGTGAGCACCTGGAGAGTTCATTTAAGGAAAACAAACTGTAAGTTATTAATACCATTCGTTCAAAAATAAAGGTTGTATTTTTTTTTCATGATAAAATGCTAACAATGCTATTATGCCCAAACCCTAATCGTGTATTAATAAATGGGACAAAGTGTTGTTTATCATGTGCAACGAGTTTTAACAGATGAAACTCGTTTGTAAATGGAGCCCTTGGTTGCAAAACCAAAACACGGGGGTCGGCGGGCATCTCTTTGTATGACTTTTTTTCTCTTTTTGGGCTCCATTTATAAACGAGTCTGTAGCAAAGTGTTAATTATCTTTATCCCTCTACGCGGTATTTTTCATTTGGCAATCAATATTTAATAATATTGAATAGTGAAGAAGAGTCATGTCAGCGCTATTTTACATATCTATATATAGCGTTGATGATATATATTTTTTTTTCTTAACTAGAGTCTGGCACATGTGCACTGTAGAGAATATTCCATAGACAAAAAACCTTACGGTTTCATATGTCCCATTGAGGCTTCTTAGACACGATCTGAAAATTCACAAAACCTATTGATTTTCTGCCACTCAAACTTCGAAAAGCAATGAAATGATCATTAAGGCTGATGATCGTGGGGGGTGGGGGTGGGGTGCTGCGAGGGGGGGTGCCATGAGAGGGAAGTTGAAGGAAGCCGATGGGAGAGGAGAGGAACAGGAAGGAAGCAGAAGGGTGAGGTGCCGGAGCTGGGTGCAGGAGGATGCGGCCCAGGAGGATGAGCACCAGCCCTGCGTGACCCAGTATTGGACTTCGGAAGGTTGTCAGTGGGCAGGGCTTTGGCTGGACGGCTGCTGTCACAGTACAGCAGCTGTTTAAAAAGTTTTACTAGGTACTGCTGTCCCATTTTTTTTCTGTCCCTAATCCTTGGAGCCTTTCTGCTCCTTGGGGCCCAGTATGGTTGTCCCCTTTGTCCCTCCCTGTCGCTGGGCCTGGTGCATACATGCCTACTCTCCCGGGAATCGCGGGAGGCTCCCGATTTTTCGGGTAACCCCCCGCGATCCCGGAAGATTAGGCATATCTCCCGCATCCCGCCCACTTCCTAGTGAAGTGGGCAGGATGGGGAGATTTTACCTGAAATTATCGGGTCCGTCGGGAAGGGGCGGGGCTAAAATAGGCAAATCGCGTCATTTAGCCCCGCCCCCTCCTCACGGACCCGCGAATCACGGGGGTTTACTGTAAAGGGGGCGGGGCCTAATGCCATCTATCGTCTGGCCCCGCCCCCCGAAGAGGAGAGCAGCAGGTCCCCTCCTGCTGCTCCCGGAAAGCTGCCCAGCAATGTAGGTAAGTATGGCCTGGTGTCTGTCTCTGAATCAGACCCAAAATACTTCAATTGCACAGTGAGTCAGGAGAATGTATTTTTAAAGACTTTTACAAATTACATTTTAATGCAACCTAAGAGGTCAAAATTTGTCTCTAAAATATGCATAGACAGCAATAAAACCTCTTATGAAAGTATGATGGAACCAAAGAATAATCTAGAAAAGTGGGTGGATAATTGGAGCAATTGACATATTTAATAAAGACCAATTAGAAGAATGACCCATTTCATAAAGTCCATTAAAATATATTTCTAAAATATATTTAGTTAAGATATCAAGGGAGAAAATGCCTGATTCTGAGTCGCACACAATCCTCAATGTTTTTCAACTGCCCATGAGTCTAAAAAGTCACACAGCACTTGCGTCTCGCGTTGTGTACGCACAGAGGCGCAGTCGCGATTGAGACACATGGTCTCAGAAGTGTATGGGAAATGTACTGGGCATTCCTAGGCGGTGACTGGGAGGTGGCTATTTAGGCGCATAGAGATGGTCTGTCATACGGGCGTGGTATTGGGAGTGTCGTGTCGCAGAACTGATTTGCGAAGTTAGCCACTTAATGGCTCCCCATATTCTGACCTATGTACAGATGTGTCCTCCTACATCCTTGACGATCGCGATACAAATGCGTTGCGCCATGCGATTATCCACAGCAGTATACGCTATGGTACGCTATGGCGCACACTGCGATCGCACCATGCAATACTATGGAGTCGCGAGGGCAAACGCAGTGCACTTATGTGCTCGCTGGCACAGACCTGGTGCCATGCGTGGTGCGATTTGCCGTGTACGCAGCAGAGATGTAGCAGGAAGCATCTGTAGCATCGGTTTGGGGCAAGTTTTAATGGTGAGACCGATAGTTGGGTGTAAAGACGCACAAAGTGGGATGGTTGAGACTGCAGATGCTCAAAGTGGCCGTCGCAGCCTTTGCACATTCCAATGCATGGGTGTACACCAGGGGAAGGGCTTTTATTACTAGTAGCGTTAACAAAAGTCGCAGATTTATCTACGGCAAAAGGCACTAAAGAGGTCGCAGCAGGATGGAACTCAGAAACAGCATTAAACTGGCATATTCAATTATGTGCGCGGTTCACCGCACGGAGAAAAGCTCCGGGTTCCACGGTCGAAGTTATCCAGTTATTTGTCATATTTACTGTGCGGTAAATCCTTGTGAAATGCGCGCCAGCCTATAGATTTCGTGTAATCTATAGGCTTTCCTAGAATGTGCATTTGAACGCAGACGTTTCCTCACAGCCAGGGGCGCAAGTAGGGGGGGGCTATAGGTGCACATGCACCGGGTGCCGGAATGCAGGGGGTGAAAAAGGGCTGACTCACGGTGGCTTGGGGGCCGCAGATTCAGAAAACGGGCATCCAAAAATGGCCGCCTCCAAGGAGGAGACAGATGCTAGAGGTCCTTACTGGACCTCTAGTGTCTGTCTCCTCCTTGGCGGCGGCCATTTTTGGATGGCCATTTTCAGCAGTTTCCATGCGGACTAGCCGTCCGCATGGACTCTGCTGAAAATGGCCATCCAAAAATGGCCGCCGCCAAGGAGGAGACAGACACTAGAGGTTCTACTGGACCTCTTGTGTCTGTTAGGCCAGCGCAAGTGCCGGGAGAAGATGCTGAAAGCTGCATCTTCTCCCGTGAAACCCCTGGCAACGAGCATAAACCCCATAGCAACGAGCAAGAAACCCCCTGGCAAGGAGCATGAAACCCCCTGGCAAGGAGCATGAAACCCCCTGGCAAGGAGTATGTATCCCCAGGGCAACGAGCATGTATCCCCATGGCAACGAGCATGTATCCCCATGGCAACGAGCATAAACCCCATGGCAATGAGCATGTACCCCTGGCAACAAGCATAAACCCCATAGCAATGAGCATGTAACCCCCTGGCAACGAGCATGTAACCCCCTGGCAACGAGCATAAACCCCCTGGCAACAAGCATAAACCCCATGGCAACGAGCATAAACCCCATGGCAACAAGCATAAACCCCATGGCAACGAGCATAAACCCCATGGCAATGAGCATGAAACCCCCTGGCAACGAGCATGAAACCCCCTGGCAACGAGCATAAACCCCATGGCAACGAGCATGAAACCCCCTGGCAACGAGCATGAAACCCCCTGGCAACGAGCATGGAACCCCTGGTAATGAGCAGGTAATTTTAATTAGAAGCCTTACTGTGGGGCATAAAATGGTGTCAGGCAAATATGTAAGTGGCACTTTGGTAATAGGCATTACAGTGTGTGGCATAATGTGTAATGGGCATTATGGTGTGTAGAATAATGTAAGTCACTATACCAGGGATGTTTGACTAGTGCACTGCCTTATGGAGGAGCAAGGACAAAATCCAGGTACGGGAAGGGAGGGGGCGCAAAATTGCTGCCTTGCACCGGGTGACAGATATCCTAGTTTCGGCCCTGCTCACAGCTCCTAATGGATAATTTATCTTTCTCAGTCATGTTTTCAGTCCAGGCACCAGGGGCATATTTATAATGGGTGCTAGGTGTGCCACCCTGCACCATATTATACTTACCTCTCCGGAGTCCCACGTTGGCACCGGTATATGCACTGTAAAAATGGCTGGAAAATGGCCGCCGCAGCCATTTTCCCGTCGTTTGCGCAAGCACAGTACAGGGGAAATGGCCACCACGGCCATTTTCCCGGTGACCTGCGCATGTGCTATAAACTCTGGCCAGAGTCTATAAGTACGGCGTACCGTTCAGTGCGCTGCCGGACGGAGAGGAGGGGGCCCGTGACGGAGACTGCACACTGGCCCTCTCCTCTCTAGAAACGCCCCTGCCAGGCACTCTGCAAGCTACACCTCAAGTTTCCGCTCTGCCGCCACCCATGGTGAGTGCAGTGGCTTCCCTACTCTCTGCTACTCATAGACCAGGCAATTGCAATTAGCAGAGAATGCTTCCATTGGGAAGCCACACCCCTGCTAATTAGCCAAGCCTTACTGGCTTCAAGGGGCTACATCCGAAGCCGTCCCTGGAACCCGGCTTGGATTTTTGTGCACACTTTAGCCCCCTTCTCTGACAAAGTAGGAGCTACTGCTGATTATTATTTATTATTTATTTATAGAGTCACAAACTGTCCATAGCGCTGTACAGGAAAACTAAATAACCACACAAAAAGTACAGTAAGTACAAACACACAGTACATAAGGGCAGGGGCGTAACTAGAACTTTGTGGGCCCCATAGCAAAATTTTTAAGCGGTCCCACCAACTCAGGTCTCCACCAGAGTGGGTATGACTAGTGCCGCGCAAGTGGCGTGGTTAATGTTGCCTATCATTTTCATGCGTTAACATACAGGGCCGGTTCTAGACAACAAGGGTCCATGGAATGGTTACAGGAGGGTCTATGGTAATGGGATAGAAGAGCAGCGAGAGACCGATGGAATGCAACAGTAACATGGGGGCAGGGGGCAGAGCCGGATTTAGACCTCATGGGGCCCTAGGCAAGATACCAATTTTGGCCCCCCCCTCCCACCACTATTGCAATCTGTGGCTCATCAGCTCTTTAGATAAACATTGCAGAACAATAAATTGAAATATTATAAATACCGCTAACATATCATGTAACAACACTGAAAAGAAAGTATCCCAAATCTACCAAAAACAGCAACTCATTTATACAAGGCAAAAATTGTCAACATGTTAACAAGTACACACCCACCTAATAAATACACACCCGCCTAAAAAATACACACCCACCTAATAAATACACACCCGCCTAAAAAATACACACCCACCTAATAAATACACACCCGCCTAATAAATACACACCCACCTAATAAATAAACCACATTTTAACCTCTGATTCATGCCCCTGTACAGCACCCTGAACGAAAAGTCCGCTGCGGTCTTGAAACGTCGGCTATGTATGTATGGGTTGGGTACGGGACGCCGGCGCTCAGAATTCCGATACCGGCATCCCGACAAAGTTAGGACACTGACACCTGTCGATAAGTATCCTATCTCTACCCCTAAACCTAACCCTCCCTCCCTGCAGCCTAACCCTATTCCTCCCCCTCGCAGCCTAACCCTAACCTTCCCCCCCAGCAGCCTAACCGCAACCCCTCTCAGCACAAACCCCCCTCCCCCCACAGCACAGACCCCCCCCCTCCCCTCACAACACAGAGCCCCTCTCAGCACAAACCCCCTTTCCTCAAATCACTGACCTTTCTCAGCATAGGTCCCCCAGTTCCTGTCAGCACAGACCCCTCTTTCTCACATCACTGACCCTTCTCAGCACAGACCCCTTCTTCCTCACATCACTGACCCCTCTCAGCTCAGGCCGCTCTCCCCTTACAGCACAGACCCCCCTCTCCTCACAGCACAGACCCCTCTTTCTCACATCACTGACCCCTCTCAGCACAGACCCCTTCTTCCTCACATCACTGACCCCTCTCAGCTCAGGCCGCTCTCCCCTTACAGCACAGACCCCCCTCTCCTCACAGCACAGACCCCTCTTTCTCACATCACTGACCCCTCTCAGCACATACCCCTTCTTCCTTACATCACTGACCCCTCTCAGCTCAGGCCGCTCTCCCCTTACAGCACAGACCCCCCTCTCCTCACAGCACAGACCCCTCTTTCCTCACATCACTGACCCCTCTCAGCACAGACCCCTTCTTCCTTACATCACTGACCCCTCTCAGCTCAGGCCCCTTCTTCCTTACATCACTGACCCCTCTCAGCTCAGGCCCCTTCTTCCTTACATCACTGACGCCTCTCAGCTCAGGCCGCTCTCCCCTTACAGCACAGACCCCTCTCCCCTCACCTTTCACAGAACAGCCCATTTCTCCCCTCCCTGCTAGCCATAGGCAATACTAGATTGTCTGCCAGAAGTGAGGTGAAGATGTTAAAGAGGGAGCAAATGAGGGTGGGGAACAAAGAAAGAGAGGTAAGGAGAGTGGAAAATATGATGGAAGAGTTAATAGTAAAGGGGGAAACAAGTATAGCAAAAGAGGTTGATAAAAGAAGGGGGGCCACTGGGGAGTAGTGGTGGGACAGAACAAGGGAGGTGAGTACATTAGTATAGAATAATCACAGAGCATGCTACCAGAGATTGTACTACATACTGTATACATTAGACATGATGATTGCACTGCAGGATAACAAAACAGGATATCAGACATTATGGGTGCTGAGAGATGGCAGGGGGGTGTGTGCCTGACAGTGATAGGAGTCAGATTAAATAAAAGGCAAAAAAAAAGTCCATAAAAATTTCATATATTTCAGATATATATATCTAGACACACACACACACACACACCCATCTAGACACACACACACACACACACACACACACACACACACACACACACACACACACACACACACACACACACACACACACACACACACACACACACACATATATTCATACACTTATATTACATATACACATACACAGAATACATATATAAATTACTACTTCAGAGGCAGCAGGCCAGCAGCAGCAGTAGAAGGGGACGGAGTAAAAAAACGGGAGGGACGGGGCTTAATTGCGGGCCGCGGCAGGCGGCTCCGAGTCCGTTGAAAAAAAAAACACATCTTGGGGTAGGTGTCGGGGACACTGTGTGAGGGCCCCGGGACAACCGCAGTGCTCAGCTCCTGGCAGGCATGATCATGTGACATCACGTCACAACAAGCCCGCGCCCGCTGAACAGCCTTATTGAATGTCAGGACTCAGGAGGTGACTGCTCAGCTGCATACTCTCTCCAGGGCCCCTTGGGACCCGCCGGGCCCTAGGTGTCCGCCTAGGTTGCCTAGCGGTAAATCCGGCCCTGGCAGGAGGCCATGAAGGGCAGTAGAACAGTGTGAAGGCAGTACCTGGGGTAGCAAGGGGATGGGGTTAGGGGTGTTAGGTGGATACATTGTGCCAGGACTGGAGATATACACATCTGATGTCTTTGTATGTACCCCCAGCTATACCCAGGTATTGCACTGATCATACACATCCTGCTGCCTATGTACCCCCAGCTATGCCCAGGCATCTACTGAGCACACACACACAGACGTAAGCTATATGTGTCCCAAGCTATATATAATGTATGTTCCCCCAGTTATACATAATGTATGTGCCCCCAGCTATACCTGGCAGAGAACCTTACCCCCCCCCCACTACCCCTATTACGAAACCACTCTTTTAGCCTCCTTCCCCACCCTGCTGCCACTTACTGAACATAGGTCTCATTCTAGCATCTGTGGGGAGATTCTCAGGAAGAAGAGCATTCAGCACGGCTGTAGTAGTATCCGCTTTACAACTTGCACATGGAGGATGGGGCAGATTAACTTACCTCCAAGGCAGCATCCCCAGGGAGGAGTGGAGGCAGGTAAGGAGTCTCTGGCAAAATGAGGGGGACTCCAATCACTTGCAGGGCTCTGGGAAGTTGGAGAGCCGGGGAAAGCCCTCATGCATGCAGTGGTCTCTAGCAGGTCCAAACTGGCGCTCCTCTAGTCCAGGGTGCAGTAAACAGGCAGCGTGGAGCGCTCCCCTAGGCTCTACCAAACGGTGCTTGGGGCAGGGCCAGCAACAGAAATCATGGGGCCCGGTACACACATTTTTTGGGGGCCCCTTATCGCCATTTCTCTGCAGCCAGCCCCCCTGTAAGTGCCCCTCCGGTGGCCAGCCCCCTGTAAGTGCCTCTCCAGTGGCCAGCCCCCTGTAAGTGCCTCTCCGGTGGCCAACTAGCTCCCACAGTGCAGCCCCGGCCCCGCAACACTTACCATGCCCAAGCCAAGGCTCCGCTCCTTTGTTTGATGGCACTGCTAGTGTGCTGCGCTGGCTAATGTCATGCACAGCGCCGCAATAAACTTAAAAAACTATATTGCATCGGCGGTGACCGGTGCAATAACGTTTTTTTAGTTTATTGCGGCGCAGTGTGTGACGTCTGCCAGCGCCGCATACTAGCAGTGCCATCAAACAGAGGAGCAGAGCCTTGGCTTGGGCATGGTAAGTTTTGGGGGCTGGGGTACATTAGTACACAGACTACTCAGCCTGTGCATGCCTGCTGATCATGCACCTGCGCTGCGCAGCGAAGGTGCATGATCAAGTATTATTCCTCCGGGGCCCACTACAACCTCGGGGGCCCAGCACAGCTGTGCCCCTAGTCCCCCCCTGTCGCCGGGCCTGGCTGGGGATCACGTCAGCATCTCTGCAGTGAATGATAAAAGAGATGGCGCTGGCTAATCTGCGTTGTGGAGTCTGTCTCCGCAACATGCCGCTGCTAAGAGGGTAACAGTGGATGAACATGTACAGTACAGGTGTGGGTGCAGTGTGGGTTGGTTGGTTGCTGAGCCGCGGCCCCATAGCAATTGCATCTGCTGCTCCCCCTATAGTTACGCCAGTGCATAAGGAGAAACATAAAAAATCACTGTATTTCTATATGACAGCAAATAACAGTGGCAGCCAATGACTTAGTGCCCCGGGAGGGCAGCCAGAGAGGATCAGAGCTGCTGAGTAAGTGGGTGTGCACTGGAGACAAGGCCAGTGCAGGGGGACAAACAAGTAGGCGGAGGGCCCTGCCCATGAGAGCATGGAGACTTCTGTTGCCCAGTTCACCCTGATATAATTGAAGGTGACAAGAGGGAAGGCATTGCGATAGCTCCGAGAGTCTCTTAATCAACCACTTAATTCATACAAATGTCTTTGCTCTCAGGCTGCCACAGAAGAAACTCATTGCTAATTTACAGGTAATGTACAGCTCTCCGGCTTCTTACGCTGGCTTAGAACATACAGGTTCTGCATTTAGAAATACTTTACTAAGCATCCCTTAACTTGTGCAGAGAGTATGTACCATAATGGAATAACATACATATTTTATAATGGGTCTGATATTTTTATCACTCATATCATTATCGTTTTGATTTCAAATTAATTTTAAGTCCTGTCAAATCACCATGTTGTCACCATGGAAACCGTCCAATTCTCCGCTGTGCGCTCGCTGTGTCTCTGAACCTTTGAATATTCACAACATGAAAGAATTGGATTACTTTACATTTCATTTCAAATTCCTTCACTCTGGAGATTCCCACTAGAGTATGGAAATTCAGTTTTCAAAATTAAAAGTACATATGTTATATCACTTTCTGCCTGCTTGACCCTGTAGGAAATCACTGCAATGTACTGTACATATTATACAGATTGCTATATGTAATCAACATGTAGTTATGGAACAAATGAGCTGTGGCTGATACCTCTCAATATTCCAACAATTTTTGAAAACAAGATAATAAGTTTAAAATGACTTTAAAAAGTATTCACTCACTTTGGCATTTGTTTTAACATTTTACTTTGTGTATTATGGGATAAAATTTAATTACTCAGGAATTCTTATAACTGATCTTCACACAATACAGTATAATGTTATTGCAACCACACTTTTTTCTTAATTAAATATAAAATCATTGATTAGGTAAAGATTAACTTGGCTGACCTTACCCTAATCTCTGACCCTACGAAGTTCCTCCAGTCATCGGTGGTTGTGTGTAAATGTGCAATATTCCGAGAGTCCCACGAGGATGTCAGTCTGAGCTCTTGCCGATTCCGCCATCCGTGCAGCTTCTGCATGCGAGATGATGTCACCGTTTGAGTACAGTAAGAGCAGAGGGTCAAGCAGGCTGGGGATTCCTAGTTGCTACCAATGCGTTTCGTCCATAAAGGACCTCAGCAGATAACTCTGCATTACAAATGACACACAGATTGTTCCAGACAGTGTTTTTTATTGCAAACCAGTAGGCTTTTAAAGTAAATTTTCAAATTCAAATTTCATTATTTGTCTTCAGATTTAAAAGAAATTGAACTTTTTAGGACCACTGTTTGCTGCAATAACAGCTTTAAGTCTGTTGGAGTAAATTTATGCAGGTTTGCACACTGGGAACGATCTTTTGCCCATTATTCCTTGCAGGTTTAATCCAAGTTGTTCAGGTTGAATGGATGACATATGTGGACTGCAATTTTCAAAGTGACACTCTCAATTATATCGATATCTGGACTTTGACATAGTCATTGTAGAACATTTATTTTTTTGTTGTTCAACCACAACAAATTGTTGCCTTGGCCTTGTGCTTGGAATCATTGTCCTGCGGAAAGGTGAACCGTCTCCCAAGCTTTTGTTTTCTAGCAGACTGAGGGGCCCATTTATCAACGAGTTTTATCATACACAATGAGTTTTAAAACTTGTTGTGTATGATAATGGTGCTCCAGCCAATCAGATCCCAACTGTCATCTGTTTGAAAAATGACAGTTGGGAGCTGTAGCACCATTTATTATACGCAATGAGTTTTAAAACTTGTTGTGTATGATAATGGTGCCCCAGCCAATCAGATCCCAACTGTCATCTGTTTGACAAATGACAGTTGGGAGCTGTAGCACCATTGATTATACGCAATGAGTTTTACCACTTGTGTTTGATGAAACTCATTGATAACTGATGCCCTGAAACATGTTGTCTTGCAGATTCTCCCTGTATTTTTTTCACCATCCATCTGTCCTTCACTTTTGACAAGATGTCCAGTCCCCGCTGCAGAAAACATCCCCACAACATAATACTGCCACTCCCATACTTCACTGTTAGGATGGTGTTAGCTGAAGAATGGGCAGTGTTAGGTTTACACCACACAAAATGTTTAAATTGGGTCCAGAAAGCTCAATTTTTGTCTCATCTTTGTCACGACCAGGGTTTCTCGGCATGGTGGTCGGCGGGTGTTACCTGTGAGGATGCTTTGGTGGGGGGCATCTGGCGGTGGTGCTGGTGCCTGGCAGGGAGCATTGGCTGTGCGTGGACCTGTTTGGGCATATTGTCACTTTGTACTGGGTAGGCCTGGCGGTGCTTCCGTTCCGCTCCGGCATGGGCGCCGCCATCTTGCTTTCAGCCATGTGACCTAGTCGGCCAATCCTGGCATGTCACATGCTCACTCTCTGACCAGTCACGGCTTAACACTGGGTATTTAGGGGAGTTCAGAGCTCCCTTGCATTGCCAGTGCAACGTGTTTCTCAGCGCAAGCTGAGAGAGAGTTCCTGAGCTTGTCCGTCTGCCTGTTGGATCTTTGCCTAAGCCTGCTTTACCTGACCTGCTCCACACCCTGCTGGAATCCCCTGCCTCCTCCCATTGCCTCTCCCTTACCTGAGTATCTGTGGCAGCTGTTACCCTGCACCCTGCCTCCACTTACATTTCCTCTGGACATTATTCACCTCAGCCTGCAAGTCACCTCAGCCTGCAATTCACCTCAGCCTCCAATTCACCTCAGCCTGCAATTTACCTCAGCCTGCAATTCACCTCAGCCTGTAATTCATTTCAGCCTCACCACACCTGCATACTGGACTGTTCCTGCCTGTCACTATCTGGACATTCTCCCATTTGCTTCACTACAGTTCCCAAAGTGCACTTCAGTGCTATACCTGGACTTTTTCTTTTGCCATTTCGATGACTACTAAACCACTCATTAAAAGTTCCACATTTTCATTTAAATCTGCTTCTGTGTCTGCTCCTATCACCACCCCGGGTCCACAACAAAACCAGAACCTCACAATCTTACCTCAAAACCTTATTCCACATTTTAGTTGGGTCACTCTGATGTTTTCAGACAAACTGGAGAAAGGCTTTGATGTGTTTTTTTCAGTAATGGCTTCTCTCTAGCCACCCTCCCATACAGGCCATTTGGATGCAGAGCTTTTGATATGGATGACTGGTGCATCTTCACTCCAGTCTCAGCCACTGACCTCTGTGGCACCTTCAAAGAGATAGTTGACCTCTCTATGGCTTCCCTTACAATTCTCCTTCTTGCTCTGGCACACATTTGAGCTTTGAGGGGTTGCTTTGCCTAGGCAATGCCTAGATCGCAGCTTCCATTTCCTCACAGTAACTCAGTTTTTGAGTTCCTCACTGGTTCCAGTTCCAGGTCTTGCATCAGAGCAGTACCAGAGTTACAGTTTCCGCAAGTTGTACTCTGAATAAATAAGGCTCAGATTCCTGATTTGAGTTCTGAGTTTCTATCTACCATTACTGTTTTGAGTTCCAGGGGTCACCTGTGTTCCTGTAGTATATTCCTGGTCTTACTGGCCTTCACAGGTCACTAGGCAAGGGGTTGCCTAGTGGACCTGGTCTATTCGCTCTGGTTCCTGTACAGTATCCTTGCATACAGGGGCGGATTGGAAAACCAGCCCGGGACATTTCTGAAGCAGCCCTAAATGGGAGGAGGTGGAGTATGTGAAGAGGGCAGGATCTGATGGGATATAAGGGGCATGTGGAGGAGAGAGATGGGGGATGGAGAAAGAAAGAGACAAGAGAGAGAGATGAAAGCTGTTTTATTCCGCATCATTTATCAATGTAGAGCCCCTTTCTATATTATAATAATAATAATAATAATAATAATAATAATAATAATGATAATGCCACATATCAGTGTGCTGGGAGCTGTGTTATTCCCCCTCATACAGTATATCACTGTATGGTCCCCTCTCCCCTATATAATAACCAGGGGTTAAAGTGGGCAGGAACGTGGTGGAACTGAGGACCTCATTCAGAGTTGGTCGTTGCGGCCGTATAGTCGTACGCCACCGATGTTCGCTGAACTGCGCATGAGTAAAGTTCGCAATGCGCGTGCGCAAACTAGCTGCTATGATCAGAAATTTCTCTCTCCTTGAACACAGCCAGGTCGGTAGTTTGAGTGACAGAATGAGGCGTTTGTGGGCGGTAACAGGGGAAGGTGCTTGAAAACGGGGGAGTGGAGATCCGAACGCAGGCGTGCCTAATTATGCGAACAGCGTTTTATGGGAGTGCCTAATTAACAAAGTAGTGTCATGGCACACGTGACATGGGTGGTTTGTACACTGACCTGATCATAGTGCTTAAGAGAGGGTATGGTCAACCTTAAGCTCTACGACCAGTTCCGATGGTTCCCGATGGTCTCGATTAATCCTTATATGCCTGGAGATGACGTGTAATGCGTACGGGAAGGGGGCGTATTTTTTGTCTTCCAGACGTTTCCTCCTCTTGGTCGGCCAGCTAACGATCCGATCTTAAGGACGCAACATGCGAGTGCATTATTTGCATATCCGGCCCCTTTTCCCGTATGACCGCGCGGCCGCAACGACCGTCTCTGAATGAGGTCCTGAGTTCTGTCACCTCTAATGGTAGGTGGAACTAGTTCCACCTCCACCAAGTCCCTGCACAGAAGTCCCACAGACAGAGAGCAACTCATTGTCTGCCTATGGAGGCTCAATTTCTTTAGAGAAACCAGCAGATAGGTAAGGAAAGAATCAAGCAAAGGTAATACATAGGGGTTGCAAAAAAACATTGGGCATCCAAGTGACATAGACTAGTTTGTGGGACCCCATAAAAACAACTCAGAGACAGCAGAAAAATAAGACTGATGATATAGAATTTTTTTTTTTAATTGATCTAACATTGTAGTCTCAGCTGATGGCAGGAGTGCTAAGAAAAGCATCTAAAATGTATTTCACACTGTCATAGCCCCAAAAGCTTCTGGGGGGCTGAAGGCGTGTGTGTGTAACAGTTTTCACATTTGCTTTGACCTGTCAGCTAGCGTGGCAGGGGGGGTTGAGAGTAGGCGGCGGGAGAGATGAGTTCCCCCACCTCTCCAGGACCACTTTAAGCCCTGATAATAACAATACCACATATCACTGTGCTGGGAGCTGTGTTATTCCCCTTCATATATAACTGTACTGTCCCTTCTCCCCTATATAATAATATCACATATTAGTGTGCTGTGAGCAGTATTATTCCCCCTCATATATCACTGTACAGTCCCCTCTCCCCTATATAATAACAATCACACATATCGGTGTGCTGGGAGCTGTGTTATTCCCCCTCATACAGTATCTCACTGTATGGTCCCTTCGCCCCTATATAATAATATCACATGGTGTGTGCTGTGAGCTGTGTTATTCTCCCTCATATCTCATTTATCTCTGTACAGTCCCCTCTCCCCTATATACAGTAATAATAATACCACATATCACTGTGCTGGGAGTTGTGTTATTCCCCCTCATATATAACTGTACTGTCCCTTCTCCCCTATATAATAACAATAACACATGTGCTGTGAGCTGTGTTATTCCCCCTCATATATCACTGTACAGTCCCCTCTCCCCTATGTAATAACAATACCACATATCAGTGTGCTGGGATTACTCCCATTGGCACTTGAAACATCTCTCTTGGTTAGGGAGAATTAATGTGGTAAAGATGAACACGCTTCCCAAGTTGCTTTACCTCTTTCAGTCTCTACTCATTCAGATTCCAGATTCTTGGTTTCGTTCACTAAACGTCTTAATACAGCAATTTATTTGGTCCAGGAAAAAACCTCGGATTAAACATTACCTTCTATTTCGGCCAAAACAATTGGGTGGTCTCCAACTTCCAGATATCAAATCATACTACCACACTATCCATCTTAATGGAATCCTTGAGTGGACCAGATATAGAGAGGTAAAGCAATAGGTCGCTCTCGAAGGGTGCTTCATGAAACTCCCCCCTGAAATTACATCTTGGATTCCTTCTATTCCTAAATTAGACATCCCTCATCCAACAATTTCGCCTTTTCTCTACATTTGGAAATCTTTAAGAAACCTTCCCCACATTTCTTCACGCTTTGGCCCTCTTACTTCATTTCTAGCTAACCCTAATTTCCCCTCTAGTATTAATATTACTAATTTCCCTAATTGGGTTCAGGAAGGCCTCTTTCGGACTGGACAGCTGGTGACTACGTCAGGTTTTAAAGCTTTTATTGAACTTCAGGAAAAGTGGTCGATACCTCAGTCTGACTTCTGGAAGTATCTACAGGTTCGCCATTTTCTGTAGTCCGCGGATAGGCTGAAAATTTCTAGTAGAGATCTAACTGCATTTGAAAAACTTTGTATCTCACCAATTCATCCCTCCCACACAATTTCTGCGATATACCAGATACTCTTAAACAATCCTTCCTCTTCCATACCTCCCTGGGCTAAAAAATGGGAATTAGATTTGGGTATTTCCCTCACAGAACAAGAGTGGCAAACTATATTTCTCAAAACTCACTGTAGCTCAGTTTGCTCGACTATAAATATAAGATTTTGATAAGATGGTATAGGCACCCTACTCTACTCCATGCCATGTTCCCAACAAAATCCAGCTCTTGCTGGAGAGGCCTCAAAGTCCCAGGATCATTACGGCATACATGGTGGGATTGTCCCCAGTTATCTAAATTCTGGTCAGAAGTCACCTCCATCTCACAACAAATTTTAGGCGCCCCTGTCCCTACTGATCCAGTATTCTGGTTAATTAATTACTCACATTTTTCATTTGGATGCTACAAGAAATCCTTGCTGCGCCTTTTAAATAATGCAGCAAGGGCCGTTATTCCAACTTTTTAGAATTCCTGTAACTCACCCACCCCTAGGGACTGGTTCCAGAGACTCGATCACTATATGGCAATGGAGGACCTCCTAATCCTTTCCACCAATAGATCTTCTACCTTCACTAATACCTGGTATCCATGGTTAGAGTACAAAACCTCTGTGGAGTATAAAAATTATATATTTCCAACCGTCTCTATCCCGTAATATATTTCGGCTTCTTACATTTGGCTAAATCTATTCTTTTGATACTCCTTTTATATCTTTCTTTCTTTATTTTATCTACCGTTTGTTATGCGAGATAAATATGTTTCTTTTTTTTTAATATATATATAATTTTGTAATACTGGTTTCCAATTTGTATACATTTTGAAATGCAAATGTTGGCGTTTTCATGCTACTGTATTTATGTACGTTTTCTCTTGGGAACCTTTAATAAAAACAGATTGCACAAAAGAAAGACTTGAAACTTGATGGATATTCACCGACATCGCACCAGGTTTTCAAAATTTGAGGCTATTACAGCAGATTATCTTGTGTTATCAGATTATCTTGTGAACATCCCTAGATTGAACTGTGCCCCATATCACAGTCAGGGTATACAGAATTGTCCATTGCTTCTATAACTCTAAATTTCCCCTGACAAATCATAGCCTTACACTTTAGTTTTGAAAGTTTATGAAAAGTCTCCCTTTGATTGTCCTAGGGCCTCGGGGACGCAGCAGAGCCCTTCGGTATTTCTGACCTACTTGGATTAGGCTGCCTAGAGGATGAGCAGTACAAATGGGGTGTCTCTTCTAGGTAACCTCATGAGAGGCACAGTCGTAGTCGGGACTGACTGCTGTTTACTTATAATCTAGACAGCTATTTGTTTCACATTTTGCTTTCAGTGCCATGCGACCGGTCTGCCAGCATGCCAAGCTAGACAGCGGCTAAGTGGTTCGTACACAATCAGCAAACATGTGGATAAAATCACACTTTAGGCTTCACATGTACATTAAGCTAGGAAATAAGAGCAGTGTGTGCTCCAGCTACAATTTTCCCTTAAATAAGAATTACAATTACAGCTTAGCGGCTTGTCCCTGCTCCCAGCTTTATTATGATGCAATTAAATTGGCGTATTGGTCACTGATGCATTGCAAGAATATCCCAGAGTGAGGAAGCAGTGGGAAGGTGCAAGGCAGTCACTTGTTATCTGTGCCCTGAGATGCTCGGAAATGGATAACCAACACAGCAAAGAGTACAAAGGCAATCAAGTAAAACCATTACAGTCTGAGAGAGTGCAGCTTTTCTATTCTTACAGTACAGTGGGGGATCCCTTTCAGCATTTTCTACTAACTTTCAAAAAGGAAACTACAGTTCCTCCAGGTAACCTGCTAACTTCTGTCATTTGAATCAGAGATTCACTCAATGTTCAAAAGCCGTTCAGTGCCTGTGGTTTAACCCTACAAATCAAATCAAAGTTATTTTTTTTTTTACTGGGAGAAAACAGGTTATATTGAAAACCAAGTGCTCCTATTAGTTTGTGAAATATATTTCTGTTTATTTGTCTGTGTAAAGCTTTAATCAGACATTTAAAGTCAACAAAATATATGAAATATATATACGGAAATACATTCAGTGCATTTATAAGGTAACGAGATAGATACATATGAGGAAGGAATTTGTTAGATACTGTATACAGATATAAGACAGATACAGTAAGATCTTGTGTGTTTTTGGATTGTACATCAGGATACACTCACTGGTCATCTCCAGATTGGATTACTGTAACCTCCTATCTGCCTCCCCAACTCCTATCTCTCTCCACTCCAGTCTGTCCTCAATTCTGCCGCTCGACTCATCTTTCTCGCCAAATGCTCTGCCTCCCCTCTCTTACAAGCCCTCTACTGGCTCCCCTTCCCCTTCAGAACCCAATTCAAGGTTCTCACACTCGCTTACAAAGACCTCACCCAATCCTCTCCCTTTACATCTCTGACCTCATCTCCCTTCACTCTCCTGTCCGCCCTCTTCGTTCAACAAATGCACACCGCCTCTCATGCCAAATGATTATTTCCTTCCACTCCCGCCTCCAAGATTTTGCCCATGCTGCTCCCCACCTTTGGAACTCTCTTCCTCTCCCCATCAGACTCTCCACCTCTCTACAATCCTTCAAGCAGGCTCTCAAGATCCACTACTTCATCGATGCTTTCCAGCTCTCATCTTAACTTGCTGCCTCATGCTCCCTCCTCCCTGTCTTCCCCATCTGTATCATGCCTGACTGTCTGCCCCTCCCCTTGAGAATGTAAGCTCTTGCGAGCAGGGCCCTGTACCCTCTTGTGCTTCTCCTTACTTTATTTTAATCTACTTCTTACTCACCACTAGGACACCTAACACTTGGTTGCTTATACTCTGTTGCTTATTTGGGTGTTATGGCCACCAATGTATCAATGTATATTATCCTTGTCCTGCATTGCATTGTATTGTACTGTAAGTCACTTTTTTGGTTATGTACTTTGTAAGGCGCTGCATCATATAAATAAATGATAATAATAATAATAATAGTCCCTCTTTTGTGACCAGGAACCATTTCACACAGGGGAGTGTATGGAGAGGGTGTGGGCTTTAGTTGTATTTCAAATGGACACCATTAGAGAGAGATTTAGGTAGATGCAGTGGGTGGGAATGGTGACTGCAGGTATCTTTGTCACTGTGTAATGTGTTTGATTGCCAGACACTAGTAGAATGTGCAGTCCAGAGCAAACAGGCCTTTGTGAGAACAGTGAACATGTACATCTATCTAAACTGCAGTATATAGTGTCACTCCAGGTATGAGAGCAGAGACAGTGTGATCATTTTCAAGCTTATTTGTCCAAAAAAATACTGTGCTATGTCTGAGTGAACTGCACCCCAAAGAACTTACAAAATACATCTTTTCCTGTTTTTTTTTTTTTTAAATATCCAGTCTTCTATAATTCAATTTAAATTGTATTTCAAGAGCATGTGATTTTGAGAGGCAGCATATATTGCTGTACTTACTGTGGGTGTGGTGCCGGCCCCATCAGCTGCACTCTAAAATAATAATTGCCAAAAAAAACCAAAACTTTTATTTTCTGGTGTCTAAAATAATCTCTAGTCTTCTTTTATAGTTCAATTCAAATCATATTTGAAGAGTGTGTGATTTTGAGAGGCAGCATATAGTACTGTACTTACTTTGGGTGTGGTGTTGTTCCTGTCAGCTGCACTCCAAAATAATAATTGCAAAAAATACCTTTTTTTCCTGTTTAAGAAAACCTTCAGCCTTCTTTATAATTCAAATTAAATCATATTTCAAGAGTGTTCTTACTCTGGGTGTGGTGTGGTCCCCATCAGCTGCACCCCAAAATAATAATTGCGAAAAAGTATTTTTTCTGATGTCTAATAAATTCTCTAGTTGTTTGATAAAACTGGATGGTATAGGTAATAGACCCTCATTTCCTCATCTCATTGTATGTTCACTCGGTGTGGTGGCAGTTAAGTTCTACTATAGTACTTTTATTGCTGTCCTGGTATAAAAAATAAAATCAATTGTGGATCAGTCAATAGAAGAAATGGAGCAACCCAGTACTAGAGCTGGCAGTCATAGTACTTCTTCAACATCTACTTTTAAAATGGGTAAAGGGGTAATAAGAAGGTGTAAGAAAGGGCATTTCAAATCTAAAGTATGTTTGACAATCTTAAAAAACATTACCACTAACTAGGAAGGGGAAAGTTACTTCTGAAAAATGCAAATTGCCAACATGCCATACACATACTTGCCTACCCTCCCGATTTGGCTCGGGAGCATCCGGAAAATTGTGTGCTGCTCCCGGCCCCCCGGAAAGGCAGGCAAGCCTCCCTGCAGCCACTGAGCCCTCCTGCCCCCCCCCCATGATTGTATGAGAATCTCCTGCAGAAGGGGGCAGGGGACATTTTAACCCCACCCCCTGCTGCACAATGCCGTAAATCTCTGCATTGTGTAGCAAGGGCAGGGTCAAAATGAGGCAATCGCGTGGCCATGGCCCCTCTCTGCCCACAAATGCCGGCCACGCACCCCGATTATGCCGATCTGGCTGCCCCGGAGGCAGCCAGAATGTCGGCATCTATGACCATACACCACACACAATGTTGTGGTCTTGCTGCTGCTCTTTTATGCCCTAGATTGTCTATTGCGAAAGCCAAGGCAAAACACAGTCAAGCTAACCTTGTTCTGAGCCTAGATGTATCACCTCAAAAACAGGCAAATTAGTGCATGAAACAAACACTAAGGGCCACATGTAATAGGGTGAGAGTTTAGAAAATGTGAGAGTTTAGCAGTTAGCTCTCACACTTTTTAAACTCACCCAATGTAATAGAGTCCAAGGGGCATATGTATCAAAGCTTGATGTGAGATAAAATTGTGAGATTTATATCACCAACCAATCAGCTTCTAACTTACATTTTGCAGACTGTGTTTAAGAAATGATAGTTTGGAGCTGATTGGTTGGTGATATATATTTCAGAATTTTATCTCACATCAAGCTATGATACATATACATCCAAGAACATGCAAACTCTCAAGTTTTTCAGACTAAAAAACTCTTACAATTTAAGTTCTCATCCAGATGTTTTCCCATTTTGAAAATACAACTCGCCCAATGTAATAGTGTTAAAGATTACTATTAAACTCTCACATATTCTAAGCTCTCACCCTATTACATTTGACCCTAAGGCTAAAGAGCTAATTGTGTGTTCACAAACTCCACAAATCCCTAATTAGAGTCTAAGGGGTAAATTTACTAAAGTGAGAGTTTTAAACCTTCTATCGGATGAGGTGTTGTCATGTGTGCAAACCACTTATCGTACTAACATAAAATAAAGACACTGAGACGTGGATTTGGCAGATAACTTGATGGCGATTTATTGGAGCAATAATAATTTATTATTTATTTATTATTTATTTAAGGATGTATGGTGGCAAAGAAAGGATGGCCAGAAATCAGCCGAATCTGCTATGCCCACACACAAACAACAAAAGGCATAGCAGGCGGAGATCGCCCAGAGTGCATACACATAACCATGTAAATAATATCAACAACAAAAGGTAACGCTCAACCTCTATCTTGACTTCCCACCCGTTTAGGTGGTGATACTGCCCCCCGTTAGGTTGGTACAGCCAACTACCAGTCAACAGAAGGGAGCGCCCTTAAATCATAATTGCACCCGGACTGGTGACCTGCCGTTCTTTCCCGCCACAGCAAGGTTCTGCACACCGCCACCATACCAAGGACTACCCCAATAACGCCAACTCCTCAAAAAGATCCCCAATAAACAATGACAAACCCTCCTCTGTGAAATGGACTCCGTCAGCCCTATATAGATGACTAAAATGAAATTGAATGTTCTTATGGTAAATGACATGGCCATAATTGGCCATCACAGATTTGGCTACTGCAAAGTTAAGTTTCTTCCTAGCTTCGTCAATAGCAGGAAAACTCCTAACTCCACGCCAGACCTGCCGAGATACAATGCAAGACCAAATTAATTTACATGAGGGCCAGGCCGATAGCACCCTCGCCAAATCATTGACAATATCAACTAGTAATTCTACAGTGGACCTCCGCCCTAAGTCGTTGCCTTCTAAATGAGCCACCAAAATACGTGGCCTACCAAAAAACCTTGCACACTCTAACAGTCTAGGACAAAAGGAATGCCTTCTCATACCTCTGAAACCTATCCAACAGACCCTAGCTGAATGTTCAAAAGTTGGAGCTTGATATGAACTCATAAACCTAGCAGCCCAGAAAATATATGAGTGGCCTATAACCCAAATGTCCTGCATGTCAAAGAGCAATCCTAAATGTGGAGGAAAGCAGTAAAGAAAAAATTAGTAATTGTCATAAAACAATAACATTTTATGGTGTATTAGTGGGATATAATAGAACATAAGTGAGTATCTGCCAAAAAGAAAAATTTTCTATTGGTCGCCGACTTTACTATTTAAAATGGCTAAGACAAACAAAAGACACAAAGGGGAAGAATGGGTGGGGGGGAAATTGGGAAAAAACAGGTGAACTCGCAAGAGGTAAAATAAAAACCTGCTGAGGGATGGACTATGAATTAAATTATTGAGAATAGCCAAATTGAATCCGTCAGTTCAGGTAAAAATTATTAAATCCCTCAAGACTCCCATTGCCAGCAATGGCGAGTTGCTAATCCCGAGTAGGACAGACAGGGGTAACAGACAATACAAGACAGGACAGTACATGAGACAAGACAAAAAACCAGGCAAGCATAAAATATAAACATCACAAGAACACACTGTGATAAGACTTTAAACAAAGGACCTTAACGCCTAGGTCGAATGTAACTTTTATAACTATTCGATTTCCAACGTCCCAGGGCCTTAATTTCTGATGCCGAGAAACCCGCAGCTGCTGACCGAAGTTGCGGCTCCGATCCGAAACGAGTGTGTACCAAAATCCTGAGGCAGGAGGCCTAAACCTGATACACACCTCTTTAAAAACCAACCAAACTGGTATTTGGTAAGCGGAGTCCTGTCCAAATGAATGAGCCATGAACCAGGGACATCCGGCCGTAATAATGCATAGCGCATAGCTAGTGCCACAGGGCAGATCCGTTCGTCCTTAGACGGACTCAACGAGATCCACCTACCCTTACCAGCCTGGTCAGTCTTTGACCGCTGTATCCTACACAGCACAGACCTTTCATTGACCGAGATATCCGAGAGGAGCATGGTGGCATCAACCCATTTGGAAGATGCCACCAGCTCCGATACCCACAAGTCGCCATGAAAAGCCATCGAATACTCAGTGAACTGCCCCCAATACTGCCGGAAGCAAATGAGCGTCCACAGGTTTCCTGTGGTCAGCTACTGGCCGGGAGACCCGTGTCCAACCCTTTAAAGCCTTCATGATCGGAAAGCTTTTTGTAAAGTCCGGCTGTCCCTTCAACTTACAATAAAATGCAATGCCTGCCAAAGAGCGCGTAACAGAAGCCCTGGATCCGCCAGCCAAACGGAGACTCCAAATAAAAGAAAGCATCGAACGATGCTGACTCTTACCTGCCTGCCTGCTGCTACGGGAATAATCTTCCCATTCATTCCATGCCTGACGGTATGCTCTCAACGTGGAGGGGGCTAGAGACTGTTCTGCTAAGCCATCAATGCCGGCTCGATCACCTGCCAAACATAAGAGGGGCAAAGCACCGCATCAGCGTCAGCACCAGGAGCCAAAGATTGGAATCGAGCCCACTGGAAACATGATAATGCATCGGCTATCTAATTCTCAACCCCCGGCACGTGTTTTGCTTTAAACATGATGTTACAGCGCAAACATGTAAGCACCAGCTGCGCTAGCAAACGCAAAACCAGCAGGGAAGACGCGCGTTGCCTGTTAATCGCGTGCACCACGCCCAGGTTGTCACACCTGATCACAATGCTGTGATTGCATAACCGTTCACCCCAGATTTCGATTGAAACCATTATGGGAAAGAGTTCGAGAAGGAGCAAGTCCTTAGTCAAACCCCTTCCCTCCCATTCCTCCGGCCAATGACCAAAACACCAGGAACCATCGAGGTAGCATCTGAACCTCATGGCGCCTGCTGCATTGGTGAACGGCTGCAGCTGGGAATTGTCAGTGGGTGGAGACATCCACAACCGGATGCCATTAAAATCCTGAAGAACGAGAGCCAGACAGGGAGGTCCTGCTTAATCTCTGAGGACAAATGGATCAAATGTCTTGGCTTAGTGACTCCAGCCGTGGCCCTCTCCAGCTTACGCGAAAAAACTCTGCCCATTCGTATAACCTTACAAGCGAAGTTTAACAGGCCAGGAGAGATTGCGCCTGCCGCAGGGTAATTTTACTGGAAGCCGTGCACTCCGCTATGGCATTGTGCAACTTGTGGACCTTATCAAGAGGAAGGCGACAAGCACCCGCCGAAGTATCGATCTCGATATCTAGGAATGACAAGCAAGAGGAAGGGCCCTCAGTTTTGTCCGCAGCAACGGGAACTCCAAAATGAAAAAACAGCGCTTGCAAAGAAAACAACAAAATAACTACATCTATCTGAACCGGAAGGGCCGACACACAGAAAGTCATCGAGATAGTGGGCTATCCCATGACCACCGCAAGAAAACTCCACGCACCAGTGTAGGAAAGTGCTAAATCGCTTGAAAAATGCACATGACACAGAACATCCCATAGGCAAGCATTTGTCTATGTAATATCCGTTGTCCAAGCGAAAACCCATAAATCGGAATGACTCTGGGTGTAAAGGAAGTAGGCGAAAAGCTGACTCAACATCTGTCTTAGCCATCAGTGCGCCCGGACCATAAAACCTAATGACGTCCAAAGCATCGTCAAGAGACTGGTACACCACCGAGGAAACCTCAACTGGTATGGCATAATTTACTGACGAGCCTGACGGATAAGACAGATGCTGAATGAGCCTGTATTTTCCTGGAATTTTCTTGGGAACCACACCCACCAGGGAAACAACAAGATCCCTAATGGGGGTTCAGTGAAAGGGCCTGCCATACGTCCGACGCCAACCTCAGCAGCCACGTTATCCCTAACAATGTGAGGCAACTCAAACGCAGACTTCAAATTTCTAGGCGAACCCGTGTCAACAGCCCTGCAAATAGGTAAACGAAAACCAAAACTGAAACAAAAATTCTGCATCCTGCAAATCCGGCTACCAACGCAACCATTTTGCCATTGCTTTAACACGTACAGGGGATGAGGCTTTACTTAGCCCCTGCTCCTTTTGCAGGCTGTGCAGGCTGCTGCTGGGCACCCAGCTTGAAACATTTGGAAGCTGGGTGGTTGCCACTACATCGCAAGCAGAGGTGATGAAAATGACATCTTCATCCCTGCGTACACGTGGAATTATTAAAAGCAAACCATTTGCCAGACGCCTGCTGTTGGCCTTGCCGAACCGAACTAGTTGCTTTGCCTGCGCTAAGCCCTTCATAGGCAGGACGCAAAGGCTGCGTGACTTCCAGCCACACCTCCACGTCCTTCCACCCTAGATCCATCACCTGTCTGCCATCTTACTTGCGACTAAATTCTTCGTTGTAAGCGTGCCAAGCCATGCCCCTTGCGGATAACTGCATGCTGTGAATTAAATGCAGATACCTAATGACGTTCAGGTGCTCCTCTGGACGCGTCTCCAAATAACAAGCCGAGAAAATGCAAAAACCGGCCAACCAATTATTGTCAGACTTGAAAGCCTCTAAACTTATACCGCCTTTTGCCCTAGCCGCTTTAAACTAGGGGTGAGCCGGTTCGGATTTCTGAAATCCGAACCCCCCCGAGCCCCCCCGATCCAAGTCCGATCCGAGTCAGGCTCGACTTTTCCCGCCTGACTCGGATCTGAAATCGAGGCAAAACGTCATCATCCCGCCTTCCGAGTCTCGCGGGTTTTGGATCCTATATAAGGTACCCGCGTCGGTGCCATTTTCTCACTCGGCTGTGGACAGTGAAGAGGGAGGGTGGGAGTTAGGGCTGGCTGGGCTGTGTAGTGTAGTGTAGTGCTGCTGTTGTCCACTACTTCAAAGTCCATAGGGGCTGGCTGTGTTGTGCTGTGCTGCTGTTGTTAATAGGGGCTGTGTCCACTACTTCAAAGTCCATAGGGGCTGGCTGGACTGTGTTGTGCAGTCAGTTCTCCATAGGGGCTGTGTCCACTCCAAAGTCCTGTGCAGTGTCCCAGTCCTAAAGGGGTGCTGTAGTGTTGTCCAGGGGGTGCGCTGTCCATCAGGGGTGCTCCCCCCAAGTGCTAAAAAAATAATATATTTTCTGTGTTTGTGAATTGTGTGCGCAGTAGCCGCATGTGCATCAACAAAGTAGTGCCAAGCGTGCGCCTGTGTCATAAGTAAAGGGCCGGCTGGCTTGACCGTTAAAGGGTGCTGTAACCCCCGAAAGTACACTCCAGTCCAAACCCCCCAAAAAATTATTTTCTGTGTTTGTGAATTGTGTGCGCAGTAGCCGCACGTGCATCAACAAAGTAGTGCCAAGCGTGCGCCTGTGTCATAAGTAAAGGGCCGGCTGGCTTGACCATTAAAGGGTGCTGTAACCCCCAAAGTACACTCCAGTCCAAACCAAAAAAAAAATTATTTTCTGTGTTTGTGAATTGTGTGCGCAGTAGCCGCACGTGCATCAACAAAGTAGTGCCAAGCATGCGCCTGTGTCATAAGTAAAGGGCCGGCTGGCTTGACCGTTAAAGGGTGCTGTAACCCCCAAAGTACACTCCAGTCCAAACCAAAAAAAAAATTATTTTCTGTGTTTGTGAATTGTGTGCGCAGTAGCCACACGTGCATCAACAAAGTAGTGCCAAGCGTGCGCCTGTGTCATAAGTAAAGGGCCGGCTGGCTTGACCGTTAAGGGTGCTGTAACCCCCGAAAGTACACTCCAGTCCAAACCAAAAAAAAATTTATTTTCTGTGTTTGTGAATTGTGTGCGCAGTAGCCGCACGTGCATCAACAAAGTAGTGCCAAGCGTGCGCCTGTGTCATAAGTAAAGGGCCGGCTGGCTTGACCGTTAAGGGTGCTGTAACCCCCGAAAGTACACTCCAGTCCAAACCAAAAAAAAAATTATTTTCTGTGTTTGTGAATTGTGTGCGCAGTAGCCGCACGTGCATCAACAAAGTAGTGCCAAGCGTGCGCCTGTGTCATAAGTAAAGGGCCGGCTGGCTTGACCGTTAAAGGGTGCTGTAACCCCCAAAGTACACTCCAGTCCAAACCAAAAAAAAAATTATTTTCTGTGTTTGTGAATTGTGTGCGCAGTAGCCGCACGTGCATCAACAAAGTAGTGCCAAGCGTGCGCCTGTGTCATAAGTAAAGGGCCGGCTGGCTTGACCGTTAAAGGGTGCTGTAACCCCCAAAGTACACTCCAGTCCAAACCAAAAAAAAAATAATTTTCTGTGTTTGTGAATTGTGTGCGCAGTAGCCGCACGTGCATCAACAAAGTAGTGCCAAGCGTGCACCTGTGTCATAAGTAAAGGGCCGGCTGGCTTGACCGTTAAAGGGTGCTGTAACCCCCAAAGTACACTCCAGTCCAAACCAAAAAAAAATTATTTTCTGTGTTTGTGAATTGTGTGCGCAGTAGCCGCACGTGCATCAACAAAGTAGTGCCAAGCGAGCGCCTGTGTCATAAGTAAAGGGCCGGCTGGCTTGACCGTTAAAGGGTGCTGTAACCCCCGAAAGTACACTCCAGTCCAAACCAAAAAAAAAATTATTTTCTGTGTTTGTGAATTGTGTGCGCAGTAGCCGCACGTGCATCAACAAAGTAGTGCCAAGCATGCGCCTGTGTCATAAGTAAAGGGCCGGCTGGCTTGACCGTTAAAGGGTGCTGTAACCCCCAAAGTACACTCCAGTCCAAACCAAAAAAAAAATTATTTTCTGTGTTTGTGAATTGTGTGCGCAGTAGCCACACGTGCATCAACAAAGTAGTGCCAAGCGTGCGCCTGTGTCATAAGTAAAGGGCCGGCTGGCTTGACCGTTAAGGGTGCTGTAACCCCCGAAAGTACACTCCAGTCCAAACCAAAAAAAAATTTATTTTCTGTGTTTGTGAATTGTGTGCGCAGTAGCCGCACGTGCATCAACAAAGTAGTGCCAAGCGTGCGCCTGTGTCATAAGTAAAGGGCCGGCTGGCTTGACCGTTAAGGGTGCTGTAACCCCCGAAAGTACACTCCAGTCCAAACCAAAAAAAAAATTATTTTCTGTGTTTGTGAATTGTGTGCGCAGTAGCCGCACGTGCATCAACAAAGTAGTGCCAAGCGTGCGCCTGTGTCATAAGTAAAGGGCCGGCTGGCTTGACCGTTAAAGGGTGCTGTAACCCCCAAAGTACACTCCAGTCCAAACCCAAAAAAAAATTATTTTCTGTGTTTGTGAATTGTGTGCGCAGTAGCCGCACGTGCATCAACAAAGTAGTGCCAAGCGTGCGCCTGTGTCATAAGTAAAGGGCCGGCTGGCTTGACCGTTAAAGGGTGCTGTAACCCCCGAAAGTACACTCCAGTCCAAACCAAAAAAAAAATTATTTTCTGTGTTTGTGAATTGTGTGCGCAGTAGCCGCACGTGCATCAACAAAGTAGTACCAAGCGTGCGCCTGTGTCATAAGTAAAGGGCCGGCTGGCTTGACCATTAAAGGGTGCTGTAACCCCCAAAGTACACTCCAGTCCAAACCAAAAAAAAAATTATTTTCTGTGTTTGTGAATTGTGTGCGCAGTAGCCGCACGTGCATCAACAAAGTAGTGCCAAGCGTGCGCCTGTGTCATAAGTAAAGGGCCGGCTGCCTTGACCGTTAAAGGGTGCTGTAACCCCCGAAAGTACACTCCAGTCCAAACCAAAAAAAAATTATTTTCTGTGTTTGTGAATTGTGTGCGCAGTAGCCGCACGTGCATCAACAAAGTAGTGCCAAGCGTGTGCCTGTGTCATAAGTAAAGGGCCGGCTGGCTTGACTGTTAAGGGTGCTGTAACCCCCGAAAGTACACTCCAGTCCAAACCAAAAAAAAAATTATTTTCTGTGTTTGTGAATTGTGTGCGCAGTAGCCGCACGTGCATCAACAAAGTAGTGCCAAGTGTGCGCCTGTGTCATAAGTAAAGGGCCGGCTGGCTTGACCGTTAAAGGGTGCTGTAACCCCGAAAGTACACTCCAGTCCAAACCCCCCAAAAAATTATTTTCTGTGTTTGTGAATTGTGTGCGCAGTAGCCGCACGTGCATCAACAAAGTAGTGCCAAGCGTGCGCCTGTGTCATAAGTAAAGGGCCGGCTGGCTTGACCGTTAAGGGTGCTGTAACCCCCAAAAGTACACTCCAGTCCAAACCCAAAAAAAATTATTTTCTGTGTTTGTGAATTGTGTGCGCAGTAGCCGCACGTGCATCAACAAAGTAGTGCCAAGCGTGCGTCTGTGTCATAAGTAAAGGGCCGGCTGGCTTGACCGTTAAAGGGTGCTGTAACACCCGAAAGTACACTCCAGTCCAAACCAAAAAAAAATTTATTTTCTGTGTTTGTGAATTGTGTGCGCAGTAGCCGCACGTGCATCAACAAAGTAGTGCCAAGCATGCGCCTGTGTCATAAGTAAAGGGCCAGCTGGCTTGACCGTTAAAGGGTGCTGTAACCCCCAAAGTACACTCCAGTCCAAACCAAAAAAAAAATTATTTTCTGTGTTTGTGAATTGTGTGCGCAGTAGCCACACGTGCATCAACAAAGTAGTGCCAAGCGTGCGCCTGTGTCATAAGTAAAGGGCCGGCTGGCTTGACCGTTAAGGGTGCTGTAACCCCCGAAAGTACACTCCAGTCCAAACCAAAAAAAAAATTATTTTCTGTGTTTGTGAATTGTGTGCGCAGTAGCCGCACGTGCATCAACAAAGTAGTGCCAAGCGTGCGCCTGTGTCATAAGTAAAGGGCTGGCTGGCTTGACCGTTAAGGGTGCTGTAACCCCCGAAAGTACACTCCAGTCCAAACCAAAAAAAAAATTATTTTCTGTGTTTGTGAATTGTGTGCGCAGTAGCCGCACGTGCATCAACAAAGTAGTGCCAAGCGTGCGCCTGTGTCATAAGTAAAGGGCCGGCTGGCTTGACCGTTAAAGGGTGCTGTAACCCCCGAAAGTACACTCCAGTCCAAACCAAAAAAAAAATTATTTTCTGTGTTTGTGAATTGTGTGCGCAGTAGCCGCACGTGCATCAACAAAGTAGTGCCAAGCGTGCGCCTGTGTCATAAGTAAAGGGCCGGCTGGCTTGACCGTTAAGGGTGCTGTAACCCCCGAAAGTACACTCCAGTCCAAACCAAAAAAAAATTATTTTCTGTGTTTGTGAATTGTGTGCGCAGTAGCCGCACGTGCATCAACAAAGTAGTGCCAAGCGTGCGTCTGTGTCATAAGTAAAGGGCCGGCTGGCTTGACCGTTAAAGGGTGCTGTAACCCCCGAAAGTACACTCCAGTCCAAACCAAAAAAAAATTTATTTTCTGTGTTTGTGAATTGTGTGCGCAGTAGCCGCACGTGCATCAACAAAGTAGTGCCAAGCGTGCGCCTGTGTCATAAGTAAAGGGCCGGCTGGCTTGACCGTTAAAGGGTTCTGTAACCCCCAAAGTACACTCCAAAACAAAAAAATATATATTTTCTGTGTTTGTGACTTGTGTGCACTGTGGCTGCACGTGCATCAACAAAGGAGCAGCGCCAAGCGTGCGCCTGTGTCCCATAAGTAAAGAGCCGGCTGGCTCATTTCTTAAAGGGTGGTGTAACCCACAAAGTGCACTACTCTCCAGCAAAAATAAAAAAATATTTTCTGTGTTTGTGTGCGCTTTAGCCGCACGTATATATCAATATAACATAAATGGAGGACCAAACTTTCTCCGATAAAAAGAAAATAGGGAAAGATCAAGAACCACTTCCTCCTAGTGCTGTTGCTGCTGCTGGGAGTTGTTCATCATCCCAGAGAGGAAGTAGGAACATCACTACTTTTACTAAACAATTGACCCTCCAACAGTCCCTAGCGATGAGGATGAAGTACGACAGCAGTCATCCTGAAGCAAAACGTATAACTGAGGCCTTGACTGCTATGTTGGTGTTAGACATGCGTCCGGTATCCGCCATTAGTGCAGTGGGATTTAGACAATTGATGGAGGTAGTGTGTCCTCGGTTCCAAATCCCGTCTAGATTCCACCTGCATCCTCAAAGCAGCAGCGACAAGCGTGCGTCTGTCTGTTAAAGGGTGGTGACACCCTCAAAGTGTGCTACACAAACAATTAAAATATTGTTCTTTTTTTTTCTGTCTTTGCGAAATGTGTGGGCTGTAGCCGCACCTGCATCCTCAAAGCAGCAGCGACAAGCGTGCGTCTGTCTGTTAAAGGGTGGTGACACCCTCAAAGTGTGCTACACAAACAATTAAAATATTGTTCTTTTTTTTTCTGTCTTTGTGAATTGTGTGGGCTGTAGCCAAACTTGCATCCTCAAAGCAGCAGCGACAAGCGTGCGTCTGTCTGTTAAAGGGTGTTGTAACTCTCAAAGTGCTCCAAAAAATATATATATTTTTTAATGTGTTTCTGACTTGTGTGCGATGTAGCCGCACTTGCATCCTCAAAGCAGCAGCGACAAGCGTGCGTCTGTCTGTTAAAGGGTGGTGACACCCTCAAAGTGTGCTACACAAACAATAAAAATATTCTTCTTCTTTTTTCTGTCTTTGTGAATTGTGTGGGCTGTAGCCGCACCTGCATCCTTAAAGCAGCAGCGACAAGCGTGCGTCTGTCTGATAAAGGGTGGTGTAACTCTCAAAGTGCTCCAAAAAATAAAAAACTATTTTTTTAATGTGTTTGTGACTTGTGTGTGATGTAGCCGCACTTGCATCCTCAAAGCAGCAGCGACAAGCGTGCGTCTGTCTGTTAAAGGGTGGTGACACCCTCAAAGTGTGCTACACAAACAATAAAAATATTCTTCTTTTTTCTGTCTTTGTGAATTGTGTGGGCTGTAGCCACACCTGCATCCTTAAAGCAGCAGCGACAAGCGTGCGTCTGTCTGTTAAAGGGTGGTGACACCCTCAAAGTGTGCTACACAAACAATTAAAATATTGTTCTTTTTTTTTCGGTCTTTGTGAAATGTGTGGGCTGTAGCCGCACCTGCATCCTTAAAGCAGCAGCGACAAGCGTGCGTCTGTCTGTTAAAGGGTGGTGTAACTCTCAAAGTGCTCCAAAAAATAAAAAACTATTTTTTTAATGTGTTTGTGAGTTGTGTGCGATGTAGCTGCACTTGCATCCTCAAAGCAGCAGCGACAAGCGTGCGTCTGTCTGTTAAAGGGTGGTGACACCCTCAAAGTGTGCTACACAAACAATAAAAATATTCTTCTTTTTTCTGTCTTTGTGAATTGTGTGGGCTGTAGCCGCACCTGCATCCTTAAAGCAGCAGCGACAAGCGTGCGTCTGTCTGTTAAAGGGTGGTGACACCCTCAAAGTGTGCTACACAAACAATAAAAATATTCTTCTTTTTTCTGTCTTTGTGAATTGTGTGGGCTGTAGCCGCACCTGCATCCTCAAAGCAGCAGCGACAAGCGTGCGTCTGTCTGTTAAAGGGTGGTGACACCCTCAAAGTGTGCTACACAAACAATAAAAATCTTCTTCTTTTTTCTGTCTTTGTGAATTGTGTGGGCTGTAGCCGCACCTGCATCCTTAAAGCAGCAGCGACAAGCGTGCGTCTGTCTGTTAAAGGGTGGTGACACCCTCAAAGTGTGTTACACAAACAATTAAAATATTGTTCTTTTTTTTCGGTCTTTGTGAAATGTGTGGGCTGTAGCCGCACCTGCATCCTTAAAGCAGCAGCGACAAGCGTGCGTCTTGTCTGTTAAAGGGTGGTGACACCCTCAAAGTGTGCTACACAAACAATTAAAATATTGTTCTTCTTTTTTCTGTCTTTGTGAATTGTGTGGGCTGTAGCCGCACTTGCATCCTCAAAGCAGCAGCGACAAGCGTGCGTCTGTCTGTTAAAGGGTGGTGTAACCCTCAAAGTGCGCTCCACAAACAATAAAAATATTCTTTTTTTTTTCTGTCTTTGTGAATTGTGTGGGCTGTAGCCGCACTTGCATCCTCAAAGCAGCAGCGACAAGCGTGCGTCTGTCTGTTAAAGGATTACATCGGTGACAGCATCCAAGTAGGCATGTCAGACAGTCCGTACCTGTACTGGCAGGAAAAAGAAGCAATTTGGAGGTCCCTGTACAAACTGGCTCTATTTTACCTGAGTTGCCCCCCCTCCAGTGTGTACTCCGAAAGAGTGTTAGTGCAGCCGGTAACCTTGTCAGCGAAAGGCGTAGGAGGTTGCTTCCACAAAATGTGGAGAAGATGATGTTCATAAAATGAATTATCAACTCTTCCAGGGAGACCAGCCTCCAGAACGTACAGAGGGACCTGTGGTTCCAGCAGGGACGAATGAATACTCTGTGAGGATGAGGATGCACACACTGAAGAGGGTGAGGAATCGGTGGATGAGGAGGATGAGGATGACATCTTGCCTCCGTAGAGCCAGTTTGTGCAGGGACAGATTAATTGCCAGCTTGTTTTGTGGGGGCCCAAACGAACCAATCATTTCAGCCACAGTTGTGTGGCAGACCCTGGCGCTGAAATGATTGGTTTGTTAAAGTGTGCATGTCCTGTTTATACAACATAAGGGTGGGTGGGAGGGCCCAAGGACAATTCCATCTTGCACCTCTTTTTTTTCTTTGCATTATGTACAGTTTGGGGCCTAGTTTTTCAAACTGCCATCCTGTCTGCCACTGCAGTTTCACGCCTAGATGGGTCACGTGTTTGTGCCGCCCACTCGTGTCGCTTAGCATAGTCATCCAGCTACCTCGGTGCAACCTTTTGGACATAAAAACACTATTGTGAGGTGTGAGGTGTTCAGAATAGACTGGAAATGAGTGGAAATTAAGGTTATTGAGGTTAATAATAGCATAGGAGCAGAAAAACCTACAAATTCTGTGATTTTAGCTATTTTTATGCTTTTTTTCAAAAAAATACAGATCCAAAACACAAAACCCAGAATCCAAAACACGGAAGGGTGGTTTTGGCAAAACCAATCCAGATCCAAAACACGAAGAAAGATCCAGATCCAAAACCAAAACACAAAACACGAAAAGTGGCCGGTGCACACCCCTACTTTAAACGCCTTCTTAGTTTTCTCCGTAAGAGCAGAAGTATCCACATAGTCTCCCTTGCGTATCTTACTGCGGCAAGCCGCCCTTAAACCTCGCAATACAGCAGTGTTGTCACAGTGAACCCCTGCAGAACCTTCCAACCCCTTCTCTATCAGCTTACGCTTAGGGGTGTGATGCCTACGCCTCGAGCGTCGCCTTGCCTCCAATTTTGCATATTTGCTGCTCTCTTGCACACTTTGCCAGCGCTGTCTGCGTTAGATATAGAGGAAGCAAAAGAAGAAGTAAAAGAACTAGAGTCTGAGAAAGACCCACCTGAACCTTCCGATGTCACGGTATCAGAGGAAAATCCGGACGGCCCTTCTCCGACATCCTCATCCACAAGCTCCCCTTCTTCGACGACGTCATCTAAAAAAGGAGAAAGGACACCCGCTGCCGCCTCTGCCTCAAGGCAACCTAACATCTGCACCACCCTGACTCATCAGAAGGGGGGGTGCGGTAGTGACTACACTTTGCTGGACCAAGCTAGGGGCAATAGCTCTCAATGCTTGCACCAACTGCTCTACCTCCGACCCCCCTTGCGCCCTTGCGGGATTAACGTTAACAGGCGCGACATTTTGGCTAGGCAAAGAAACTGCTGGCAAAGCTGCTAAAAATGGGGCAAATGCAGCATCCATAGTTGATAAGGCAGACGCGATGGCTGAGGGTTCTGGCTGCGCAGCAATGGGGGGAGGGGTGGCAATACCCAAAACTACAGGTGCTGACTGAGCTTGCGCAATCTCACTAGCACTAGGGCCCTGAGCCCCAGACCTGGTAACATGAGCTAGGGACAAACTGTCTGTAAAATGGCTGGCCCCTTGACTACGCCCCGTCCCCCGCTCACTAACATGGCAGGCGCCCCGCTGTTAGCGGGGAACGGGAAGGCCCCTAGGTAAGGATGACCCTCTATGTACACTGGGCTCTGCCTTACCTCCCTGCCTGGACCGCCTCCTTTTACCGGAGGTTATGTCCAGGGTGTCGGACGTGAGAGCGCTCCCGCGTGCAGCTGACGCGGCGCGCTCTCGCCCCAAAGCCGGCACCGGCGCGAACTCCGCTACCTATCAGCAATGGCGCCGGGGTCACCAGCCACCGCAAACACGGCAGGGGCCACCCCGCGATGCCGATTCCCGGCAAGAGCAGCGACGGGAACGGAATTTGCCATGTCCGCGGCAGAGGCCGTTCCCCTGCGCTGGTGTGGGCCCCGCGTCCTATCAACTGCGGTGCCGGGAGCAGCATCCGCCGCGTCCGCAGCAGAGGCCGCTCCACGGCGCCGGCGTGAGCGCTGCTCACATTCTGGCTGAACAGGGTGGGCAGGAGGGGGTACGCAGCGGCAGGGACGGGGCATGCTTCAAGAGGGACAGGGCCAGCAACAGGGGCAGGCTTTAATCAGTGAAGGAAAGAGAGAGAGGAAAAATATACTGTGAAGAAAGAAATGACAGCAGAATAGGGAGAGAGAATACAGCAGGCATAGCGATATACAATAAGAAATAAAGCAAAACATAAGAAAACAATCACCAATGTAATCACACTTATACACTGCTAATCTCTGTTACTGACCAGAATCTGGAACAAAGAGGCTTTGGCCCACACTTCTAGCTCTTTATATAATGCTCCCGTTACAAACCCGCCCCTGCTTGCCATAGGCTAACTCCAACAAGTAATTTGCATACATGCCGGCCCCCATTCTAGAGGTTTAAAACACCTCTTTTCTTATGTAATCTTTCGGTTTCTCTTAGAAGTGGAGATGTTGCCCATAGCAACCAATCAGATTCTAGCTGTTATCTCCTACAAAGTGCTAGTTAAATAATAAGTATAATCTGACTGGTTGCTATGGTCAACATCTCCACTACTAAAAACTCTCACTTTAGTAAATGTACCCCTAAGGGTGTCCACGAGTGTGAGTCTGACATTTCTGACACTGTAATCCTAGATAAGCCTAATTCCACCATTTCTAAACCCTCTGCAAATGTGAGGATGAGTAGTATATAAAAGTAATGATGATCATAATTTAGACATAGGAATTGCTAATGCTACTTTGGAAGCCCAGCAGGCTGAGGGGGTCATTGTGTATCTGACACTAATGAGGATGTTGATGTTGATTGTGCTGGACAAGAAGAAGTTGATAAAATTCAGGAGGAAGATGTCTGTGTAAGTCAGCCACCAGCGGCAGCAGTTCCTGCGAATGATAAACAGAAACGCATTGTCATGCCCGGGCAACAGACCAAAAAATCCACCCCTTCTATGTGGATTTTTTGTTTTTTGCTCAAATCTTGACATTTGTCAAGGCATCTGTGCCATTTGTAGTGCCAAAGCAAGTAGGGATGTTAACCATCTAGGCACCTCTGCCCTTTTATGTCGTTTACATCAAGTTCTGTCAAAATATGGAAAATCATATAAAATAATAGCAAGCAGTTCAGCATCCGCTATCATCAGCTGGGGCAAATGCAGGATTTCTAAAGGGGGGTTTCAAATGCTTTATTTTAGAGCAAGTGTGACCAGTCCATGAAGAGGGCATAATTAGCAGTTAACCATCTTTAATATACAGTACATCATACAAAGTGTATTGTGTGTCATAATTCCAGCATATCCAGGACCAGCGATCACAGTAAGCCATTAAATGCGGCAGTAGGACCATCATGCCTGAGCTGAATGTTTATATGGGCACCATTCTAGAGCATGGGAGCAAACCAGAACCCTGGGAGAGCAGCAGAAGAGCCTAGTACTGCCCTGGACATATATGTACACATTGGTCTCCCTATGCACTGGATAGTGTATTATTATACGGTATTAAAAATTGACCCTATAGATGGTATATATCAGTGCACCCCTAACAGTGCATGTTTTCCAGATCTCCTAGTTGGTGCACACGTGTATTTATTACTAGCTCACACATATTTAAAGATCAACAGGCAGTGTTAATTATTTAATTTGTGGTACTGAGGGGATCTTAAAAACATGCAACTTGAGTATTCTGTGCTATTTATATTGTTGTCATCATGGTGTGGGCTGGGGAGGGGAGTTTATTTACTAAGGTGCGTTTTTTTAGAAGTGGAGATGTTGCCCATAGCAACCAATCAGATTCATCTTAAAATTTATATATCACCTTCTACAAGATAATAGCTTGAATCTGATTGGTTGCTATGGGCAACATCCCCACTTCTAAAAACCTGCAACTTAGTAAATATACCCCTAATAGTTTCAAACAACAATTGGCTGTGAAACAATCATTTGCAAGAGGATCCAAATATGATAGCCACCATCCTGTTGCAAATCAGATCACTGAAGCCATAATGGCTATGTTAACATTAGATCTCAGGGCCGTAGCTAGGGCAGTGTGGCTGGTGCCTTGGCACAGGGCACCACAGGTCAGGGGGCGCTGTTTGGGCCTGTCAAATTTCTGTTTATTATCATTCTCATTTGTAGCTTCCTCTTATTTCATCCCCAGCAGCTCCTGGCCTTCCCTATCTCTTCCCTGGCCCTTCCCCATAGGCCATTCCCCTTTTTTGGGTGCATTATGTCCCTTTGAAAAATGAGGGGGGCGCCAATGCTCTGTCTGGCACAGGGCACCAAAAAGTCTAGTTACGGCTCTGTTAGAGCTGCATTAATATTCACCATCAATGTAATTGGTTTTAGACGATTAGTTGAGGTCATGTGTCCATGCTACTAAATTCCATCTCAATTCTATTTTACAAGAAGAGCAATTCCTCACATATACCGGGATGTTAAACAAAAAGTTTTCCTTTGCCTAGAACATTACATTGTACTGACTATCTACTTAACTATCTACTTAACTACAGATATTTGTTGAAGCAGTACTGGTCAAACTAAAGATAACATGACGGTGGCAGCCCACTGGGAGGGTGTATCGCCTTCAGCAGCAGTATCTAACACACAATGCCAGCTCATTCACAGACAGGCTCTGTATCACTGCTTTCATTAAGACTCATACCGATGTCAATTTGGAGGAAAAACTCACGGATATGATAATAATATGGATAATAATATGGCTTACTCTGCTTAGATTCTTCTAAGGATTTGTCATTTCCGATAAAGAGAGTAACATTGTATGAGCATTACAACTGGGTGAATTTGAACATGTACCATGTTTTCCACACGCAATAAACATGACGGTTCAGAATTTCTTAAAAAATAACAGGTCCATGTATGAGATACTACAAAATTTCTGGCCATGTTTGGCATTCAGCAACTGCATGTAGAAGAAAACAGCAACTGCAAGAACAGTTTAATTTGCCATGCCATCAACTGAAGCAATACGTAGTAACCATGTGGAATTCAACTCTTTATATGCTTATATGACTAAAGGAACAGCAACAAGCCATCCAAATGTACATATCACGCCATGACATAGGGAGAGGGGGCCATGTTACTTTACTGCAGCACACTGGAGAATACTATTGGTTTTATGCAAGCTACTGAAATGATTTGAAAATGACTCATCATCAGATTTTTCTTAGCAGCAGCATTTGCAGGAGAAACTGAAGCAGGAGACATCATATCACATGTCACTTGATCCTACAACTTGGTCGCAAGAAGCTCCTTGCATTTCTTAAGAGCTGTGTCAGTTGGAAAGAAAAACATTATGTAGTATTTAAACCTAATCTCAAACTTGGTTGACAAAATGTAGTAATCCAATTGCAAAATGTTGCAAACAGATGGGTTCTGGCAAAGGATTTAAAGAACTTGATCTACAAGTCCAACATACTTTGCGGAATTGCTTAGTTTCATCTCATTCTACAGTTTCTCTAGCTGCTTTTCCAGTAGTTTACTTAAGAGTATGACCTGACTCAGGCTGGGAGTGTCTGAACTCACTTAGGCTGGGATGTACAAAAGGAAAAATGTGGTAAAAAAACCTTTTTTCAGAGTTTTTACTGCATTTTCATATGCACTATGACCCTGCTGCCCAATTTTTGATGCGGAGGGTAATGCCAGGTTTTTCTGGCATTGCCCTATAGAAGGCTATGGGCTTCTTACTGCATCCCACTCCCCCCCACTTCTCCATAACCCCGCAGTTGCCCAGCACCTCTCACTGCCGGCCCCCCCTCACCTCAGCCTCCTGCGTGCACCTTCTGGGTCCCCGCCTCCTTCTCCTCTATTTCTTCTTCCGGGTGCAAGGAGGAGGAGGAGCCCGGGAGTTCTTACAGAGGTCACCAGCAGGAAGCTCCCAGGGCTAGGAGGGGGAGGAAACCCGTGGAAACCCCCTCTCCCGGTGACGGCAGTTTTGCAAAAGCCAGCTCTTATTGCAAGAGCTGTCCATTGCGATAATAATCACATATGTTAGTACATATCTGATTAGTATCTGTGTGGTGACTAGCGGGATGTACACTGCATGGTAAGTACATCCCGCCCTCTATTGGTTACAATTGCAAATGGTTTCAGTATCTTTCATAAAACGGAGAGTATTCTCCACTGAACTGGACTATGGTACATTACCCCTCCTCTCCCTATGTCATGGCTTATATTTGGATAGCTCTTTACTGTTCCTCAAGTCGCTGAAGCACATAAAGGGTGGAATTCCACCTGGTTATTATTATTACCAGTTATTTATATAGCGCACACATATTCCGCAGCGCATTACAGAGCATATTGGCCATTCACATCAGTCCCTGCTCCAGTGGAGCTTACAATCAATATTAGCAACCACATGTACATGCACACACATATACCCTAAGGTTAATTTTTGTTCAGAGCCATGTTACCTGCCAGTATATTTTTGGAGTGTGGGAGGAAACCAGAGTACCCTGAGGAAACCCACCCAAGCACAGGGAAAATCTACAAACTCCACACAGTTAGGGCTGTAGCAGAATTCGAACCCACAACCTTAGTACTGTGAGGCAATAATGCTAACCATTACACAGTCTGTGGTTACTACCTCTTACTTCAGTTGGTGGAATGGCAAATTGATCTGTTCTTTTCGCTGCTGCCAGTTGCTGACTGCCGAAAAATGCCCAGAGATGTTACAAGCCACAGACAGCATGTCATGTACTTGTCATTTTATAAAACATTCTGAAGCACCAAGTTTATTGTGTGTCCTGAGCCCTGCTGCAATAAAAGAGGCTGCAGGAAGATGAAACGTCTGTCTCATGGATATCACTGTAGTAATCAAAAGGCAAGTTGCCAAATCAATATATAAGTGCACACGGGTATACGAAAATATAGGATTAAATACAAATGGGGAATTTTTTTTTAGTATTTTTGTTGCTAGTAGATGAGTGCTGGGGATATCCATGGAATATGGTGGGATCCACCAGTGCTCACTCACAGTCTTGTCACTTAGTCGCAGGTAGAGATGTGCACGGACCTCCGTGTTTTGGATCTGTATCTCCTCTGGTATTGGATCTGGATTGGTTTTGCCAAAACCTCTCTTTTGGTTTTGGTTTTGGCTTTGGATCTAGATTTTTTCTTAAAAAGCATAAAAACACCTAAAATCACATAAAATGGGCCTGTTTTTGTTCCTACAGTATTATTAACCTCAATAACATTTATTTCCACTCATTTCCAATCAATTTTGACCACCTCACAGCTCACAATATTGATTTTTTTTCATCTAGTTAAGGGCCAAAAGGTTGCATCCAGCTAGCTGGCTCAAAACTGTGTGATAAATAGAGTTGAGGACTGTGCAAAGATGATGTTTGGGGTACCCCTTGAGGATTGAATTATTGATAGTTGATCATTGATACAGTCATTGGGGGGAATTCAATTCAGTGCGATGTAGAATGGCTGCAGGAGGGAGCTCCCGCAGCTATTCAATTCAACGCGCTGTTTGGGCGGTTAACGGATTTCTTCTCACACCCCCCTGGGGATGTGAGGAGAATCCGTCAAAAGTGCCGGGCACGCAGCTGTTTGCCGGCTTAGCACGGCGCTAACAGCCGCGCGCCCGACACTTTAGTTGGAGAATGCCAGTTACCGCGCCTTAACACCCAGGTTAAGTTGCGAGAACCAGCATTCTCTGCCTTACGTGCTTCCCAACAAGGCACACAGCGCATTGAATTGAATAGCTGTGGGAACTCCCTCCCATGACTATTCATCATCGATCGCAATATTGAATTCCCCCCACTGACTAAAGGAGGAATTGATAGTTCATAATTGGTGCAGCCACTGGCTGAAGTAAAAAATTTTGATAATTGGTGTAGCCACTGGCTGAAGAATTGATAGTTGGTGCAGCCACTGGATGAAGTAAGAAAAGTTGATACTTGATAATTAGTGCAGCCACTGGATGAAGAATTGATAGTTGGTGCAGCCACTGGCTGAAGTAAGAAGAGTTGATACTTGAAAATTGGTGCAGCCACTGGCTGAAGAACTGATAGTTGGCACAGCCACTAGCTGAAGTAAGAAGAGTTGATACTTGATAATTGGTGCAGCCACTGGCTGAAGAATTGATAGTTGGCACAGCCACTAGCTGAAGTAAGAAGAGTTGATACTTGATAATTGGTGCAGCCACTGGCTGAAGAATTGATAGCTGGTGCAGCCACTGACTGAAGAATTGATAGCTGGTGCAGCCACTGGCTGATACTTGATAATTGGTGCAGTAACAGGCAGCACCCCTGCACAGCTACGTTGCTGGTGATAAGTGTGGCTAACGCGCGCGCACACACAAAAAAACACATTGTTTGATTAATTTTTTGGGGGGCACTTTGGGGGGAGATCACCCCTGAACTAGGCAGCAGCCCCTTGATATGACACAGGCAGCACTCCTGCACAGCTACATTGCTGGTGATAAGTGTGGCTAACACACACACACACAAAACACATTGATTAATTTTTGTGGGGGGCACTTGGGGGGGAGAGCACCCCTGAATGAGGCAGCAGACCCTTGCTAAACAACACAGGCAGCACCCCTGTGCAGCTACGTTGCTGATAAGTGTGGGTAATGCGTGCACACACACAGAAATAAAACAATGTCTTTATTTTTTTCACACTGGGGGTGAAGAGCACCCCTGATGGACAGAGCACCCCCTGGACAACACAGCAGCACCCAGGGCCGGATTAAGGTCTGTGGGGGCCCCTTGGCAACAAACATGTGGGGGCCTCTATTATATGTGGACAAACTGGGGGTATGCGCAATGGGGACCTCATGCAGAGCCCCCAGTAGTGCCCCGTATGAAGAGCCCACAGTAGTGGTGCCCTTTATGCAGTGACACCAGGAGTGGTCCCCCTTATGCAGTGCCCCTATGCAATACCCCCATTAGTAGTGCCCCCAGTAGTCATGCCCCCTGTAGTCATGTCCCCAGTAGTAATGCCCTAGTGCCCCCAATAGTAATGGTCCCTGTAGTAGTGCCCCCAGTAGTAATGCCCATCAGTAGTCATGCCCCCTGTGGTTGTGTCCCCAATTGTAATGTCCCCTCTAGTAGTTCCCCCTGTATAAATACCCCCAGTAGTAATGCCCCCCGAGTATTGCCCCCACTAGTAGTGCCCCCTGTATAAATGCCCCCAGTAGTAATGCCCCCCGAGTATTGCCCCCAGTAGTAGTGTCTCCTGTATAAATGCCCCCAGTAGTAATGCCCCCAGTATTAATGCCCCCTCTAGTAGTGCCCCCTGTATAAATGCCCCCATAGTAATGCCATCTGAGTATTGCCCCATGTATAAATAACCCCCGAGTATTGCCCCCAGTAGTAAAGCCGCTTGCAGAAAAGAAAATCTAATATTTAACTTGAGCCCTGCTCCTGCTGCCATCCGGTCCACTCGGCTGCTCCTCTGCACCATGGGAGAGACATCATGACGTCTCCCATAGTGCACTGCGGTAGCCGGAAGCCGGAGCTCAGGAGTGAGCTCCAGCCTCTGGCTCAGCCCCCTGTGGGGAGGGAGCCGGGCGCCCGCTGGTTACAAAATCTCAGCGGGCGCCCGGCAAATAGATCCTCCTTGCGGCGCCGGGCTGAGGTGGGCCGGAGGAGGCGGAACTGGTTCCATCTCCTCCGGCCCACTTTAACCCCAATGGGTGTGGGGTCCCTCTACGTGTGGAGGCCCAGGGATGACTGCCCCTGTCACCCCCCCATTAATCCAGCCCTGGCAGCACCCCTTATGGACTGCAGTGACACAGGAGCCACTGAAGCTCCCCACTTCTGTCTGCAGCACAGCTCCTAGTATAGATTAACACAGCCCTTATGGACAACAGGCACAGCCCAGCAAAGCAGCCAGCCCTTGTATGGAGTGGACAACAGTCAGCCAGCCCCTATGACAAGTGACAACAGCCAGCCAGCCCCTATGACAAGTGACAACAGCCAGCCAGCCCCTATGACAAGTGACAACAGTCAGCCAGCCCCTATGACAACAAGTGACAACAGCCAGCCAGCCCCTATGCAGTATGGACATTAAGCAGCCAGCCCCTGTGCAGTATGGACATTAAGCAGCCAGCCCTTGTATGGAGTGGACAACAGTCAGCCATCCCCTATGACAAGTGACAACAGCCAGCCAGCCCCTATGACAAGTGACAACAGCCAGACAGCCCCTATGACAAGTGACAACAGCCAGCCAGCCCCTATGACAAGTGACAACAGCACAGCCAGCCCCTATGACAAGTGACAACAGTCAGCCAGCCCCTATGACAAGTGACAACAGCCAGCCAGCCCCTATGCAGTATGGACATTAAGCAGCCAGCCCCTATGCAGTATGGACATTAAGCAGCCAGCCCCTGACAAGTGACAACAGTAGCCAGCCCCTATGCAGTATGGACATTAAGCAGCCAGCCCCTGACAAGTGACAACAGCCAGCCAGCCCCTATGCAGTATGGACATTAAGCAGCCAGCCCCTGACAAGTGACAACAGTAGCCAGCCCCTATGTAAACACAGCAACAGCAGAGCCGTAACTAGACTTTTTAGTGCCCTGTGCCAGAAAGAGCATTGGCGGCCCCCTCATTTTTCAAAGGGACATAATGCACCCAAAAAAGGGGAATGGCCTCATGGGGAAGGGCCAGGGAAGAGATAGGGGAGTACAAAAAAGGGGGGAAAGAGAGAATAAGGGACTCCTATCAGGGCACACTCCTGTGGTATGATATTCCTTCTGCAAATTAATTGGTTTATTGTCTATGTGACTAAAGGATTAGCAAACGGATGCCGCCTATGAGGACATCACTATCACACATAATAAATGCAATACTTGTCTATATACTATCTCTGTTGGCAGAAAATTTGCATCATCATAGCCTACATGCTAGTATTTATATAATCTAGTTGACTCTAAGCTAGATGGTACATTAAAACTACATTTTATTAATTGTTAAAATGAGTTAGTGGACATTCAGTTCCTCCTACATGTACATAACAGCACAAAACATACATTATTCTCCATGTATAATACACTATATCTGTTATCAGTGGTCCACTGTATCATTTATTCATGGTGCTAGAAGCATGGATGTGAATATTTATGACACTAGTATACATATATTTTGAACCAGTCAATACATCAATATATCACCATAGATCAGAGTCCTTTTTAACAACAATACAATACACTTGTGGATGTCAGGAAGTAAATGTTAACTGGTACACGTGCTTATGGCTCTGTGTATATTTCAATAAATGTACATAAGATGAGATATTGTGCTAACAACCAATGGATCTACCTGTGTAGATAGTGAACATACCCAAATGCAATATCTTAGTTGTCATGACACCCAATAGTGCATTGAATATAGTATAACAATCCCTCAATATCCTACTGGGACCGGTAGACTCGAATAAATCATAAGACTGGGACTGTCCCAATACTCTAACACAATTTATGCCTTAGAATTATATTTATCTTAAGATGTTCTAATGATTAGTGGACCACCTATACGGTAGATATACAGATAACGCATTATAAAAAACATGTATCACAGAATTATTGCATACAAATGCAAAAACAAAGAAAAGGCGAAATAATAAACATATACAGAAAACATAACAAAGGTATAAAAATACCTCAATATAAAATGCTGAGCACCACGGGTACCACCTCTATCTATAAGATGGTGGTTTTGTAGAGGCATCCCTCAATTTCTATCTGGGAGAGTACATATAGTACTAAACAATTTTCCTGGTATAGATACAGGTATAGAGTTGTGCACTTATATGCACCAGGATCTGCTGTTGCCTGTCTTAAATATTTAGAGGACAGGGAATGAGAGTCCCGGGTACTGGCACACTGAAATCAGAAAGCTGCTTCTGCTTTTACAGCCCAGTCTCATCTGTATCCCTGTTACCTTGCGGCACGCAGATAATCCAGACAGCTGGCTGTAATGAGAGAGCAGGAAAAAGTGGAAGAAAGTACCTGTCATAAGTCTCTCCCTTCTATATGATCAGCCGTGGTGTAGGGGTCCAAAGTGCGCACTATGGAGCCCACCAGCAAGCTGTCCGACGCGCATTTCACCGGGGCTTTTTCAAAGGAAGCACCCCCTTTCCCCTTTTACAAGAGATAGGGGAGGACAGGAGATGCTGGGGATGACATAAGAGGAAGTTACAAGTGAGAATGATAATAAACAGAAATTTGACAGGCCCAAACAGCGCCCCCTGACCTGTGGTGCCCTGTGCGACAGCACAGCAGAGGTGTTCTGTTCTGTTCCAGCAGAGGTGAAGTCAGCCAGATGGCCACCCCATCAATTTGGTGGTTCAGAATTTAATTTAAAAAAAATGAAAAGGGCATCAGGGGAATCGTTATGATTTACCGCCGGACGCTTGTCTGATGGTTAGAATCCAGACAGCTGCTGCCCGACATGGATGAAAATCCCAATTGTAAGCATTCACTAACCTAACCTACTCCCCCTTGCCCTAACCCTCCTTAGGGGTGCCTAACCCTAACCTCCCCCCCAGCGCCTAACCCTAATCCCCCCTCTAAGTGCCTAAACCTAACCCTCCCTTCCCCGCCACCTAAACCTAAGTCCCCCGGGGGGTGCCTAACTCTAAGTCCCCCACGGGGGTGCCTAACCCTAACTCTCCCTCCCCCTAGCCTAACCCTAACCTCCTGGGGGATGCCTAACCCTGTCCCCCCCCGGGAGCCCTAAACCTAACCCTCCTCCCCTGTAACTGTCAGCGCTCGGCGCCCGGCATCACTTTGATCGGGATGCTGGGCGCCGGTCTCCCGGCATTGGTAAAATGACAGGCGTCTAGATTTAGACACCTGTCATTTAACCCTCGCCGGGATAAAGCGGTTGGGAAGCTGGCTGTCGGGAGTAGGTTCGCCGACTTCCCGACCGCATACCCATGCAGGAGATGCTGTCTGTGGCCATTACAATTTCTGGACATTCATAAACTATAAAATTAAAAATGTCAGGCAGCAATGCCCTAAACAGCACATGATGCAAAGAAAAGAGGTGCAAGATGGAATTGTCCTTGGGCCCTCCCACCCACCATTATGTTGTGTATATATGAAACAGGACATTCACAGTTTAACAAACCAAACACTTCAGCGACAGGGGCTGCCACTTGTGGCTGAAATTATTAGAGATGTGCGCCGACTCCCGTGTTTTGGTTTTGGATCTGGATCTACCCTGGTTTTGGATCTGGATTGGTTTTGCCAAAACCTCACCTCCGTGTTTTGTTTACGTGTTTTGGTTTTGGATCTGGATTTTTTCTTACAAAATCATAAAAACAGCTAAAATCACAGAAAATGGGCCTGTTTTTGTTCCTACAGTATAATTACCCTCAATAACATTTATTTCCAGTAATTTCCAATCAATATTATTTGCTTCATCTAGTTAAGGCCAAAAGGTTGCATCCAGCTGGCTGACTAAGCTAAGTGACACAGTGGGCGACACTAACATGTGGCAGTTCAGTTTCCAATTTCCAACACGGATACAGGCCCTGATTCAGAGCCGGACGCTTTGACAGAGCGCTCGCTCTGAATCAGGGCCGTCCTTCCTGATTTTTAGAGCGGCCTCTAGGCCGCTCGTATAGCTGTGGGTGACCACCCACAGCTATAGCAAGCGGCCAGGAAGATGGTCGCGATGGTCAAGACCATCGCGACCATCGGGCTTGCGACGAGACCCTTGTGGTAGGGTCTCGTTGCCGCAAGCCCAAGAGTGCTTTCGGCTCAAATAGAGCCGAAAGCACTCCCACTGACATCACTTGTGATGTCAGTGGGGCCGGTCCCAGACGGTAGGCTTTCCCATGGGAACGCCTCCGTCTGTGCAGCCACGCCCCGGCACGCCCACCAAAGGGGGAATGCTGTCACTCAACATCAACAGCATGCCCCCTTTGGTACGAGACCCGGAGCGACGGTTTGCCCGTCGCTATCCGGATCTCGTGCATGCTCACGACGAAGCAGGCTCCATCGTGCGCATGCGCACTGGGCCAACTTCGACCCGCTTGTGAGTGCTCAGCGCTCGCGAGCAGGTCTGAATCAGGAACACAGGGTGTTATACAGTGTGAGTTGGATACACCAATAGTGCTGTGACAGCAGTGTCGGCAGAGCGGGGTTGCTGACGATGGCCTCAGTACATGGAATGGCAGTGCTGCAGTGCTGGCAGTGTCCTCAGTGAAGGGTACCGATGATGTCGGCAGTGCGGGGTTCCAGTGGTGTCTTTAGTGCAGGTTTGCTGGCTGTGTCGGCAGTGCGGGGATGCCAGCGTTGTCTTAGTGCAGGTTTGCTGGCTGTGTCGGCAGTGCGGCGGCGCCAGCTGTGTCTTTAGTGCAAGTTTGCTGGCTGTGTCGGCAGTGCGGGGGTGCCAGTGGTGTCTTAGTGCAGGTTTGCTGGCTGTGTTGGCAGTGCGAGGGCGCCAGCTGTGTCTTTAGTGCAAGTTTGCTGGCTGTGTCGGCAGAGCGGGGGTGCTAGCGGTGTCCTCAGTGCAGGTTTGCTGACTGTGTCGGCAGTGCAGGGGTTGTTCTCAGTGCAGGGTGCTGGCGGCGTTGGCAGAGCGGGGGTGCCAGCGGTGTCCTCAGTGCAGGTTTGCTGACTGTGTTGGCAGTGCAGGGGTGCTGGTGGTGTCCTCAGTGTGGGAGTGTCGGCAGTGTCGGGGTCACTGACGGTGTCCTCAGTATGTTGAGCAGCAGTGCTGGAGTTTTGGCAGTAGTGGTGTCGGCAGTGGGGGATGCTGCCAGTGGAGGTGCCGGTGGTGTCAGGCGGCGGGGGAAGGCGGGCGCCATCTTATTTTCATCTTTTGTGCTGTTTCAATGGGCTTAATGCTGACTGGCTGAGAGCCGTGACAGACGGCTCTCTCAGCCAAACGGCGTTAAGCCTGCTCAAAACAAAACCTCGTGAATCGACAGAGGAGTCACAAGGTTTTACCTTGGGTCAGGGATCCGGGGCAGGCAGGGAGATCCGAGCTTGGATCGCCCTGGATCCCCGAAATTCGTGTGGGTTCGGATCTCTGAGATTTGAACCCGCTCATCTCTAGAAATTATTGGTTTGTTTGGACCCCCCACAAAACAAGCTGCCAATGCACAGTGGACATTGGTGACAATGATCCCATACACAAACTGGCTTTACAACATAGGTAAGATCAGATGTCGTCATCGTCATCCCCATCAGTGTGTACATCCTCTTCCTCACACAATCTTAATTTGTTCCCGCTGGAATCCCCCATTACAGATGCTTCTGTTGTTTTTTTACTTAATTGCTGGTAAAGGTCTTCCTCATAGAATTTGTCATTCATTTTGATGAACATCATCTTTTACACATTATGGGGAAGTAACCTCCTACGCCGATCACTGACAATGTTCCCGGCTGCACTGAAAACTCTTTCAGAGTACCCACTGGAGGTTGAACAACTTAAGTAAAGCAAAGTCAGTTTGTGTAAGGGACTCCAAATTGCCTCTTTTTCCTGCCAGTAGTGAAACTGACTGTCTGACATGCCTAGTATATGGATGCTATCCCTAAAATAGTCATCCACCATTCTCTGAATGGTGACCGTATCAGTCGAAGTCACGGTAGACATGTCACTCACTGTAGGCAGTTCTTTCAGACCCAAACAGATGTCATTAGTTTTTGCAGACTGATCTGCATCACCACCAGCAATGGGTCTCTTAGGAAAATGTAGATTTTTCCTGGCAGCCACAGAAACTGAAGGAGGAGATGCTGCCGTGTCATGTGCCGCTTGAGCTGACAATTTTTTCACCAACTGCTCTTTGCATCTTTTCAGATTTATGTCCGTTGGAAAGACACAAGGTATGACTTAAACCTAGGATCAAGTATGGTCGCCAGAATATAGTGATCTGATTTGAAGAGATGATGACCCTTGGATCCTAGCGAAGCGACTGAAGTGCTTGATCTACAAGTCCGACATACTTAGCGGATTCACTCCATTTCAGTTCCTCCCTCAGTTTCTCCAGCTGCTTTTGCAAAAGTCTGATTAGGGGAATGACCTGACTCAAGCTGGCAGTGTCTGAACTAACTTCACATGTGGCAAGTTCAAAGTAGGGGTGAGCGGGTTCGGTTTTACTCGGTTTTACTCGGTTCTTATCGCCACTTTACCGCAAATTTGGCTTGATTTTATTCGCTATCCAAAACACATGTTCGGCGATAGCCAATAAAAAGATCCGGGTAAAACCGAGTAAAACCGAACCCGCTCACCCCTAGTTCAAAGGGTTTGAGAACCTTGCACAACACAGAAATTTTTCTCCACTGGGCTTGACTAAGGTGCATTCCTGCTCCTCTCCCTATGTCATAGGCCGTAGTGTAGCCTTGGATGGCCTTTTGATGCTCCTCCATCCGCTGAAGCATATAGAGGGTAGAATTCCACCTAGTTACTACCTCTTGCTTCAGCTGATGGCAGGACATATTCAACAGTTCTTGCTGGTTCTGCTGTCTTCGACACTCAGTTGCTGAATGTCAAAAATGGCCAGAAATCTTTCAGCCACCAAGAGCATCTCCTGCACGCCCCTGTCATTTTTTTTAAAATGTTGCACAACCAAATTAATTGTGTGAGCAAAACATGGGATGTGTTCGAATTCGCCCACATATAGGACCTCATTCAGAGTCGGTCGTTGCGGCCGCACGGTCGTACGCCACCGATGTTCGCTAAACTGCACATGCGTAAAGTTCGCAATGCGTGTGCGCAAACTAGCGGTTACGATCAGAAATTTCTCTCTCCTTGAACACAGCCAGGTCGGTAGTTTGAGTGACAGAATGAGGTGTTTGTGGGTGGTAACAGGGGAAGGTGCTTGAAAATGGGGGTGTGGAGATCCGAACGCAGGCGTGCCTAATTATGCGAACGGCGTTTTATGGGAGTGCATAATTAACAAAGTAGTGTCATGGCACACGTGACATGGGTGGTTTGTACACTGACCTGATCGTAGAGCTTAAGAGAGGGTATGGTCAACCTTAAGCTCTACGACCAGTTTCAATAGTTCCCGATGCTCGCGATTAATCCTTATATCCCAGGAGATGACGTGTGTGGTGAATGAGAAGGGGGCGTTTTTTAGTCTTACGGCCGCTTCCTACCCTCGGTCGTTCAGCTAACGATCTCATCTTAGGACCGCAACTTGTGATCGCTTAATTTGCATATCCGGCCCCTTTCCCCTACGACCGTGCGGCCGCAACGACCGACTCTGAATAAGGTCCATAATGCTCACACAATATTGCTAGCATTGTCAGAAATCACAAATCCTGAAGAGAGTCCAAGTGGGGTAAGCCATTTTGCAATGATTTCCTTGAGTTTTTCTAAGAGGTTCTCAGAAGTATGCCTCTTGGTGAAACCGGTGATACACAGAGTAGCCTGCCTCTGAATGAGCTGGCATTTGTTAGATGCTGCTGTTTGCACTGTTGGAGGCAATACACCTAACCAGTGGGCTGTCACAGTTATGTAATCTTTAGTTTTCCCTGTCCCACTTGTCCACATATCTGTGGTTAAGTGCACAGTGGGTACAAAGGCATTTCGGAGGACATTAATAAGATTTTTTTTAATGTCCTTGTACAGATTAGGAATTGCTATTGTAGAGAAGTGGAATCTAGAAGGGAGATGGTAGCGGGTACATGGGACATCCATTAACTGTGTAAAATCCACTGCATTAATGGTGGATACTGGACGCTCATCTAATACCAGCATAGCTGGTATACGCAGTGCAACTGGGTGTCTGCTGTCATACTTGTTCACAATTGCAAAGGATTGTTTGAGAGTCAATTGTTTGGTTAAACTATAAGTAGTATTCATCCTGGTCCCCTTCTGGGATGAAGATCCACTCACAGCAACAGCAGCAGTAGGATGGAATTGGATGCAGGACTACTTCTGATCACGAATGAGGATGTTGATGATGATGCAGGTGTTGGTGGGGGAGATTGCAGGCACTTGGATCCAGATAGAAGGGAGCAGCTAGATGATACTGGACTGATTGTTGTTTTCAGAATTTGAAATACCCTTTCCAATTTGATGAATGCGCTGCAAGTGACGTAACAGGGAGGAGGTTCCTAGATGGTTAAGGTCCTTACCTCTACTCACTGTTACATGGCAATGGTTACAAATGGCTTGGCAAAGGTTGTCTGGATTTGGGTGGAAATAATTCCACACGAGAAGTGGATATTTTGGTCTTTTGCCCAGGCATGGCAGCAATGGGTTTTTTACTACCATGCGCAACAACTGTTGCCTGTTTTACAGTTTTTACACAAACATCCTCGCCATCAACATGCTCATCATAATCAATATCCTCATCATCCTTGTTGTTATCGCCAACTACGTAAATATCCTCCTCATCCTCCTGGTGCAATTCCACAGAAGCATCCTCGATTTCTACGTCAGCATGTTGACTTGTGTTGCTCATCCCCACATTTACAGAGGGCACACAAATGGTGGAAGGTGGATCCTCTTCAAGTACAGTATTAAAATGATCAGGCTCACACATGGCACCGCGGAAACACTTGGACTCTTCTCGGGGATCTGTGACTTTTCGTAGACAGTTTTAATTTTTTTTGTACCTCTTCTACAAGCAGAAGGGCGTAAATCATCACAACTAGAACCACCAGTCATAAATAAAGGCCAAGGCCTTATCCTTTCCTTGCCACTTTGTGTAGTGAATGGCATATTGCCAATTTTTTGTTTCTCTAAAGCTGACTTAGCTCTAGCTTTTTTTTTTCTGTAACAGGGTAAAAGTAAATTTTTTACATGGCCTGACCTTCATAGATGACGTTGATGGCCTTGCGTCGTCATCATGACTGCTGCCGGCAGCTACAAGACTGGTATGTAGATCCTGCTCTCCCGTCATGTGACTGTCCTCCATATTCACTGCGGTCTTACAGCAGTGTTACCAGACAATTATAACATAGCTAAGTTGCAGCTAACACACAACCACACACATAAAAAATATATTTTTAAAACTGAGGAAGAGCCTGAACGATGCACCAGCCCCTTGATAAACGACAGATGCAGCAATCCTGCACAACTACGTTGCTGATAAGTGTGGCTAACGCGCACACACAGAAAAAAAAATTATTTTTTTGCACTTGGGGAGTGGGGGGGGGGGGGAAGAGCACCCCTGAATGAGGCAGCAGCCCCTTCATAAATGACAGATGCAGCAATCCTGCGCAACTATGTTGCTGATAAGTGTGGCTAAAGTGCACGCACACACACACACAAAAAAACAACTTTATTTTTTTTTGCACTTGGGGGGAGAGCACCCCTGAATGAGGCAGCAGCCCCTTGATAAATGACAGATGCAGCAATCCTGGCAACTACGTTGCTGATAAGTGTGGCTAACGTGCACACACACACACAGAAAAAACATTTTTTTATTTTTTTTTACACTGCGGGAGGGGGGGAGAGTACCCCTGAATGAGGCAGCAGCCCCTTGATAAACAACACAGGCAGCACCCCTGCGCAGCTGTGTTGCTGATAAGTGTGGGAAACGTGCACACACACACTAGGGGTGAAGAGCACCCCTGTTGGACAGACCACCCCCTGGACAACAAGGCCTGTGATATACAGTGAGAGGTTATGATACTTGGCACTGCCCACTAGCCATCAGTGTTACACTGACCCCTAGGGGTACATTTACTAAAGCGAGAGTTGTCAAAGCCATCAATAGTTTTAAAGCGGCCATAGAAATAAAGGCTAAACTGGGCTTGATTAGCAATTATTTCTATTGCCGTTTTTAAAACTAATGTTCAAAGCCGAGGCAGTAGGGAGTTATGCCTCCTATGGTTCTCTGCACGCACCGAAGGTGTTCACATTCATGGAAAGGGGTGTGGCCTTTTATCAATAAAGCCAAGCCCATGGATGCATGACTTTTGCATGAATGCTCTCATCATGCTGGGGGCTTGCCCAGCCCTCTGTGAGCCGCTGTGTAGCTTCCTATCTCTCTCCTGGCACAGTAGATGCGCACGTCATCCATCCGAGGTGTACTATTTTGTGGTCACCCCTTTGGATGGGCTCACCTGCTGTGGCCCGCACCCTCCACCACCCCTAGGGATGCCACTGATTGGCTTTGACAACCCGCTCCTTGATGAATATAACCCAAGTCACCAAAATCTAAAACTCTGTGCATTTCTGATATTTTTAGATGATTTCTATTATTTGCTGTAGTTTATTTGATTTTTGAGATTAAGGTATAAGAAAATGAATATGCTCTATTAATAAATTGTTCAAATGATTTAGTTGGTTACACTGCTGGACCTACACTCACTAGAGACTAACTACAGACCATCAATCCTTAGCACATTTCGCTAGAGATACAAGGCATCCATGTTTTCAAGCGGAGAAAGACTTTAGTACGAGCTACGTGCTATACATTAATAAAAGATGTGCAATGTGGGAAATGGGATCACTGCATACATCAAAAGCTGTCTCTTTAGCAAAAAAAGAAGCATAATTTGTTTTTATTCTAACCACTCTCTTAGGTCGCCAGCTATCATCGAAGGGTACTGAAATACAACTGCATCAAGGTTTTTATGATGTGAGTATAAGAAAATGTCAAAACATCAAACTTGTACTTTCATGAATAGCTTTCATTTATTAATGGAAATGCAAAATAAAAAAAGAAGAAAAAATTGATTTCATTGGATTATTTTACTGGTTTTTGAATTGCTTATGATCACTTGCTGAGATTTAAAGTCAGTCATAATTTGTAAACTCCACAGCTTGTTTGATCATATTTAAAGGAAAGTAAAATTCACCCAAAAATCTTTTCAATCTCATGTCACACTATATGAGATTCCACCTCTCCCAGCATCATGCAAGGCAACAGCAGCAACGGGCCTATGTTCAGCTGGAGAGCCAAGCGTTTGGTTGTATGTTATGCTGACTATGGGTCTGGTTCAGTTATGTACACTAATGCAATATCAGCTGCGATTCCGTACACAGCCACGGTGCGAAAATACGCGAATGTTACAGATGCCGGAATATGTATTGAGACGCCCACCAGGGCCATTGCAGATATAAGCAACTGCAAACACATACACAGCCGCCACAGATCATTCCATAATCGCCCATATGAGTAGTCCTATGGTCGCGCAGAATGGCAGCCTTGAACTGAGACGTCGGAACCACTTTACCTGCGTACGGGATCGCAGTTTTAGGGCCCAAAAATGGTCAAGACACATCTGCGTTTTTGCTGCTACTCAATGTAACTGCCCCGAAATGGTCTCTGAAGGCCAATCACTGTGAGCGGCATCTCTAAGGTACCTTGGCGTGTGCGCAGTGAGCCTGTGAAGCATAAAGTCGGCCGATTATCGTGCAACCGAGAAAATATCAGCATTGCATACGTATCGGAATCAGGCCTTAGGATGGAAAGCCCTCCGGTTTTTTAGTCTGTGGACCAGAGGTAGCAGGGCTGTACTGTGGCTTATGCCATCACCCACACGCATTGCCCTGGGGGAGGCACCTCAACCCCAGTGCATAATGATCCTGCAAGCCAGGCATCCGTGATGAATGATAACGGTATCAGACCCATTCCTGGGCGGTATCTAAGAGTTGGCTATTCAGATGCATGAAGATGGCCCATCTTATGGGAGTGCTATGGGAGTGTCAAGGGCTTGTAGCTGAAGTGATGGGAGACCATACTCTAGTGGAGAATCTGCACCTAGCATGGGGTTAGTGCAAGTTTCGATGTTGCAGCAGATGTTTGCGTCTAAAGACACACCAAGCGGTATTTGGGCATCTAAAGATGCGATGATTTGCAAATGGTGAGATATCAATGTTTCAGTTGTCCTACATTCACAGAGGGCAGGAGGGCTACAGCCCCCATCAGCCACATGGACAAGTGATGGAGTGCACAGACTCTGACTGACAAGGAGGACGATGGGAGGACCTGTAAATTATGCAAGGTTTGTCATATGCATAACCTGGGAAAAAGAGAGAAGGGCAGGAATAAAGAACACTTGAGCTGGCATCTGTTAGAGAATGAGAAAGGACTGGCAGATATCGCTGTGGGAGAGAGGGATACTAGTAAAGGGCAGGAAGGGGTGACTCAATTATTTTTAAGGCACAGTGAGCAGCACATGGGGAAGGGGGATCTAGTCACAATCCCGGCACATGGGATGCCGGCACTTAGAATACAGGCGCCAGAATGCCAACACCTGTCAGAATCCCAGAACTGGCATCTCACCCACCAGCATCCCAAAGGTAAGTAGTGGGGGCACAGGGATGGTTAGGCACTAGGTGGTGGGTTAGGTAGGGGGTGGGTTAGGGTTAGGCACAAGGGGGGTGGATTAGGGTTAGACACTAGAGGGGGGATGGTTAGGCACTAGGCAGGGAGGGTTAGGGTTAGGCACTGAGGGGGGAGGTTAGGTTCAGGGCGCAGGGAGGGAGGGTTAGAGGGGTAGGGCTAGAGGAAAGGTTAGGATACCTACCGACAGATGTTGGTATCCTAGCCCTGTCGGGATTTTCACCGCCGAGATCCTGGGTGCTGACATCCCGTAACAACCCGGGGATGGTACCAAGCAGGTAGTGGGAAGTGAAGACAGCTGCAATGTGAGGGGGAAAGTGTACCCCTTTGTACCAAGCCACATAAAAATTAGAGACATCATTGAAGGTGGGATAGTTCCTGACGGCAGAGACCCTCATTAAGAAGTGATCTATTAAGGACATTACAGGATGCTACGGAAATGTACAAGTTACTGCTGCCAACTACAAAGATGCCGCATTGATTCTGGGAGCTGGGGACCAGTTGTGCCGTAGTCTGATCCAGTACCCTATGACAGGGGTCCGACACTCAGATAGCAGCTGTACCAATCTTCTGGACAAGAAGATGAATCCTGCTTGGTGTCTTCTGACATGGTGAGAGATAACCATGTTATTGCTGCTATATATTTCCTATAATAGACATTGCCGCATGTCATTTACTAACAGCACCGCAACATACTTTAGACTATGTTTTGTGTTATGAAAGGACCCCACCTGTGTGCACAGAGGTCCTGATTCAGAGCCGCACACAAACCGAGCACACAATGCTGATGTTCACGTAATTGAGCGATTTCATTGCAACTGCACAAAATTGTCTAAAAGCTCCTACGACGCATGAGTTACACAAAGAGTTCTCACAAAGGCGCGGTTGTGATCTAGACGCTAGGTGGCCATTCCTGGGCCGTGGCGAGTAGTGCACGCAGATATGGTCTGTTCAGTGGGCATGTCATGAGAGTGTAGCATGTCAATGAAAGAGGCTGCATACACAGACACAAAGCATCAGGCATAGGAGCCCGTGGTCAGATGGAGAAACTGCCATAGGGCTGACACCTGGCATCTAAGGACATACCAATCTGTATTACTGCATGTACAGATGCTGAAAGTGGGCATCTCAGTACTTACACATTCGGCTGCACGGAAGGAGTTTGTAGCAGCATTTGCATAAAGTCGCATACAGGTTCCCGCCAGTAGACGGCGCTGTATGTGCTTCTGACTTGTCACTTTTCAAGCCACCATCAGAAAGTTCCTATTCCTAGAGAGCTGCCTGGACTACATTATAGAGTAAACAGTGTGATAGGGCTGTAGTTAGAAAGCCTAAGGAGTCAATCCAATTAGGTGTGAATGGCGAGGTGCAAGTTGCAATTTTCACTTCGAATTTGCATAGCGAATTAATTTTGCAATCCAATTAGTAACTCGCACTGAATCAGTCAGACTGAATTCGCAACTTTCCACTCGCACCTCCCTGAGGGTGAGAGATGGAAGGGAAAATCTTTATTTTAAGGTTAAAATGTTGGGACACAGGACCTCATTCAGAGTCGGTCGTTGCGGCCGCACGGTTGTACGCCACCGATGTTCGCTAAACTGCGCATGCGTAAAGTTCGCAATGCACGTGCGCAAACTAGCTGCTACGATCAGAAATTTCTCTCTCCTTGAACACAGCCAGGTCGGTAGTTTGAGTGACAGAATGAGGCGTTTGTGGGTGGTAACAGGGAAAGGTGCTTGAAAACGGGAGAGTGGAGATCCGAACGCAGGCGTGCCTAATTATGCGAACAGCGTTTTATGGGAGTGCATAATTAACAAAGTAGTGTCATGGCACACGTGACATGGGTGGTTTATACACTGACCTGATCGTAGTGCTTAAGAGAGGGTATGGTCAACCTTAAGCTCTACGACCAGTTCCGATGGTTACCGATGGTCTCGATTAATCCTTATATGGCCGGAGATGACGTGTAATGCGTACGAGAAGGGGGCGTATTTTTTGTCTTACGGCCGCATCCTCCCCTTGGTCAGCCAGCTAACGATCCGATCTTAAGGACGCAACTTGCGAGTGCATCGTTTGCAATACCCTTTTCCCTTACAACCGTGCGGCTGCAACGAACTACTCTGAATGAGGTCCACTGTGCTGAACCCCTTGGACACCCCCCTAATGACTAATTAGGCATTTGGACGTTTCCAATTAGCTTAATTAGTCCAATAATTCCTTACAATTTTTGGGGGTAAAAAAAAAAAATTCCTCAAATTACCCCAAAATCAACTTTTTCGTTAGTTTAGGCACCCCAAAGTTAATTACAATAATTTTTTCATTGAAAAATAATTGTTTTTATCATTTTTTCTTTATTTTTCAAGGTGCCCTCAAAGTACCCCAAAATCTTTAGCATTTTTCGTTTAATTCGTTTGAGTTTAAATGAAAAAAGTAAGTTTTTTATAATTTTCTTGCATTACAAAACCCCCAGACAAATCATTCATTTGACACCATTTAAAAACCTACAGTACCTTCCTAATACCCACAAACAGCCTCCTATACAGTCCTGCTAACGAAATTATCCATTTTGGGGGGTCCAGGATGGTCTCCCCACATTTTCATGCATTTCTCGCAAATCTAATTTGGCAGTCAATTCGCACCTCTGCACTGCGAGTAGTGTGAATAGGCATTTTTAGTTGGATTGGAGAATTCTCGGGCGCGCACTTCACTGCGAAGTGTGAGAGTTTCAAGAACCAAACTCGCTACTCGCCATTCGCACCTAATTGGATTGACCCATAAATGTGTTTGCTGTACATTCCATAAGTTCATAAAACCTTTATTCGATAGTCAGTAAAAACTGTAGTAGTCTTGTTAAGTTGATTATTCCATATCCATGTTAAGATAGTAAAACAACATTAAGTATAAAGTGTCACAGTGTTTATGGAAGCCTGTCATGCATGTTTAGTGTACCAATGTTACAGAAGCATTTGTTATCTTTTCTCTTTGGAAAATTATTTTGCAATACAACCTGCTAGACCTGAGGAACTATTTTTGCATTCCTGGGGTCATTTGCCTTTAAGTAAACATAATTGTCTTACAACACACTTGTGTAACATTTATTGTGCCTGAGGATGAGGAACCTTGTCTCTCTGCTGTAGTGTGGATAAAGAGAGAACCAAAGTGCTGTCAGAGTGGGCATTTGGAGCAAGAAGCCAAATCTTTAACAGCCTACTGACAGATAACATCAAGGACAGTGAAGATCCAACACATTCATTTGGAGGTAACACACATACTGTATGCATCCATCTCAGTATGAGCCTTATAACCTATAAGACACTGAAAGGCAACGTGATACATTTCAGGGATCAGATTGTGCATCCCTCTAATCTTCAAAAGGGCCGCAAATTACACTTCATCTCAGTGATAAGTTAAAACTATAAATGTAATCAAACAGAGACATTTATCTGCCATAACATATCAGAACATATCAGAAGGCAATTTAAATAATTGTTAGAAGCGACAGTATGATCAGTAATGTAAGTACCGTAGGTACAGGGGTTGCGGCTGTTATAGGGCCCGGGTGGAACCAGCCCTCCCCCTGCACCTACAGTGCCAGGCCCGGTCCCCCCTCCTCACTCCCCTCTCCTTGATTTACCTGCTCCGTGGTCGCGCCCCCCCCCCTCCATGGTTGTGTCCTCCCAGTCGGCTCCACCTCTAGCTCTTCATATTGACTGATACTGGGAGGAGACGTGGTCGCCTCCTCCCAGCATCAGTCAGTGAGGAGGGATGGAGCCGACCGGAAGAGGAGGTGTGCCTACCCTGCTTAGCCTGACCACGGAGCAGGTATGTCGAGGAGAGGGGAGTGAGGAGGGTGCAGACTGCGAAGCAAGGGGGGATGGGGACCTAAGGGGCCCGTGAAAATTTTGCTATGGGCCACCCCCTAGGTCTAGTTACGCCCCATAGTATAACAAACAAATCTGATAATAAAGCAGAAAGTAACTAGGGGCTACAGGTGAGGGCACAAAGGGGCAAGAGCAGCCCTAGGCCTGCCTGTTGCCCTTCACTGCTCTAAGAAGTATTATATTTACTATTCAGAAACACCATGTGCCTCATTTTAACACCTTGTTTTTAAATATTGTTTTATGTCATTTCTGAATATTCTACAATATATCTGGCCCTCTACTGTATGCTCCCAAAATGACCGTATATACTCGAGTATAAGCTGAGTTTTTCAGCACATTCTTTGTGCTGAAAAAGCACCCCCTCGGCATATACTCGAGTCATGCCCGCATGGTACGCAGCTGAGTAGCGTACCATGCGGGCCGCCGTGCAGACTGTTTTATTGATGTTATTTTTATTAGGACTACTGGGGGCACTACTAGGGGGGATTACTTCTGGGGGCACTACCAGGGGGGGATTACTTCTGGGGGCACTACCAGAGGGGGATTACTTGTGGGGGCACTACCAGGGGGGGATTACTTCTGGGGGGCACTACCAGGGGGGATTACTTCTGGGGCACTACCAGAGGGGGATTAATTGTGGGGGCACTACCAGGGGGGGATTACTTCTGGGGGCACTACCAGGTCGGGATTACTTCTGGGGGCACTACCAGAGGGGGATTACTTGTGGGGGCACTACCAGGGGGGTATTACTACTGGGGGCACTACCAGAGGGGGATTACTTGTGGGGGCACTACCAGGGGGGAATTACTTGTGGGGGCACTACCAGGGGGGCATTACTTATGGGGGCACTACCAGAGGGGGATTACTTCTGGGGGCACTACCAGGGGGTGATTACCACTGGGGGCACTACCAGGGGGCGATTATTACTGGGGGAACTACCAGAGGGGGATTACTTCTGGGGGCACTACCAGGGGGTGATTACCACTGGGGGCACTACCAGGGGGCGATTACTACTGGGGGAACTACCAGAGGGGGATTACTTCTGGGGGCACTACCAGGGGGGAATTACTTGTGGGGGCACTACCAGGGGGGGATTACTTCTGGGGGCACTACCAGAGGGGGATTACTTGAGAGGGCACTACCAGGGGGTGATTACTACTGGGGGCACTACCAGGGGGAATTACTTCTGGGGGCACTACCAGGGTGGATTACTACTGGGGGCACTACCAGGGGGAATTACTTCTGGGGGCACTACCAGGGGGGATTACTACTGGGGGCACTACCAGCTGCTGCATTTCCCACCCTAGGCTTACACTCGAGTCAATAAGTTTTCCCAGTTTTTTTGGGGAAAATTAGGTACCTCGGCTTATATTCGAGTCGACTTATACTCAAGTATATATGGTACATGACCCTTCTTGACTCTTCAAGGGCCTGATTCAGGGGTGGATGCAGTACAGATGTTAGCACGATTATAAACTACTGCGCATGTGGAAAAAGTCCTGAAAACCCTGACGTTACCCTGAGTGTGCAGCTCTGTATGCTGCTGTGGCATTAGAAACAGCTAGACAATTACCATGGGCATTGCTGGGCAGTGACTGGGAGATGAACGGAAAACAAAGGCAGTCTCAGGGCGTGTTATTGGAATGTTCCTGGAGTAGAAGTGAGCGTGGCTGCTTTATCAGACGCAGAGGTCATGTTCGGTGGAATTTCAGAAGGAGAATCTCTGCCATAGGCTGGTGCAAGCATCGGCTAGTGAATACTATGGTGCGCTAATGGTGGAGTGTTTGGAACAACCGTTGGAGTTGCACGGTCTACGGGCATTGAAAGAGTCTCAGAGCTTGTACAATCCGGGACACGCTAGTACACAAGGGTGAGGCTGAAACTAGCAGGTGCATATTATTGTTGCCACCGCCATAAAAAAATTGCAGTGGTGGCATTAGCGTTCACCTCTAACTCAGGCCCCAAGTCATTGAAGCCGGCCAGCACTTAACAAGGGAAGAACAAAATGTAAAAATGTCTATATTAGCAAATTGTTTTAAACTCCATGGGCCTTTTTTTCAGAGATGGACGCATATGCCAGTACAGTTGCGATCTCTTATGGCCCAATAAAAGCATCTCACAATGCAAATCAGGCGGCCATTAGCCTACTGAGTGAGTCTAAGCTGTCGCAAACACAGCCGGTCTCCAGACACGCAGAGGGCTCTCCTGCTGCCAGCAAGGATGCAGTGGCTAATTTATGCACGTGTTTAAACGATCCGATATGCCTGCGTTTCTCTAACTACCCCCCTGTTACCTCCCCCAAACGCTGATTACCTGTCACTTTGCGAGTGAATCTTGTGTGAGCGAAATCGCAATTCATTCGCTGCGTGCGCACAGTGTGCATTTCATGCATGCGCAATGGCCAACAATCGCTCAATCTGTGTAAATATCAGCCTTGTGCCCATCAATGTATAAGGCCCTCTGTAATTTATCATTTATTATGTTGTTCAGAAATTTATTTTGTTTAGAAATAGGAAATTGCTCCTAGAGTTCCCGATCATCATATTTTAAAGTTGTGCATTTGCACATTGTGAGTAATGAAGATTACCAGGGAAGCTAAATAACTTTTGTTACCTGGAATCCATGTCTGTTGTGTATACCTTATTTCAAGGTCAGATTCTGCCGCATGTTCTACACAGTCTTGGCGTCTGGCTCAAACTGACCATGAAAAGATGTCGCTTTCCCCGATACGTTGCATTTATCAAACGTGTTTTTCAGAGGGGAGGTTGCAGTTCTTGCTTATCACATGCAGCATAAAAACTCTGATCACTAAACATTAATAGACCTGAGCAAACAAATATGCGTAATGATATAATTTGTTACCGAGTCTCTGCCTCTATATCATTTAACTAGTACAATGCATAAAGCCGAGAACATGGTTTCACAACAAAATAAAGAAACTTGCAGCCTCAATATTATGGGCCTGATTCAGAGATTACAAATAAGGTGTTGCTTAATTTTATACTGCCTCCCCGGGGTTGACATTTCTACCTTTGTTGGATGATGGTTGAATGATCGATGGTTCATTCCTGCCCATCTGTAGGTCACGGCCACGTACTGTATATGCAGACCATGGTGGTATTTGCTAACTAGGGAGTTATTAAAGCTGCCAATCATCGACTTTGACAGATTAGACTTATGTAACATTTGCCGTTTTAAATCTATCATCAAAGCTGCTGATGACGACTGCTTTGAAAACACGCTGGTTAGTAAATATACCCCCATGTACGCCGACCACCATCAGAACTCATGCCAAAGTACTTTTTGCCATCACCATCAATCCACTGATGGTCATTAACCATTGAAGGTCGGTGGCCATCCCTCCTCCCTGCTACTACCCACTGCACAATTACATCTTGAAGTTGTAACGTAAATATTTACAAAATATAAGCTTTTAGTGGAACCACATTTGTGCATCTTAATATCTAGCTAAACGTGTAAACACCAGTAACTCCTTCAAAACTACTGGGGAAAAAGCCCAGAACAGATTATTGTGTATTGCAGGTTTACAGCTGTTTTAAGAATACCTCCATGTTCAACTAATTTAAATTATATTGCCAAATGATTTTGCTCCTATGCATACGTCTAAGGGCCTGATTCAGAGATGTACGCTAACTTGATGGTACGAGTATATCTCCGATGTTTGGGGGGCTGCGCAGGTGCAGAACGGGTTCTGCGATCTCGCTCGCAGCCCCCCCCTTAATGTCAATCATGCTGCAGTGTGTGGAAGGGCAGCGGCTGGAACCGTTCTCCAAAACAGGGGCGTGTTGCCCCCATTTTGGAGGCATGCTGAGCTTAGGGTCTATGTCGATAGATGCAGACTTCCTGGACCAGGCTGTCCATGTCCATCAGCCAGGCTATGGACTGTAAATCTCAGCTTACCCAGCCTGACAAGCAGCAATAGTACCTGCAGGCAAACAAGGACAGATACACAGAAGTACAACGGACTGTGGGCCTGATTCATTACAGATCGCAACTGCGATTATGCACCCAGATGGCTGATTGTTGCGTTCTGCACATGCCTATGCATCACAGTGAACGTGTGTGAAGGTCAGTCTAGTGTGTCCTCCCTTCTCCCCCAATCAACCCGCTGCCCCATCTAACTGCCCCTCAGCAAGAACACCCAGACTGTCTTGTCAGTGTCCCCCCTCATTCAGCCCAGTGTACTCCCTACTCCAGCCTAGTATTCCCCTGGTGTCACCCACTGCCTCTCCCTGGTGTTGCCCACTGCCTCTCCCTGTCACCCTTTGCCTCACCATGGCATCTACCACTGCCTCTACCCATCACTCTTTCCTGACACCCTCTGCATCTTCCTGTCACCCACTACCTCACTGCCTCCCATTATCTTTTCACCTTATCCACTGACTCACCCTCTGATTCTCCTTGGTGTCAATATCTCCCCGTCACACTCTCTGTCACCAACTGCCTTTCACCTCCTACTGGCATCACCCACTGCCTCTCTCTGTCACTCCCTCTCACCCACTGCCTGTCACCCTCTTCCTGTAACCCACTGCGTCTCCACCCGTCATCCTCTATGTCACCCAATGCCTCTCCTCAGTGTTATCGACTGCCTCTCCCCAGTGTCATCCACTGCCTCTCCCCAGTGTCACCCAGTGCCTCTCCACAGTGTTATCCACTGCCTCTCCCCAGTGTCACCCACTGCCTCTGCCCAGTGTCACCCAGTGCCTCTCCACAGTGTTATCCATTGCCTCTCCCCAGTGTCACCTGCTGCCTCTCCCCAGTGTCAACCATTGCCTCTCCCCAGTGTCAACCATTGCCTATCCCCAGTGTCACCCACTGCCTCTCCACAGTGTTGTCCATTGCCTCTCCCCAGTGTTATCCACTGCCTCTGCCCAGTGTTACCCAATGCCTCTCCCCAGTGTTACCCACTGCCTCTGCCAAGTGTTACCCACTGCCTCTCCCCAGTGTCAACCATTGCCTCTCCCATTGTAACCAACTGCCTCTCCACAATGTAATCCACTGCCTCTCCCCAGTGTTATCAACTGCCTCTCCCCAGTGTCACACAGTGCCTCTCCACAGTGTCACTCACTGCCTCTCCACAGTGTTATCCATTGCCTCTTCCCAGTGTTATCCACTGCCTCTGCCCAGTGTCACCCACTGCCTCTCCCCAGTGTTACCCACTGCCTCTGCCCAGTGTTACCCACTGCCTCTCCCCAGTGTCAACCATTGCCTCTCCCATTGTAACCAACTGCCTCTCCACAATGTAATCCACTGCCTTTCCACAGTGTTATCCACTGCCTCTCCCCAGTGTCAACCACTGCCTCTCCCCAGTGTCACCCACTGCCTCTCCCAAGTGTTATCCACTAAATCTGCCCAGTGTCACCCACTGCCTTTCCCCAGTGTCAACCATTGCCTCTCCCCAGTGTCACCAACTGCCTCTCCACAGTGTTATCCACTGCCTCTCCCCAGTGTCACCAACTGCCTCTCCACAGTGTTATCCACTGCCACTACTCAGCATCACCCACTGCCACTCCTCAGAACCACCCACTGCCTATCACTCACTGCCTTTCCCCAGTGTCACCCGCTTCATGTCCCCTACTGCCTCTGCTCAGTGTCAACCATTGCCTCTCCCCAGTGTCACCAACTGCCTCTCCACAGTGTTATACACTGCCTCTCCCCAGTGTCAACCACTGCCTCTCCCTAGTGTCACCCACTGCCTCTCCCAAGTGTTATCCACTGACTCTCCCCAGTGTCACCCACTGCCTCTGCCCAGTGTCACCCAGTGCCTCTCCACAGTGTTATCCATTGCCTCTCCCCAGTGTCACCTGCTGCCTCTCCCCAGTGTCAACCATTGCCTCTCCCCAGTGTCAACCATTGCCTCTCCCCAGTGTCAACCATTGCCTCTCCCCAGTGTCAACCATTGCCTATCCCCAGTGTCACCCACTGCCTCTCCACAGTGTTGTCCATTGCCTCTCCCCAGTGTTATCCACTGCCTCTGCCCAGTGTTACCCACTGCCTCTCCTCAGTGTTACCCACTGCCTCTGCCCAGTGTTACCCACTGCCTCTCCCCAGTGTCAACCATTGCCTCTCCCATTGTAACCAACTGCCTCTCCACAATGTAATCCACTGCCTCTCCCCAGTGTTATCAACTGCCTCTCCCAGTGTCACACAATGCCTCTCCACAGTGTCACCCACTGCCTCTCCACAGTGTTATCCATTGCCTCTTCCCAGTGTTATCCACTGCCTCTGCCCAGTGTCACCCACTGCCTCTCCCCAGTGTCAACCATTGCCTCTCCCCAGTGTCACCAACTGCCTCTCCACAGTGTTATCCACTGCCTCTCCCCAGTGTCAACCACTGCCTCTCCCCAGTGTCACCCACTGCCTCTCCCAAGTGTTATCCACTAACTCTGCCCAGTGTCACCCACTGCCTTTCCCCAGTGTCAACCATTGCCTCTCCCCAGTGTCACCAACTGCCTCTCCACAGTGTTATCCACTTCCTCTCCCCAGTGTCACCAACTGCCTCTCCACAGTGTTATCCACTGCCACTACTCAGCATCACCCACTGCCACTCCTCAGAACCACCCACTGCCTATCACTCACTGCCTTTCCCCATTGTCACCCACTTCATGTCCCCTACTGCCTCTCCCCAGTGTCACCAACTGCCTCTCCACAGTGTTATCCACTGCCTCTCCCCAGTGTCAACCACTGCCTCTCCCCAGTGTCACCCTCTGCCTCTCCCAAGTGTTATCCACTGACTCTCCCCAGTGTCACCCACTGCCTCTGCCCAGTGTCACCCAGTGCTTCTCCACAGTGTTATCCATTGCCTCTCCCCAGTGTCACCTGCTGCCTCTCTCCAGTGTCAACCATTGCCTCTCCCCAGTGTCAACCATTGCCTCTCCCCAGTGTCAACCATTGCCTCTCCCCAGTGTCACCCACTGCCTCTCCACAGTGTTGTCCATTGCCTCTCCCTAGTGTTATCCACTGCCTCTGCCCAGTGTTACCCACTGCCTCTCCCCAGTGTTACCCACTGCCTCTGCCCAGTGTTACCCACTGCCTCTCCCCAGTGTCAACCATTGCCTCTCCCATTGTAACCAACTGCCTCTCCACAATGTAATGCACTGCCTCTCCCCGTTGTTATCAACTGCCTCTCCCCAGTGTCACACAGTGCCTCTCCACAGTGTCACCCACTGCCTCTCCACAGTGTTATCCATTGCCTCTTCCCAGTGTTATCCACTGCCTCTGCCCAGTGTCACCCACTGCCTCTCCCCAGTGTCAACCATTGCCTCTCCCCAGTGTCACAAACTGCCTCTCCACAGTGTTATCCACTGCCTCTCCCCAGTGTCAACTACTGCCTCTCCCCAGTGTCACCAACTGCCTCTCCCAAGTGTTATCCACTCACTCTGCCCAGTGTCACCCACTGCCTTTCCCCAGTGTCAACCATTGCCTCTCCCCAGTGTCACCAACTGCCTCTCCACAGTGTTATCCACTGCCTCTCCCCAGTGTCAACCACTGCCTCTCCCCAGTGTCACCCACTGCCTCTCCCAAGTGTTATCCACTAAATCTGCCCAGTGTCACCCACTGCCTTTCCCCAGTGTCAACCATTGCCTCTCCCCAGTGTCACCAACTGCCTCTCCACAGTGTTATCCACTGCCTCTCCCCAGTGTCACCAACTGCCTCTCCACAGTGTTATCCACTGCCACTACTCAGCATCACCCACTGCCACTCCTCAGAACCACCCACTGCCTATCACTCACTGCCTTTCCCCAGTGTCACCCGCTTCATGTCCCCTACTGCCTCTGCTCAGTGTCAACCATTGCCTCTCCCCAGTGTCACCAACTGCCTCTCCACAGTGTTATCCACTGCCTCTCCCCAGTGTCAACCACTGCCTCTCCCTAGTGTCACCCACTGCCTCTCCCAAGTGTTATCCTCTGACTCTCCCCAGTGTCACCCACTGCCTCTGCCCAGTGTCACCCAGTGCCTCTCCACAGTGTTATCCATTGCCTCTCCCCAGTGTCACCTGCTGCCTCTCCCCAGTGTCAACCATTGCCTCTCCCCAGTGTCAACCATTGCCTCTCCCCAGTGTCAACCATTGCCTCTCCCCAGTGTCAACCATTGCCTATCCCCAGTGTCACCCACTGCCTCTCCACAGTGTTGTCCATTGCCTCTCCCCAGTGTTATCCACTGCCTCTGCCCAGTGTTACCCACTGCCTCTCCTCAGTGTTACCCACTGCCTCTGCCCAGTGTTACCCACTGCCTCTCCCCAGTGTCAACCATTGCCTCTCCCATTGTAACCAACTGCCTCTCCACAATGTAATCCACTGCCTCTCCCCAGTGTTATCAACTGCCTCTCCCAGTGTCATACAGTGCCTCTCCACAGTGTCACCCACTGCCTCTCCACAGTGTTATCCATTGCCTCTTCCCAGTGTTATCCACTGCCTCTGCCCAGTGTCACCCACTGCCTCTCCCCAGTGTCAACCATTGCCTCTCCCCAGTGTCACCAACTGCCTCTCCACAGTGTTATCCACTGCCTCTCCCCAGTGTCAACCACTGCCTCTCCCCAGTGTCACCCACTGCCTCTCCCAAGTGTTATCCACTAACTCTGCCCAGTGTCACCCACTGCCTTTCCCCAGTGTCAACCATTGCCTCTCCCCAGTGTCACCAACTGCCTCTCCACAGTGTTATCCACTTCCTCTCCCCAGTGTCACCAACTGCCTCTCCACAGTGTTATCCACTGCCACTACTCAGCATCACCCACTGCCACTCCTCAGAACCACCCACTGCCTATCACTCACTGCCTTTCCCCAGTGTCACCCACTTCATGTCCCCTACTGCCTCTCCCCAGTGTCACCAACTGCCTCTCCACAGTGTTATCCACTGCCTCTCCCCAGTGTCAACCACTGCCTCTCCCCAGTGTCACCCTCTGCCTCTCCCAAGTGTTATCCACTGACTCTCCCCAGTGTCACCCACTGCCTCTGCCCAGTGTCACCCAGTGCTTCTCCACAGTGTTATCCATTGCCTCTCCCCAGTGTCACCTGCTGCCTCTCTCCAGTGTCAACCATTGCCTCTCCCCAGTGTCAACCATTGCCTCTCCCCAGTGTCAACCATTGCCTCTCCCCAGTGTCACCCACTGCCTCTCCACAGTGTTGTCCATTGCCTCTCCCTAGTGTTATCCACTGCCTCTGCCCAGTGTTACCCACTGCCTCTCCCCAGTGTTACCCACTGCCTCTGCCCAGTGTTACCCACTGCCTCTCCCCAGTGTCAACCATTGCCTCTCCCATTGTAACCAACTGCCTCTCCACAATGTAATGCACTGCCTCTCCCCGTTGTTATCAACTGCCTCTCCCCAGTGTCACACAGTGCCTCTCCACAGTGTCACCCACTGCCTCTCCACAGTGTTATCCATTGCCTCTTCCCAGTGTTATCCACTGCCTCTGCCCAGTGTCACCCACTGCCTCTCCCCAGTGTCAACCATTGCCTCTCCCCAGTGTCACAAACTGCCTCTCCACAGTGTTATCCACTGCCTCTCCCCAGTGTCAACTACTGCCTCTCCCCAGTGTCACCAACTGCCTCTCCCAAGTGTTATCCACTCACTCTGCCCAGTGTCACCCACTGCCTTTCCCCAGTGTCAACCATTGCCTCTCCCCAGTGTCACCAACTGCCTCTCCACAGTGTTATCCACTTCCTCTCCCCAGTGTCACCAACTGCCTCTCCACAGTGTTATCCACTGCCACTACTCAGCATCACCCACTGCCACTCCTCAGAACCACCCACTGCCTATCACTCACTGCCTTTCCCCAGTGTCACCCGCTTCATGTCCCCTACTGCCTCTGCCCAGTGTCACCCACTGCCTCCCCTATTTGAAGGAGGGCGCACATTTATAGTTTGCAGGGGGTGCCAAACACACTAGCACCGGCCCTGCTGTCATTTTCAGAAGAGTTCTGTGAGTATGTATTTGTGGAGCATATCAGTGGGGTTGGGGGGAAAGGGTATGGTGCACATGATGGGTTGGGGGGGGCCTTTGTAATGAATAGAGGGGGGAGGAGTCGGTATTGATTCTTAAACTGCCCCCCTCCCCGAAAAGTAAAGTCTACATTCGCCACTGTCCTCCACAGAGTCACACTGCAGCCCGTGGGTGAGGTAGCAGAACAGTCTTCAAAGAACGGAACTGTCTTGCCAAAATTGTGAAGGATGGGAGGTAAGATTCTAACACTATAGTAAATCTACTATTTTCTAGGTCGATTGCTGTTAGAAAAGTCAGCAGTTATTGAACGTTCAAAAAAACACTGTAGAACAGATGTGGAACAGTATTGTAGCTGTTACAAAAGTCACACTGCTTTAATAATAATCTCTTATCAATTCCAGAAATGAAACATTTAAATTGATTTCTAATATATGAAATAACAATCTGCCTTATTTATGTGCCAGGATGTACTGTTCTGTTGGTGGTGCCAAAACAACTGCTAGGACTATGATAGTAGAACACGCAATATATTATGAATAATATGCAGTTTAATAACTGCCAGAGGGATCCAATGTCCTTAATCTCTTCTCAGCATTTCAACATTTGAAATGTGAGGGAGAAATATTAAGTTCTAAGCAGTTTGAAAACAAAACCATATACTGTAATAGCATGAAATAAGTGTGGAGTTTATATGTTCTGCCTATGCGCCCGTGTGTATGTGTGTGTTGGGGACTCCTTTGTCTGCCCTGGCTTTCTCCCAGAGTCTAAACTATATACTGTTAACATAGTTTAACTGGCTGATAAAAAATGTACTCTACCTTGCTTGTCATACTCGCCAACTCTGCCGGAAGAGAACTCCCTTAATCAGTGATGATCTCCCTGACTCCCTGGATGGTCTAGCAATCTCCATGAGGCCCCATCAAGTGAGTACAACAGGATGTGTGATAAATCACTGGTGATGTGTGATGAATAGCTTGAACCTGGTGGGAGAGCGTTTCAGAAGGCCAGTTAAGATGTTAGATCATATTCTTCATGGGCTATGAAACCATTTATAGAACATCTTGCTTATTATATTTCGCAGCTGTTTATCTCAATCAATAAAGGGACCGAAATATGGAAACAAATATCTGTTTAAGTCGGTGTCCTTGAGTGCTACCGCCAGCATATCGCTATTGTCTCTAGCGTAGAGAGTTCTCCTGTACTTGGAGGTGCTGGGAGGGGGGTCATGAATAGAAGTCCATGGGCTTCTATTGGGCAACGCCATATGAAGATGACATGCCCACCGCATGCAAGCCCTGGAATGTACCTCATTCCGGGTCCTGTTGCATATGCGGTGAACGGCCAAACCTCAAAAAAAAAAAAAGGTTAGTGCATCCCGCTCAGTGTGAATGATTCTACTGTAATTCTCTGTACATTGTGGCCCAATAAGGTGGTATCCTCGAGAGAGCAACCCTATGCGATGGGCAGGGGGAATGGATGGCATTCTCACCATTTGGTCTTGCCATTTAAAGCGTTTCACAGTGGGGGCAGGGCTACACATCATCATCGCCCCACCCCCACTATTCAAAACCACAATTCACAGTACATTACAGCAGGGGTGGGGCTAGGGTGAGGTGATCCATCCTGTCGTGAAGTGGGTGGGACAAGTAGACTGACCAACTCTGTCGGGAGGTTGGGAGACGCTCCCCTCCCCCAAATGACCCAGAGCTTCCCTTTACCCAGGTGCTATACATACATTAATAGCCATACACACTGTAGTATCGCTGGCAATATCAGATATTTGACCATATATCCCAGAAAGCAACTCTCCACCCCCAAAACGAGCACAATGGCTGATGATAATCCAATTCCCCTGCTCAGATGTGTTAGACGATGACTACAATGAATACCCTCTCCCTGCATGTGATTCTGAATGTAAATGTATTACAGGTTGAGTCTCCCATATCCAAAATGCTTGGGACCAGGGATATTTTCGATAACGGAATATTCCATATTTTGGAATATTTGCATACCATAATTAAATATCTTGGGAATGGAACCCAAATCTAAACACAGAATGCATTTATGTTTCATATACACCTTATACACAAAGCCTGAAGGTAATTTTATACAATATTTTTAATAATTTTGTGCCTTAATCAAAGTTTGTGTACATTGAACCATCAAAAAGCAAAGATTTCACTATGTCAGTCATGCTAAACAAATTCCGTATTTCAGAATAATCCATATTTTGGAATATTTGGATATGAGAGACTCAACCTATAATAAAATAAAACCCAATAATTAGTAAATATGCCCCTTAAACATCAATTACCCTTATTTGTGTCTTTGCCAAGACATCTCCTGGCGACCAGTTGATCACAAAACACAAAAAATGCCCAAACGGAAAGTTTTCTGCGTGCCCAGAAATTGGAACACCAAATTTTTAAAAATATTACTGTTTAATGATATGCCCACAGATTTCAGGCCTTCTTGTGAAGAGACCTGACAAACAATAGAAGTGCTGACTGTATTACATATATATCTTTTATTTCCTTTCTTGTGTGACCTGCACGGATAATGAAATATTTCTTATATAAAATAATAGGAGGAAAATAATGCAGCCTGCAATCTGTGAGCAATTTCCACAGTACAGCACCTTGGAGTATAAAATGAGTTTGGTAAAACCTCATTACTTTAAAATCACAGAGCCGACAGCAACCTTTTCTAAGGTGAATCCTGCTAAAGGAATTGATATTGTAAAACCGCCGGTTAGAATCCTGATGCCAGAAGCCCGCTGTTCAGAATCCCAACTACGGCTGGTCTCCCACTCGCCGGAAGCATGCTGTTCTGAATCCGGACCCTCTCCCCACCCTAACCCTCCCTTGGGGTGCCTAACCCTAACTTTCCCGGGGGGGGGTGCCCAGGGGCATCAAGAGGGGGGAAGCGAGTACTAATTACCCGGGCCCGGGCTTGCTGTAAAGGCACGATGGGAGCCCGGGTCTGATGCCACTCCCCCCTCCTACCTATCAGCAGCCCAGCACACGCTGCTGTGTACTGGGCTGCAGTAGAAGACCCAGATTTGTGACATAGGCCACCAAAAGCTCCTAGAGTCAAGATCCAGAGTCTTCTTGACTCCCACATGTCCCAAAATGAGGACAGCACTACTTAATCAGGACTTCTTTGGAAGCCTTTAAGTAAGTTTTTATGGGGCCTATTCATCAACACTAAAATAACGTTTTTAAGGACATTTTCCTTAATTAACGTTATTGTAGTATTCATGAACACACTTAGCACAGGAGATATCACTGATATCTCCTTGCTAAGTCCCCCTGCGTTAATTCCACACTCCCCATACATTAGTATGAGGATATGGAAATTATGGTATTCATCAAATTCCGAAAATTATGTATTTTTGTTACCATACGCCACTGTGAGGTGGCGAATAGCAGGTGACACTTACCTGCTTCCAGCTGGGCAGGTCCCCCGGCATCTTCCTCCGGTGCTCTGGTCTCTCCTCTGGCTCCGTCTGCTATGCTGACATTGTTTTCTCCCAGCGGAACACAATAAAATTTAGAACAAAAAAAACACATGATAAATAGCAGACGGAGCCAGAGGCTGCTGCGCGGGCAGGTAAGTGCTGGACAGGGGGGGGGGGGATGAGCGGAGGGGGAGGGGAGGCAGGTGAGTGGAGGGGGGACACAAAATTACCGCAGCTGTAGGTAGTGCTGCGCAAGCGCTGGTTTTACAGATGGAACAGCACATGCGCAGCACAGATTCCAGCTGCAGAAAGGTAGTGTAGATAGAGATAACTATCTATTTCCCAAGAATCTGTCATCGCAAAAATGACAGCTTTTCGGAATAGATAGTTATGAGGAGGAGGAATGATGAATTCCTCCGGTAATTAGGTAGAACTCCAGTTCTAAACCTAATTACCTCCTGAGAAACTTTAGGTATGATGAATAGGCCCCTATGATCGGTATAAGTGGTAATAGACAACCTTTTGGGACTGTGGGCCTAATTGCAGCTTTGCAATAATGCAAATGCAGCAGGAGGTGTATGACACCCCCTGTATGACACCCCTTGCTGCATTTGCGATCCCAGCACTGCGACAGAGGTCGCAGGCTGGGATCACCATCACAACCATTATGACCATTATGACCATCGGTGGTTGATGGTCACGATGGTGGACGGCACCGGGCGGCTGGACAGCTGAGTAAGCCTCAGCTTACTTAGGCTGGCCGGCTTGCGAGCTCAGAAGACTGCGTACACCACGCAGTCTCTGGGCTGGCCACTCCCGGAAAACGGGAGTTTCCGGGAATGCCGGCCTCCCCCACACCGCCCCTTAAAAGCCTCTGCCTGTCAATCAGGCAGAGGCATTTAAGGGCTTGCGTGCGATTGAGCAGGACCCATTCTGCACACTAACAGAATGGGTCCTGCACATGCGCAGATTCCCGATAATCGGGAATCTGCGTTCAGCAGTGCACTTGCGTGTACTGCTGAATCGAGCCCTGTGTCCATTCCTAGGGTAACTTGAGCTTTTCTGTATTACATCCCTGCAACCCTAGACCTCCTTCCCATAGGAAGGAGCAGGGCTCTGGGAACGATCACCATCTGAAGATGGTGCTGATTCTTGCACGCTAACTCCATAAACTTTCAGTTTTCAGAGTTTGTTGCATACTAGCATTTTTGCATGTGTAACGGGCCCATGAGTGACAATAACTAGGCCCCTATGAGACTAATAAACTGAGTGATCGCTTGTGTCACAGACCCCCAATTGGCCTGATACAATAGGTTGTGCAAAGCTACTGGGTGATGTAGATACTTACCTAGTACATACATGCCTACTCTCCCGGGAGTCGCGGGAGGCTCACAATTTTTTGGGTAACCCCCCGCACCCCAGTCATAGTAGGTAGATCTCCCGCGGGTCCATAGGGAGGGGGCGGGGCTAAACGGCGTGAAATGCGTCATTTAGCTCTGCCCCTTCCGTGCGGACCCGTGAATCGCAGTGGGTTTCCTTGTAAAGGGGGTGGGGCCTAATGCTGGCTATAGTCTGGCCCCGCCCCCCGAAGCACAGAGAAGATGGTCCTCTACGGCTGCTTCCAGAAAGGAGTGAAAGAAAGTCGGTAAGTATGACCTAGTAGGGTCTATTGTTTCAATGGCAGTGTGGTAAAATATTAATTGTAGAAATAATATTATTCCCCGCCTTCCACACGTCAGGAATCAAGTCCTGTCCTGACACTGTGCCTGATTCACTACGGATCGCTATTCTGCTTATATGCACGCAACGCAGTTGCTGAAGTCAGTGGTGACATGTAAATGTGTGTATACGCATTGCGATCGCAGCCTGACATAAGGACGCACACTTCCCCATACTCACATCCGTATACTTGGCCAACATAGAGAAACAATTGGTAACATCGAGTAACATTGAACAGTTAATGAAACCCAGAAATTACTCAGGAATTGTTAACTTCTGCGGCATCTGGTATCACAGCGGTTAATTTATGCAGGCCCATGCAACAGCATTGAAACGCACTGACACGCCTGCATTCTCCTGACCACCCCCCCTGTCACCACCCACAAATGGCACTTCCTGTCAATCACTCTGCCATGGGTCTGCGTATCCTCTGTGATAACTGTCCCGATTGCAGTGGCTAGTTCACACACACGCACTACGATGCATACGCATGCGCAGTACGCAACAATTGGCCGATTGCGTGCGTATAAGCAACTGCGTTCCTTGCTGAACCAGGCCCAATGCCCCCACTATAAGGTGCACGGCCCACACTATAAGGTGCACAGCCCACTCTATAAGGTGCACGGCCCACACTATAAGGTGCACGGCCCACACTATAAGGTGCACGGCCCACACTATAAGGTGCACTGCCCACTCTATAAGGTGCACGGCCCACACTATAAGGTGCACGGCCCACACTATAAGGTGCACAGCCCACTCTATAAGGTGCAAGGCCCACACTATAAGGTGCACGCCTACTACTATGGCCTTTGGAAATGTCTGTACAAACTGGAAATGAACCTGGGTTTGCGATGAAGCAGAATTAAATGCACATTTTAAATTTCTTTCTAAAACATTGGATTGTTTAGTTGTGTCTTAAATTAATCATACATTTATGTAACACTGGGCCTGATTCATCACGGATCGCAATTGCAACAGCGTATGCAGAACTTCCGAAGGTGCGTACGGTGCATGTGTATGCACCGCACTGCGCAGGCCAGGATTGCTATCGCACTGAGATCACGTCTGCTGATACAAAGCCATTGCAGGGTGAGTGACGGGACATCAGTGTTTGGCGGTGGTGACAAGGACATCCGTTTGAACGCTGTTGCATGGGCCTGCATAAATTAGCCACTGCGATGGCATTCGCAGCTTGAGTACTCACTGCGTGCGACAAGAGCTTTTGAGACAGGTCAGACCTGGTGCAGTTCTGCGTGAGGGTCCGTAGTTACTGAGAAAGCGGCAGTGGGTATCTCTATGCTGGCTGAGCAGCTTCAAACATTAGCATATTTTTGCAGCAGAACTGCGTGCGTAATCGCAGCTGCGATCGCAATAGCGGTCCGGAATGAATAAAACCCACTGTTATTTTGTTTGAAGTTTTTTAATTTTTGGAAGCCTTTTGTTTAAAATAATGGAGTCCCCTCTTTCAAACTACAGTAGGCACCACAATAGAAGTGTGATCACCAGGCATTAACCTCCTACATTACAGAAAAAACATGGAGTCCAGGGATGGGGGAAGATATCCTTCAACCTGGCTTCCTATAGCACCCATTTTAGAAAGAGGAGAGCCCCGTTTCAAATTATGGGTCTGCTTAGTACTTATTGTCTGGTGACCTATGATCATTTTTTGTTAAATGTCTGTGTTTTCGGTATAACAAGGCATAATCAGTGCATTATTGATTAATAGCCCCCTCCCCTTCCCTAACAACTACTGTATGAATGGGTATTCCCCCAGACCCAGCTTCTTTTTTCTGACCGGTAGAAAGGTGGGCATTTCTTTTTGAAGGAAGTGCACCGTTCCAGAGGTGGAGCCACACCAACTGCCAGTGAGTCCCGGCTTGCGATGCTTGACAGCGTTTTGGGTGGCAGTTGGTGTGGCTCCCCTTATTTGAATTTTGGACTGTGCTGCAGACAAACTTCTGGAGCTGCCACTACCAGGGACCCTGATGCCCACCCTTGCAATTATGGAAGGAGCACTAATAAACAAAAACCCCTATACTGTACATCGAATCTAATTTACAGTAATCTAATAAATTCATATTGTACTGTATGTACAGTAGGGTGCCTCTTCCCCTTTAATACAGGTCTGTCAGAGAACCATAATTAAGATCACAGCTGCCCTTCCCGCACTTCCAGTGATACTGCTCTAGGCACTTGCTTCCATTGTCAGTGCCTAGAGCTGGCCTTGGATTTAAGAACCTCAGCCTCAGGGAAGCTGAATCTGTAGTCAATAGAGTTGTTGGAAAAGTGATTAAGGAAACAATTGCCTAAAGTGCAACTTGAGCAATAAATAAGCGACACGGCGACATTAGCTGGAAAGCTTAAACTGTTTCTTAGAGCCGGGCACTTTCATAGGGAATGGCATGTCTAAGTCTTCTGTATAGAGAGTGGCTAATTGTTTTAATAGCAATATACACTTGAATCCTATTACTTCGTTTTTGTAATATAACTTAGAACATTTTTTGCTGGATGTCTCCAGGATAAATTCATGAAAACCTGCGACTTCTATCCAAGCTGAATTCTGCGTTGCAGTATTAAAATTGGCAAGAGAAATACGGTCTCTGCTTGTCTTTCCATCTACTGTATATTCATGTCTTATTTAGCAGAATAACGTTCCCACACATCTCCTTTGTCTCATGGTTTATTACAGCAATCAGTGAACAGAACGCTCAGACTTGTGCATCTTAATATCAGAGCTTTATTGCACAGTAAATACAATTATTTATCCAGTCCAAGTCACTGTGAAAATGGATATTTCAGCTGTACGCTGTAAACATTTCTGCGTAGTGAATGTGAGGTACCATCAGGGACTAGGGAGCAGAGCAAATTATAGTTAATATTGATATTTCATCTTCTTATCTGCTTGTACTCAGTAGTGTCAGAAAAATCAGTAACCAATAAGCTCAAAGAAAATGTTCACAACTGCACAGAGTATTTCAGGTGTGTGTATAGTTGTGACTTGTCCAATTAAATGATTGTGTAGGAGAAGACAAGGCTGAATATGCAAGGGGCAGTGTCATGAGGTGTAATAATAATAATAATAATTGTGTATAAATAAATATATATATATATTATACATATTGTGGTGAGAGGGGTGGTCTCTCACTTGAATTGCCCACATTCTGGTGGGATCAGCTCCCTCCAAGGGAGAGGAAAACAAGATTGGCACATTCTGCACCTACAATAGAAGTTTGGAATTCCGTGTTTTCTGGGCTGCACAACTGAAACTGGAAATATAGAATTCCAGGTTTTCCAGGTCGCTCAGAGCCAGCAGGAAGTCAGCAGCAAAGGAAGGGTTTCCTCACACACCTGTTGCTCATAGCCCTGATGCTGTGTAGCAGCCAGGAAGTAGGGACACAGTGTTGTAGTGCCAGAGTCCACGGGTTGTGCTGGGAGAACATGCCCAAATTGTGGCTGCAAATAAAACTTATATTAACAAGAGGTTCAGGAACCGAGTTCCTGCTGAAAAATAGCACTGTATATAATATATATATATATATAGTGCTTTTCTCAAATACCCTGTACATAATACAGAGTTTTGGATTTACATTAAATACAGAAATAATGAACATAGGGCCTGATTCAGCGTTGTGCGCAAAACCCAATGGTCTATGTACAACTCCAATGGTTGTCGATTGGCGCATGACCAGAATCTGTACATGTGCTGATCTGTGCATGTGATGATGGTCACAGTGCCCCCTAAGCTGCAGCATAATTAACATGCTGCAGCCAATTGGGGGTGGGGAAGGGATGGTGATGGCAATCGTCCCATAAAATGGGGGCGTATCTTCCACGTTTTCTGGGCATGCCCGAGGCGAGTAGCTGCGTTTTCTGATGCAACGTCGCTGGCCCTGGAAGTGTGAATTTTAAGGCCATGCTGAGTAACCTGAGGGTTACACAGATGGTCGATGTTCACGAAGTGACCCAATGGCTGCACCCTCGAACACAGCAGCGAATCACAGAAGCCAGCAGGAGGAATCTACTGTAATTACACAAGAGGCCTCCTGTGGCATAAACCTAAATTCTCAGTAGCGGCTGCTACTGTGTAGCATACAACTCTGAATCAGCACCAGCATGCAGAGGTAAGGGCAGCCATTTTGGGTTATCAGTTTAAGGATTATTCATCCTACCCACAAAGGATTAAAGTGAGGAAGCCAGTTTAGGCTCACTACATTCTGTAGGTTACACTGGTGGAATCTAACGTTCCCGCTAGGCTGTTTTAGCAGGGCACCGCTCCAAAAGAACATGGCGGGTGCCGTCCCCACCCACGGGCCGTAGTGTCCTACAGGTGGGAAAAACAGCGGCGCAGCGATCACTGCCTGTGAATATATGCCGGACAGGAGGGCATGGGGGCCAGCTTCACGTGTCCATAAGTGCTGGGCACACCCACAAGAGTGATTAAAAGGGGGTGGGCTTAAATACACTCCCCCTTTTCTTGTGACCAGGTTTTCTTTTCGGGCACAGAAATGCCCCTTTCTAGGTCTGGCGACCCTAGGAATCGGTAGTGCCTGGAAGAGATGGCGTGTAATGGGGTAGATACAGCATACTAGATAGAATACAAGATTCTTACACAATAATCAGACCTAGCCATTATTCATCCTACACACGAGAGTACCAGATGAGGCAGCCATCTTGGGGGCACTACATAGGTTATAATGCGTGAGATAAGGAATATATGGAAATAATATATATAGGGGTGAAAATGAAAAATGACTAACAGGATACCCACTGCATAAATAGTTCAACGGGTTGTTCATCCTGCCCAAGAGAGTCCCGGACGGGGCAGTCACCTAGTGCACAATACATAGGTTACAGTGGACAGGATGAGCAATTCATAGAAGTGTAACATGCAGTGGGGAATGAGATCAAAAACTACAGTAGGTTGAAGTGGGCAAATATGTGTGGGCAGATATGACTGGGATTAGAACGCCTCTGAATTGCCTGAAATTGATTTTCGTTGAATATGCAGGCCCCCAACGCATGCACAGTTTGCTATAAATTGCGAAATCCGTACGCAGATGGAATTGTGTAGAAAAACTCCCGCTCCCATTGCCGTCTCAACCCCCATTTGTCCATTGCTGTAAGAGATAAAATGCACGCCAGCCAGCATGCCTATGGTGATTTGGAATGAAAAGACCTATTTTGCTGTGGAAAGAGATGCAAAATTAATTTAAGTCCAACTCAGCATGCTCCAAAATATGTTCTAATCGGGCCAGTGCTACCAATAGGTGAATCTAGGTGAGTGCCTAGGACATCAATGGCTAAGGGTCACCTAGAACACAATTCATCCAGTGATTGCTACATGGCGCCCATACACAATCAAGGGCCATACACCCATTATAAGGATCCAAGGATATGGAGCTGCCAAGCACTCACAGGGCTAATACTGTCCCTGATTCTATTAAATATAGTAGTATGAAACCCAGCAAAGTTCCCCTTGTAGTTGGTTCTGTAGAAGATATATTCTAGATTATTCAGAGGTTTAATTTTATAAGTTGAACACTGCCAAGACTGGGGTCCTCCCATTTAATATTGCAGAGGACGATCTGGGATGTTTACAGTCTTCCTATGTATACTGTATTCCTGGCAGTCTCAGTCACTTAGCTATCTAGGAGTCCACCTGGCTAGGGACACTGGTATTATTGAATGTAATTATGGGCCATTACTCGTAGCATTTGTGTCACAGTGCGTCGGATCACGATGCTCACTTACCGGGTCTGGTGGCGCTGGTCGGCATCTGGGCAGTGGGCGCTGAGTCCCCAACGCCCGCTGCTGTAGTCTCCGGCTCATTCTATGATGCCAGCTGCAGCTCCTCCTAGCGGTCGCAGCTCCTATAGGGCTGCGCGCGCCGCTCGGGAATATACTTATAGGCACAAGAGCACCAATAGTGATGTCACTGTTCGCAGCAAATTTGAAGTAGCTCTATATAAGGAGAAGTCTGGTCACTATAGTCTCCCAAACCATACTCCAGTGTTTCCAGTGATTACTAGTGATTACTAGTGCTTGTTTCTGACCTTGGCTTCGTTTCTGACCTTATTCCGTCTCCTCCGATTTAGACCTTAGCTATCCTCCATGGAGTGGCGGGCTGGGCCGGGGGGCAGGGTGCCATGTTCCCCCTGGGCCGCAGCGTCATGCGGGCTGCGGGCCGGTGCAGTCTGTGTCACTGTGACACAGACTGCACCGCGTGTGTAGCGCTGACCGGAAGACCACAAGTGACAAACACACAGCCGCCGGCTCCGGCAGCTGTGTGTTTGTTGTAAGCAGCAGCCAATGAGAGAGCCACTGCGGGAGCCGCTCCATCTTCCGGCTCCCGCAGTGGGCAATGGGAGAGACGTCATGATGTCATATGACGTCTCTCCCATAATGCAGAGTGGCCCGGCCCGGGAGGACAGACGGAGGAGCAGATGGCGGCGGCGGGAGCGGGGATTCAGGTAAGTGTTTTTTTTATTTTGTTTTTTATATTATGTGTGACTACTGGGGGCACAACAGAGGGGGGGACTACTACTACTGGGGGCATTACAAGGGGGGTGGGGGACTACTACTACTGGGGACTACTACTACTGGGGACACTACAAGGGGGGGGACTACTACTACTGGGGACACTACAAGGGGGGGACTACTACTGGGGGCACTACAGGGGGGGACTACTACTACTGGGGGCACTACAAGGGGGGGACTACTACTAATGGGGGGACTACTACTGGGGGCACTGCAAAGGGGGGGACTACTACTATTGGAGGCACTACAAAGGGGGGGACTACTACTACTGGGGGCACTACAAGGGGGGGACTACTACTGGGGGCACTACTGGAGGCCTGCATAAGGGTGTTCTCTCCTGTGGCACACGGGGGCACTGCATATGGGCACTATGACAGGGGGCTGCCCTAATCTTTATTTTTACCTTACATTAATCCCATATGGACCCGCCTACTCCCTGGAACACTTGAAGGGGGGGGCCGTAGCACGCATATTCTTCGGACACCCTGGCTACACGCTACTCCTCTGGCAGGGCCGCCTGCATGCATTTGCCCCCCAGGCTAAAAGTTGCCAGCCAGCCCCTGCCTCCATGACCTGTTTATGTCTGCTCCCTCGTACCATCTTGTGCGCTTTGTTCTGACTTAGCATGTTGACTATGTGGTACACCTGTATTGTACTCCACTCTAATCCATTACCTGTACAAGGGTACCAAATCTGACCTGCGTGTCAGACGCTGCTAAGTCCAAACCTCCCTTGCGGGGGTATCTGGTGAATACCGCTGGCACGTTAGACTCCAATCGTCAGTACTAGGTCTCACCAATCCCAAAGTATGGGCTAGCATCCACTATCCATCTGTGAGTTGCGACAGAATACTCTGGCTCATAACATGGATGCTGCTGGTAGTCATTCACCACGAGAACTGCTGGAGAGAATCCAGAGTCAAGAATCAAGAACAAGATCAGACACAGATTATGCAGTGTTTACATATACTTATGCAACGAGTTGGTGACACTCAGCCACCTCCGGTATAACCAGCACTTCCTCCTGTGATGACTGTTCAAGCTGCAAGTGCTTCTGCAATCTGCACCATTATGTATTCCCTATCTTGCAAAATTTGATGGGAATCTCAAAGACAGGGTTTTCTGTATCAGTGCTCAATTCAGTTTGAGGTCCAGGCTGCGACTTTACCTTCCAAGAGAACGAAAGTGTCTTACGTCATATAACTGCTGTCCGGACAGGCCATAGCATGGGCTTCCCCGTCGTGGGAACGAAATGACCCTCTAGTAAATAATAGCACTGAGTTCATAGCAGCATTCCATAAAGTATTTGATGAACCTGGATGCGTATCCTCCACATAATCAAGTATTCTGCAACTAAAGCAAGGCAGTTTGACTGCTGGTCAGTATGATGTGCAGTTCCGAACCCTTGCCTCGAGTTAAGATGATGGCCTGGTCACTGCATTCTTGCAATGACTTTCAGAGAAAATCAAGGATGTACTGGCGTCCATAGAGCTACCAATGTCTCAGGATGATCTAATATCCCTGTGTATCTAGGTAGACCTTCAACACAGAGTGAGACCATGATAGAGGGAACAGTCTCAGTGCTTCAGTTTCAAGCTCGCCCCACGTTTCACAGCTCCGAGTGATTCTCCAGAAGATTCCATGCAGATCAGGAAGTCCCGTCTTCCTGCCGTAGAATGGGAAAGAAGGTTCAAGAATAAGCTGTGTCTGTACTGCGGCGAACTGGGTTACCTCCTTGCAGGTTGTCCCAAGCGTCTGGGAAACGTGAGGCCCTATCTGAACCGGGGTGGTCAGATTAGGTGCATTTAATCACACCCCAAAAGAAGTCAGGACCTCATTCAGAGGCAGTCGCATGGAGCGATTGGTCGTAGCGAGCGATGGTTTTTTCAACTGCGTATGTGTGTACATGGCAGTGCATGTGCGCAAGCCTGTCTTTCCAACTGCAATCCTCTTGCTCGTTAGTCACTATGAGGTCGTAGCTGTGATTGATATTTCGTGCCATTTGTGGGTGGTTACAGGGGAAGGTGCTTGTGAACGGGGGTGTGGTGGTGCGCACGCAGGCGTGGTTGATATTAAAAAGGGCGTTTTAAGGGCATGCATATATTACTGAGCGAGTCGTCACTCACGTCATCTCATTGCAATAATGATGCTACTGCTCGTAGTGCCAAAGGTAGCCCAGGGTCTACCTTAACCATTGCGAGTGCAGGCGATGGTTTCTGCCTCAACCGATGTATGTAGGCAATTAACACTGTAACAGGTGTTAATCGTGCTGACGTAGGTTGCTGCCTGCGACCCACTCTGAATTAGGCCGTAGAGATAGGAGGTGTGCTTTCATTGTTGTGGGTGTTTCCGTGCTTACAATGTGCATTGCGATTGAGCACTCACTTTGCATATTCTCGATCACTTTGGGTGCGACTGATCGCTCCCGAGCGACCGCCCCTGAATGAGGTCCTCAGTCGTTCCAAGTTCTCGAATGGTGTGACCCTGTTATTAGAAATAACCCCGGAGACTCTCAAGTCTTTCTTTGATTCTTGCGCCATCGGCAACTTCATTACAGCAAAGAAAGTTCAGGACTTAGTAAGTCCTTGTGTGCCGCTACAGATGTTACTCTGTATTATTGGAGTGGATGGGAATAAGCTTCCTATGGCTACCATCCACTCTTGAATGACAGAAGTACTATGCAAGTGGGTGCTATCCATTGAAATTCATATCTTTCCACATACTCCCATCAGTCAGATTATCCTGGGTCTTCTGTGGCTACACAAGCACGCTCCAACATTAGATTGGAGTAAACCCCAAATCCTACTATGGGGATCTCAGTGCCATCAGATGTGCTTGCCATCCCTCTGACCTCCACATTGTGTTATCCAAAGTTTGTCCATCTCACCAGAGTACTCTCTCCCAGCCTCATACCAGTCTTTTGGGGATGTATTCAGAGACACTACCAGCCAATCGGGAGTGGGACTGTTCTTTAGATTTACTACCTGGGAGAATGCATCCTCGTGGAAGAGTGTTTCCTCTCTGGCTTCCTGAGACCCAAGCAATATATAAATACATCAAGGAGAACCTTGAGTGCAGGGTCATCAGGGAGTCTAAATCACCTGCACGAGCTGGTCTATTCTTTTTTAACAGAAAGATGGAGGCCTGAGATCATGTATTGATTATCGGTCACTGATCACCATCACCGTAAATGACCGGTACCCCTACCACTAATCTCAGGACTCTTTGACCGTATAACAGGGGCAAAGGTTTTTTTAAAGTTAGATCTTTGTGGGGTCAACAATCTAATCCAGATCCAAGAAGGAGATGAGTGGAAGAGGGCCTTCAACACACGTAACAGTCATTACGAGTACTTGGTCGTGCCTTTTGGACAAAGTAATGAACTTGCTGTTTTCCAAAAGTATATGAATAGCATCTTTCGGGACCTATTATACAAGTACGTAGTTGTGTATCTGGACGACATCCTGATCTTTTCCATGGAGATACTGAGTAATCGTAAGCACGTATGTGAAGTGCTGTCACGACTTCCGGATAACCAGCTTTTCTGTAAATTGGAGAAGTGCTCCTTCGAGCAAAAGCTGGCATTCCTAGGTTTAATATTATATTGGGCTCTAGTCTACAAATGGATCCGGAGAGGCTTTCCACCTTTGTCAACTGGTCCCGTCCGGTGGGGTTAAAGGCGATACAATGTTTCCTGGGCTTCTATAACTTTTACTGGCAGTTCATCAGGAACTATTCATCTGTTGCAGCTCCCATCATCTCTCTCACCAAGAAGGACCTAGACACCCGGGTGTGGCCTCCTGATGCAAATGAAACATTCAACCGCTTAAAGCAGTGTTTCATCTCTGCTCCAATCTTGAGACAACCCAATTGTGACCAGCCTTTCTTTCTGGAGGTGGACGCCTCTACAGTTGGGGTTGGGGAACTACTTTCGCAGAAGGATGACGAGGGAAAGCGGTATTCTTGTAATTTCTTTTCCCGTAAATTCTCAGCTCTGGGGAAAAATTATGCTGTCGGGGATAAAAATTGTTAGCCATTAAGTTGTCCCTACAGGAATGATGATACCTGTTGGAGGGGCAAACTCCCCTGTGACGGTTTACACCAACTACAAGAACTTTACTTACCTGAAGACAGCTCACTATTTGAACTATCGGCAATCTAGATGGACGCTGTTCTTTGACTGCTTCAATCTGGTCGCTGTTCTTTGATTGCTTCAATCTGGTGAACACCTACTGGCTGGTCGGCAACAACATCAACGCTGATGCATTGTCCCAGACATTCAGTTCCGCTGAAGAGGACGAAGGCCTGATTCAGCTTGGATCGCATGGCTGCATTCACATGCACCCGCTAGCTGTGAAAATATGCTAATTGATGCAATCGCAGCACTATACCAAGACGCCCATCACTGTATTAATCCGTCCACTTCCCATCTGCAAGTCAACGAAAAATCGATAACATTGATTACGATTATTGATCGGAACCATTTGCAGAGATGTGGTTGACCTGACCCTACCTCACAAACTGATAAACTTCTTGTCGCCATCTAGACCTCTGCCAGCGTATGCAATCACAGGGGCCTAATTATGCGTGCCCCTGTAACGGCGGTCAAAAGTACAGGCACGCTTGCATTCATTCAACCATCCCCCCTTTCCACCCTGAAACGGTCACATCATGTCAATCACTATGCAATTTTGCTGCGTGCTCACTGCGATCGCTTCCCGTTCGCAGTGGCTGGTTCACACACTGCGATGCATGCGCATGCGCAGAGCACAAACATCGACTGGCTGCGTGTGAATACAGCGATCCAAGCTGAATTAGGACCTAAGTGCGAGAAGATAAACCCATTCTGAACCCGGCCTGCTTTGTAGTGGTAACTACTAAGGTCAACATTCCCCCGGGAAAGACATTCGTAGCACCTGAGCTTTGTGCAAAACTGCTACAATGGGCACATGGTTCGCATTTCACTGGTCATGCGGGTGATATAAGAACCCTGGTGCTAATCCTTAGTGGTTATTGGTGTCCAATGGTCCGGCAAGATGTTAAGGACATTGTGCCAGCCTGTTCTGCCTGCACTCAACAGAAGGTTCCACCTCACTCACCCTCAGGTCCCCTGCATCCATTGCCAGTGTCTGATTGTTCTTGGACCAATATTTCCATAGACTTTGTCACCGATCTGCCATCCTGTCAAGGTTTCAATACCATCTGGGTATTAGTGGACAGGTACTTTAAGGTGGCTCACTTCATTCCATTAAAAGGCTCCAAAGCTAGCGGAGGCTTTCATAAGGGAGATCTTCAGGTTGCACAGGTTCCCTAAGGACATTGTTTCAGATAGTGTGGTGCAATTGACCTCCAAATCCTGGAGGGCATTATGTAAGTGTTTTGGGGCTAACCTGAGCTTTTTATCAGCCTACCATCCCCAGAGTAACGGTCAGATGGAGTGAGTGAATCAGGATTTGAAGAAATTCATCCAAATGTACGTGTAAGCCAGTAAAGATGATTGGCTCTCCTTGCTGCCATAGGCTGAATTCGCAAACAACAATCTGTTCCATGAGACATCGGACCACTCTCCTTTTTTCATCCAGTATGGTCTACACCCTGTATTACTGGAATTACCAGTCCTTCGGTCGGTATCACTCCCAGTTGTCCGTGATACGGTGAAGCGGTTCCTAAATATCTGGAAAGAGGTGAAGAAGAATTTGTGCAGAGCTTCTTCAAGGTATAAGGTGTTTGTGGACAGGAATAGGATTGCTTTACAAGTGCTGGTGAGAGAGGGCTCGATTCAGACCCGCTCGCTAGATGCGTATGCTTATTCTCAGAGTATGCAAATTCGGCTAAGTGAAGGCAAGGCAAGGCATAAGCATGCCCACTATGTCTTGGCGTGCGATTGCTTTGTGTATGCAGACGCCCACCAGCCTGTCCTTAAGATGCCCACTTGCGCACATCATCTCCAGGAAGTGTATGTAACCATCGGCACATCGGGTACCATCGGAGGCATTCGCAGTGCTTGAGGTTGACTACACTGCGAGCGCTTCAGTGTAAAAACCAGCCTGGTGATGTGTACAATGACGTTGCCTGTTAATTATGCACACCTCTGAAATGGCATTGAGACGCTCAGACATGCCTGCGTTTGCACCTCCACTCCCCCATTTCTAGTGGGCTGCCAATGTTACCACTCACAAACGGCTTCTCCTGTCACTCACTCTGCTGGGCTGTCTACGCTTGTTGAGGGAACGTTTCCCGGTCTGTCGCAGTGGTTCGTGCACTGCGATGCATATGCATGCGCACAATGCGAACCATCAGCGGCTACGAGCATACGCTTCTTAGCGTCCGGATCTGAATCAGCTCCAGAGTTTGGTTGTCAACCAAACATCTGCAACTGAAGGTGCTGACAATGAAATTTGCTCCCAGGTTCACTGAGCCATTACATCTCACTCTTGAAGCCACTGGTTCTGAATCGGTTTTCAACATCGGAGTATGAGGTGAAACAGATTGTGGTCTCAAGAATCTCTCTAGGTATGGCTCAATTCCTTGTGGACTGGAGTGGATATGGTCCTGAATAACGCCGTTGGGTCAAGGCCTCGGTTATTCATGCACATGTAGTGATTACTACTGCTCATTTCTGACCTTGGCTTCATTTGTGACTAGATTCTGTCTCCTATCTGGTACTGCGCTTGTTGTACTGGTTTTGAGCTTAGCTGTCCTCCATGACCTGTTTACGTCTGCTCCCTAGTACCGGCTTGTCCGTTTGCTTCTGACCTGGCTTGTCGGCTATGTGGTACGCCTGCATTGGTCTCCCTTCTAATCCAGAGAACACCAGCATCTGTACAATGGAACCAAATCTGCCGGAAAGTTAACCTCTGTGCCTCAGTACAGGGTCTCGCCAATCCCGAAGTAAGGGCTAGCATCCACTATCCATCCATGAGTTGCAACAATTTGAAAGGTTTTATACAGATTGGATGTTCTACGAAGTTTCATGGCCAGGTCGGGTTGCTGAGGCCAACATGGTCCTATTACTGAAACTTTTAACCTATCCCTAAATCTCTTTGCAATATATTTATGAGGTCCTAGTGAAATTTATTTGGAAAGGGAACAAACCAAAGATAGCTAGGGGGGCGCTCTCTCTCTAAAGTTGAGGTTGGTGTTGCATTTCCTGACCTAGAGACATTCCATGGAAGAGTGGGAGATTATATTCCACACATGCTTTAAATTGTCCTGCCGCATTAACCACTCAGAATTTTTTTTTTAAATTGCTTCATAGGGTGTACTTTACCCCAGACAGGCAGCATAGGATCTGGCCCTCTATCTCCAAATACTGCTGGCAAAATTGTAGGTTGGTGAGAGATATCTTTCATGTGTTTTGGTCATGCCCTCATATTCAGCAGCTTTGGATCAAGGTTCTTGTCATGATAAATAAAGTGATTGGGGTGAGCATTCCAGTGGACCCATTGCCCTATTCCATTTTTACCCGGGTAAGTTATCACTGGGAGATATATATCTAATGGGTCACATTTTGGTGGCCACCAAGGCCGCCATTGCCCAACTTTGGAGGATCGTCTCTATACTGTACCTAGCTCAGTGGTTTCCAAATTGTTTTTAATCACTGCGCCCTATAGTGTCAGTATTGTTTTCACTGCACCCCTAACCAAATATTTGTTATGTAAAATGTAGTAAAGTAATAGATTGTGCTTACCTGTCATCCTTAGGTTTAGTTATGTGGTGGTGGACAGGTTTGCACTTCTGTTTGTCCACATATTTACATTACATTGACCATAAATAATTTGGTGCTGGACAACCAACCTGAGGCACCCCCTGTAAATGTCCCGAGGCACCCCAGGGTGCCACGGCACACAGTTTGGGAACCACTGCCCTAGCTTATTGATAATAGAAAATAAGATTCATTATTACTTTATTTTTGAAACTGCAGACTGTAAATACTCTTCTCCCGCCTCATCACAAGTGGTTTAGATGGAGTGAATATACAGTATGGAGGAACAATGGATCTCACCTTCATGCAGTAGAGCAGAGGTTGCGAAACGTGGGTCCTCAAGGCTCCTCAACAGTTCAGGTTTTAGAGATATCCATGGTTGAGCACAGGTGACCTAATTAGTACCTCAGTCAATTTGATTTAACCACCTGTGCTCAACCATGGCTATCTCTAAAGCCTGAACTGTTGGGGAGCCTTGAGGATCGCGTTTGGGAACCTTTGCAGTAGAGCAGTTGTACTTAGCATTCTACTTTCCTTTTTATGTGCATTTTTTGTCTGGTTATTGTAATCCTGGGCTATGCCCTCCCCCTTTCTCTGTAACCCCCTGTTTTGTTTTCCCTCTCTTTTCTGTACCCCCATTTATTAATTTTTTTTAATTCAGTAAATACTATTGCTTTAAAAAAAAAGTTTTAATTTGCCAAATGCACTAGTTTCATTGTCCCCATTTATATCTGTATTTATTATCGGGTCCTAAAACTGATAATTATAATTTCTTATTGTAGTTATAAGAAATTATTGTTTGTCGGTATGTATCAACAATCCCATCCAGGGACAGGAACTCTGAAAGTAGCTGACCCTAAAATGTGTTAGAAGTACAGATTTGAGCAGACCTTGGTTTGGGTTTTGGTAAAACAACCCTCAAATGTTTTGGTTTGGTTTTCTTTAAAAAACTGCTAAAATCATGTGCTTTGGACCTGTTTTTGTGCCTACAGTATTATTAATATCACATTCATTTCCAGTGAATTTTGACCAATTTTCGCACCTGAAATCATGACTTACATGCAATCAAAAACATACAAGATCCAGTTTTTAATTCCAACTTGCGGGACTTGCGAGCGCTCGCTCTGAATCAGAGCGGGCGTTTGTTTTTTTTAGTTGCGGCCTCTTGGCCGCTCGCATAGCTGTGGGTTACCACCCACAGCTTATGCGAGCAGCCAGGTGATGGTCGCAATAGTCAAGACCATCGCGACCATCGGGATTGTGACTAGACTCTTGCGGTGGGGTCTCGTTGCCGCAAGCTCCAGTGGACTTCCTGCTCTAATAGAGCAAGAAGTCCACCTACTGACATCACAAGTGATATCAGTAGGGCTGCCAACAACCGGCAGGCATTATTCTTCAGGACCCCCTGGAGCAATTGTGCATGTTCGAAATGCTACAGTTCCCCCTCCCGGTTAATGTTACGGAGTGTAGCCTAAGTTGGCCTACAGATCCCTCTCCCTGTAAATGCCATCGATTGTAGACTATAAGTTACATTGGCTAACACCATCTAAAGATTCCCTTAGCTATAGGGCTAAGCTTGGTAAATTTGGAAATAAAGCAGTCCATATGGGGTATAATTTTGTGGTAAAAAAATGGAGGAATAGCCCTTAAACATTAATTGATATATAGTAGAGATGTGCGCCGACCTCCGTGTTTTGGTTTTGGATCTGGATCTCCCCTGGTTTTGGATCTGGATTGGTTTTGCCAAAACCTCACCTCCATGTTTTGTTTTCGTGTTTTGGTTTTGGATGTGGATTTTTTCTTAGAAAATAAAAAAAACAGCTAAAATCACATAAAAAGGGCCTTTTTTGTTCCTACAGTTTTAATAACCTCAATAACATTTATTTCCACTCGTTTCCAGTCAATTTTGACCACCTCACAGCTCACAATATTGATTTGTTCATATACTTTAGGCCCAAAATTTGCACCAAGATAGCTGGCGACTAAGCTAAGCTGCAGCAGTGGGTGGCACACACACATGGCAGTTCAACTTCAAGCATGGCACATCAGGAAACACTATTATTATTCAAGAGAGGCCTGAGGGAGTTGGAGTATGTATGTAGTTGAAGGTAGAGCAGGGACAGGAAGGGTTGATTGGCAGTAAATGTAATTTAGTTTTTTGATTCAAAAGAAAATTTATGATGGAGAAGGGGAGGGGAGGAGGCATTTACAAAAAAAATGTGATACAGTACATTTACATCAGTCCTTGCCACAGAAGAATCCTTGAGCATGGCTGCTGCTGCTGGGAGTTGATTTTCTCATCCCAGAAGGGGACTAGGAAGAGTGCTTTCCAAAAAAAACTAAACAATTGACTTAAATAATGCTTTGCAAATTTTCTATAAAGGAATTTCCCAACCTCTATAGGGACATGATAAAAAAAATAGTTAGTTAGTGGCCTTCAAACTGCCATTGTTCCCACTGTCCACTTAACCATATGAGATATGTGAACAAGTGGAACAGAGCAGCAGATGCAACATTTCAGATTTAAGGTTTAAGTCTTATGTTGTGTCTTTCTTGGGAGTTCTTTCTTGAACGCCATGCCTGCTTGCTGGGAGTGGATTTTTTTCATCCCAGAAGGGGACCAGAAAGCGTGCTTTCCAAAAATAAATAAACAATTGACATAATAATACTTTGCAAACCTTCTGTTCTGTAACGGAATTTCCCAACCTGTACAGGGACTTTAAAAAAAACAGAGTTAGTTAGTGGCCTTCAAATTGCCATTGTTCCCACTGTCCACTTCTTAGATATGTGAATATGTTAGAATGTAGAAGGCCAAAAATTGGGTGGACCACACATGGCTGATTGATCAACCATGGCGACTGGATTAGTGTCATAAGGAAGAGGAGGCTGCAAACTGGGTGTCATGTTATGAGTTGGAAATATGGGGTATGTTGCTGTTAAGGGATCAGGCTGGTTATCAGTGGACACATTATTATAGTTGTTGTTATTTTGGGTTGCCGTCTCCTGAAGGGTGTTTACCAACAGACAGAGACTACCTACCTATCAGCTCAGGCATAGACACTTCCTGAGGAACAAAGCTCTGTTCTCTGGAGAGAAGCCAAATAGGTGGGAGCCCCTGTTCCAACATCTGAAGCTCTTATCTCTCCACATCATCTATTATAGATGAAAAAAAATGTCATTGTGGACATCTAGCTCCTCTTTCTGTACCCTGCTCACCCTTTTTGGACAGGAAGTCCAGGATGGATGGTTTGGGAGAAGAAAGCCTAGCAACAGATGGGGATGGTCATTATCAAGACCTGGTCCCCCCAGTGGCTGTAGTCTGGGAGGTATTGGTTTGCATGCAGGCAGCGGAATAACAAAGGCCTCCATGTTGTCTGTGCTTACTATTCCATATTTCAGTTTGCGTTTCAGGTAGGAATAAAGTCGGCTACAAAACAAAGTGACAGAATCACTGGATGTCTTAGTGCATTCAGGCCAACTATGATCCATGAATTCCCAGACAGATTCCGGACATATGAAACCTTTGTTTGTAATAATCTTTAGCAATTCCTGGCAAAGGTGGGTGTTATAGCCAGACACTTTGAAGGCTGTAACTTTGAACTGCTTTATAGAAAACATTTGAATGAAACCTTTCCACACTACAGAACATGATGGAGAAATCCCTTGAAGTTCAGCACCTAGAGCATCTTTTTTCATGTTCTCTGAGGCCTCTCCTGACTTTTGTTTATGTTTTTGAATAGAACAGTTTTAGAATTTAGGATGTCTACTCTATATAGGTTTGTAAATAAATATAGGCTTTAGTTTTTTAGAGCATATAACTTTATAAACTGTTAGTATAACATTTCTGCTATGTTTAAGATAAAAACCAACTTTTTGTAACCCAGTAGCTTAAAAAAAAAGATTTCATTGCAATATTCATGCAGCCCCTTGACAGACAGCAGTCCAGCACCTCTGCGCAGCTACACTCATGACAGGTGTGGCTAACATGCACACAATAAAAATAGTTTATTTATTATTTTGGACAGCAGCCCCTCAACAGACAGCAGCACAGCACCCCTGTGCACCTACGTCGATGACAGTGACAGCCAGGTGTGGCTGACGCACACAATAAAAATTATTTATTATTTTGGGCAGCAGCCCCTCGACAGACAGGAGCACAGCACCCTTGCGCACCTATGCCGATGACAGTGACACCCATGCTGATGACAGTGTTTTGTGTGTGAAACACACACAAAACAAATTTGACAAAACAAAGAATTTATTTTTATTTTTTTATGCTCCAGAACTTGGGCCCAGAGCACCGACTGATCATGAGTGGAGTCGGGCAGCACTAAGTTGCAAGTTGCGTTACTGGCTGGATACACGCACACACACACACACACACAGACAGTTAAAGTTAAACAAAAAAAAAAGTCAATTGATTTACATTTTTTTTCAGCTCCAGAACTTGGGCCCAGAGCACAGATTGACCATGACTGGAGTCGGGCAGCACTAGGTTGCATTGCCGACTTGCTAGATTTTGTATGGCTAAGCATAACATGCACAGACACACAGACAATTATTAGAAAAAAAGACAATTGTTTTTCTTTTTTTTCATCTCCAGATCTTGGGCCCAGAGCACAGATTGATCACAACTGGAGTCGAGCAGCACTAGGTTGCGTTGCCGACTTGCTAGATCTTGTGTGGCTAAGCATAACATGCACAGACACACAGACAATTATTAGAAAAAAAGACAATTGATTTAAATTTTTTCTATGCTCCAGAACTTGGGTCCAGAGCACAGATTGATCATGACTGGAGTCGGGCAGCACTAGGTTGCAAGTTGTGTTGCTGGCTGGATACATGCACACACACAGACAGTTAAAGTTAGAGATATAAAAAAAGACAATTGATTTAAAAAAAATTTCAGCTCCAGAACTTGGGCCCAGAACACAGATTGATCATGACTGGAGTCGGGCAGCACAAGGTTGCGTTGCCAACTTGCTAGATCTTGTCCGGCTAAACCTAACACGCACAGGCACACAGACAATTATTAGAAAAAAAGACAATTGATTTTTTTTTTTCAGCTCCAGAACTTGGGCCCAGAGCACAGATTGATTGCAACTGGAGTCTGGCAGCACTAGGTTGCGTTACCGACTTGCTAGATCTTGTGCGGCTATGCCTAGCACGCACAGTCACACAGACAATTATTAGAAAAAAAGACAATTGATCTTTAACTTTTTTCAGCTTCAGAACTTGGGCCCAGAGCACAGATTGTTCTCGACTGGAGTCGGGCAGCACTAGGTTGCAACTTGCGTTGCTGGCTGGATCTTGTGCGGTACTGCGGTTAAGCCTAAGACGCACGCACAAACACACAGAAAAATATAAAAGACACTTTTATCGATTTTTTTTATTTTTTAGTACGACTGGAGTCGGGCAGCACTAGGTTGCAACTTGCGTTGCTGGCTGGATCTTGTGCGGTACTGCGGTTAAGCCTAAGACGCACGCACAAACACAGAAAAATATAAAAGACACTTTTATCGATTTTTTTTTATTTTTTAGTACGACTGGAGTCGGGCAGCACTAGGTTGCAACTTGGGTTGCTGGCTGGATCTTGTGCGGTACTGCGGTTAAGCCTAAGACGCACACACAAACACACAGAAAAATATAAAAGACACTTTTATCGATTTTTTTTTATTTTTAGCATGACTGGAGTTGGGCAGCACTAGGTTGCAACTTGCGTTGCTGGCTGGATCTTGTGCGGTACTGTGGTTAAGCCTAACACGCACGCACACACACAGAAAAATATAATAGACACTTTTATCGATTTTTTTTATTTTTTAGTACGACTGGAGTCGGGCAGCACTAGGTTGCAACTTGCGTTGCTGGCTGGATCTTGTGCGGTACTGCGGTTAAGCCTAACACGCGCACACGCACACACACACACACAGAAAAATATAAAAGACACTTTGATTTTTTTGCCTATATATTTTTATTTATTTTTGAGTCCAGAACTTGGGCCCAGATGAACACAGCACCAGCCCAGATATATCTGCAGTTCTGCACCAACCCAGATGGACACAGCAGACATGAAAAACACCAGTCCAGAATGGATCAGCAGCACCAGCCCAGGACACAGCAGACAGCACAGACAGCCCAGATGGACACAGCAGACAGCACAGTGACAGCACCAGCCCAGAATGGATCAGCAGTCACCAGCCCAGGACACAGCAGACAGCACCAGCACCTCTCCCAGCCCTACACTACCCACCCTCCCTGTTCAGTCTTCACAGCCGGAGTGAAATGGCATCCGTCGCGTGGTCCCTTATATACTAAATTGATCATAGAGACAAAAGCTCGCAAACCGAGAGATTTCCGACTCTATGGTTTTGCCTCGGTTTTGAGATCCGAGTCAGGCGGGAAACTCCGAGCCTGCTTGGATTTGACTCGGTTCTGCTAAATTTGGGTGGGTTCAGATCTCTGAAATCCGTACCCTATCATCTGTAATATATAGGCCCCTTAACCTTTGATACATACAAATTTAAATTGTGTATTTTGGTCTTTAAGGGCTTGAACAAACTATTGTTAAAAACAATGCTAGTTTAAAGCATAGACCTTATATGTTTCTCCTGATTTTATTACAGCATTAGAAGCATTAGCATCCCTGCAGCATACTGTATTGAATGTTCCCATAGAACACAATTGTATTTTACCAAGGTTCTGAATGCTGCAGTCAATGTTGAATTTGATGCAAAGTAAATGGTTGTCAGAAAGTGTGCATACTTGAATTCACTTACATTATTATTTCAAATATCGTTGTCAAAATGCATTTAATAGGCTTTCACACTGTATGCTAAACACTTAAAATTAACGCTGGTGTCTATTAATCATACAGTAAACCTTTTTTTATTGCTTTTAGCAAAGTAACAGTAGGAAGGAAAGGGCAGCAGGTTTGAGCTGGACATACATTTTTGTAGAAGATTATGCACTGAGGGCCTGATTCAGAGCCGGACGCTATTTGCGCTCGCTCGTTCAGAAAAAGGGGCCGGATATTTTAATAGAGCGCTCGCTCTTTGCGGTCTGTTGACGCCTCTATGTCTGAGTGAGCGAACGAAATATGCGCTCGCTATTTTGTAAAGACGCCCCTTGGCCATTCGCATCATACGTCATCTCCGCTATTTATTAGATCAATCGAGTACATCGAAAGGCGTCTGAACTGCTCGCACTGCTTGTGGTTGGATTTTCCTACCGCAATCATGCGAGCAGTTCAGGCTAAGAGACAACCAAGTGACGTGGTCGATGACGCTGCTTTGTTAATTATGCACTCCCATTAAACGCCCGTTTTGACCGTTTGGCACGCCTGCGTTCGGATCTCCACTCCCCGTTTTCAAGTACCTTCCCCTGTTACCACCCACAAACGCCTCATCCTGTCACTCAAATTAGCAGGCACTCGCTATTTTGTGAACAAACGATTTCCGACCGCACTGACTGGTTGGCGCATGCGCATTACGACCCATACGCATGCGCAGATGTGCGAACATCGCTCAGAGCGAACGAGCGGCCGCTTACAAGCGGCTCTGAATCAGGCCCTGAAGCTCCTGTAGCAGTGTTTCTCAACTCCAGGGAACCCTAACAGTGCATGTTTTCTGACAGACTTTTTAAAAGATTCACAGGTGGTACTAATTATTGCACTCATGATTTTGGGGCATATTCCTTAATTTGCCCTATCTGCCCCCCAAGTCCATCCCCCCACCTCTGATACTTTGGTATCTGACTCAAATGCGAGGGCAGATGCTCCAGCCAGCTGTCCCCATGAGCCTTATTGCTGACAGCAGGGACGTGCAATCAGGGTAGGCAGAGCCACTGTCATACTCCTGAGATTTGATATAAAAATGATTAGAATAATACAAAGAAGATATTTCTAACTTTTAAGCATCTTCTTTGTGGAGTTCCCTGGGACTGCAGGGAGATGAGAGATGAGGCAGCAACAGCTCAGCCTCGCTTCTGTATAGTCAGGCACTGCTTACAGAGGTGACGGCGGGGTCAAACGACGGGCAGTAAGCTGCACAGAAAAACAGCTAATAGAGGCATGCCTATGAGTATGGTGGGGGAGTGCCTTCTGCACTGATGGACACCTTGGATGTGTCATGTGACTAGGAAGTGCACTGCAGTGTTTAGAGAATGGAACTCAGTCAGCAGCAGCAAGAGAAGACACATTGATGCAGGTAGGATAATCAATGGACACCAAAGCTTAGTGTAGTGAGGGGAGAGTAATGATACTGCTTTAGAATCTCTATACACTCCTGCCTATACCTTCTGATATCCTGCCTATAAACCTCTAAGGATGACGCTATTTTGCATATGCAGTATTACAGTAAATAAAGACTCCAGACCTAGAACTTGTGGTTCCAAAGCACAAAGTATTATTCAAGTAAAAGTACAGTCAGTTACACGCTATGATCTAAGTACAATTTAGCGTAAAGGAATTATACAGACCCAAGTACAGTTATACATGCACAGCGCTCTGGACCAGATATAGGCATCAGCAAGAAACCCCCGACAATTAGCATTCAGCACAAAGACTAGAAACCCAGGGTAAGAGCACACATAATTATACCCCCCCAGAAATAGACAACACAATAGAGAAGTTTGTTGCTAATACCATTGGTCCTAAAGGAGAGGGCATATGTTACAAGGCATCTAACAGGTTGGTTCAAATAGACACAGTCCAGCCTCTAACAACTGGTGGTCTCTGGTTTCCCGCCTCATGCAAATCCTAACAGTTGGTCATATAATGTACATTTTGTTGCTTGAAGTCTCTGCGGTCCATAAGTTGAGAATGCATGTTGCGATCTCTACATCGATGTTACCGGTATACTGTTGAAAGAGTACGCATCAGTACAATACCAAACATGGCTTATTTATCACGTATAAAACCTTAGTTGCCAAATAATCTTTATTTCACAACAATTATAATAAATGAGCATACTTGAATCTTATACCTTAAAGCTTATGGAACCTTGTATGTGAATATGTAATGTGTGAAAATGCGAGGTTTGATGTAATGATGCTAGTTAACTTAGGGCAGATGTGTGTGCATGAAGCTAATATTCAGCGTTTTCATACAGGATCTTATGCATTCGCTAATATGCGACTAGTTAACAGCGCAATTGTGAGTATTATTGTGTGTATGATAAATGGTGAAAGCTGCAGTCACATGATGCTTATAGTAATATCGCCACATGTACTTAAGGTGAGTTTATCTAAAATGGCGCTTGGGCGGCCATTCGCAAAATGGCGTGTTGCGATTTCATTTCCAAGATGGCGTCTTGCGGCCAGTCGCAAGATGGCATCGCTGTGATTCAATTTTAAACTGATCTTGTCTCAGCCAATTATCCAGCTTCGACAGTCCACCCTTTGAAAGCGAACAACATGCTATCAATCTGATTTTAAAATATAATTTAGGCTTACATTGATATACTATTTTAGTGTTATTATGGGATGGCACAAGGTGGTTCTTAATCCATCAATAATGTGTCTCTCAGTGGGGACATAAAACTACTATTATACGCATACCGCGGATCTTGGAAGATCATGTGAAAGGTGTGGGGATACACCAGTCCTATAAAGGCAGTCTTGAAGGGGAAATTTGAGACTTTACATTATCTGAGGTGTTTTAAAAATAACATTTCAATAATACATTCTATGCAGGTCTAAATATAATACATTAAATGATGGTATTTCCTAGTTTAGGGTTGTAATGCAGTTCTGTATTTACCTCGGTATTCATACTGGCCACCATCATAATTTAATTCTTTTGTTTTACTCTATTTTTACATTTTCCACACTTCAACACAATAGGAACACACCGGACGCATATGCCAATTATTATGATGACAATTAGTATAAGGACCAAGAATTTGCCTATGCTGGCGATCACTTCCTGGACCCATTCCCCTAGACCTGAGAACCATTTCACTGGGTTCAGCCATGACACCCATCCTTCTATCTTTTCCCCTGCTTCAGCCACTGATGCGTTATGGTTCTTACGAAATTCCCACTTTAGCTGCAGAATTTCATCCATCTTCCGGTCTATCACCTCCTTAGGGTTGCTGGTATCATTGGTGACATAAGTGCAACATTTTACTCCAAATTGGGTGGCTAACGTTACGCAATATCCTCCAGTAACAGCAGTTAAATAATTCAACACTAGCCTGTGTTGCACCAGTTCTTTCTTGTACGCTTGCAATTCTCTCCCTGTATACCTGAATATGTCATTCTACATCTCGGTGATATTGTCTATCAATTTAGCAAGTTCCTGAATATATCTAAAATGTAATGTTCCCCGAGCGATCCTGGTGGGATCCAGTGCGACTAAAACTTGAAAGCCAGTTGTCTCACTAATTAACTGAGCGGCTTTATGCACATCACCAGGTATCATATTTCTCTTGCCCCTGTGTTCATATTGCGTGTGAAGATATGGTGATGGTGTGTTTTTATGTATACCAAGCATTTCAACATGTGTGAGGGTCATAACTTCTGAGACTACTCTTCCCAGGTAACACAAACCTTCGGAACTTGGGGAGAGCCATTTATACGCTTTTCTTCCACATACAAAATATACATTATCAGGGAGAACATAAGGAATGGTATGCATCATTATCATTAAGCATATTTCCCTTGCAAACAATCCTATTTCTGGGTCTTCCATCTGGTACATGCAAGTCTCTGGCTGTATTATTTTAGCACAATAACCATCTGGCACCTTACCAATAATTTCTTTGGTGGAACTCAATGTATACCGGTACATAAAATGTCTCCCACTAGATTTAATTGAGCATAACAGATCATGGTTTATGGACTCATTATCAGCTCTTTGTGAGAAGGTCATCGTCTGATTATTCCCTGTCACTTCCCAACTCCCGGGTTTATTGGGGTTGGTTATGTTTAAACACAAAAGTGATCTATCTACTTGGAATTGATAGAGTTTGAAATGAGGTGGTTTGGATGAGAGGAATTTTCCATCCAATGTTTTCCCTTTTTGTAATTCTAAAATTTCCGTGATATTCAGCGGAAATGGCACCAACCCTACATTATGCTGTCCCTGTGGCACATGTGAACACACCCAGCAATCAGTTTGATTTAACACTTTGCCTACCATGCTATGATAATCCGCTAAAGGATACCCACCCCAGTACGGGTTATATTTAGGCTGGCACCGTTGGATACAGTTCTCATCAACTAGGGACCCACAAAGCTCACAAATACAGGAATCTTCAGACGATAAACCTCCACGCCGTCCCCGAGTATACGGAATAACAGCTCTCTTAACAATAACAGTACTAAGATTGGTCAGACACTCCCCTGATTGGCATTTCACTCCTTCTGACTCCACTCCATCAGCACTGCCATCAACTCCCCTCTCCACAATCGGTCCCCCTTCACAGAAACCGGACATTCAAACAACTTGAACGCAAGAAATTTCTGATCATAACATGTTCTCCTGGTTCAACATCCTGACAGTTTCAGGCATATCATTGGACAACAATTTCAGTTTCTGCTGCTGTTGCTTTAACTGCTTACTCATTGATATAAGATACTTTACAGTTACCTCATTGTTCCCCTTCAAGTCTTCCTGTGGACTTATAATCAAATTAGGTTGTCTACCGAACAGTATTTGAAATGGGGACCAATTTAGAGGGGGTCTAGGAGTGGTCCTTATACTATGTAGGACCAAAGGTAACGCTTCTGGCCATCCTAGTCCAGTCTCTGCCATGATTTTACTCAACTTATTTTTAATAGTCCCGTTCAAACTCTCCACCTTGGCACTGGCTTGCGGTAGGTAGGGGGTGTGGAGTCGGCTATTAATACCCATCAGCTTACACATATTTTGAAAAACATCACCCGTGAAATGAGTACCCCTATTACTCTCAATGATTTTAGGGATAGCGTACCTGCATACAAATTCCTGAACTATTTTCTTGGCAGTAAGCGCAGCAGTATTAGTGGCCGCTGGGTAGGCCTCAACCCAATTAGAAAATACATCAGTGCACACTAATACATACTTAAGATTCCTGCAGGGTGGTAATTGGATGAAATCAATTTGTATCACCTGGAAAGGTCCATCAGTCGGTGGAATGTGGGACAGTTCGGTAGGGATCGCTTTCCCTATGTTCTTCCTCAAGCAGGTCAGACAGGACATTGCTATCTTTTCTGCTTGTGAAGTAAAACCTGGTGCGCACCAGTATGCTCTCACCAACTTGCACATACCTTGCTTTCCCAGATGAGTCAGACCATGTGCTGCCTCAGCCAGGCTGGGGTATTATGTCTTAGGGGCTACTGGCTTACCTTGTCCATCCCTCCAGAGCTCAGAGGACTCTTGCCCACATCCCTTGGACTTCCAAATGGACTTTTCCTGAATTGAACACAAATTTTGCATCTCAATTAATTTCAGCATATCAACTGTTTGGAAAGACATAATTTTTTCAGTGGGAGAAAACATTTTTACCCCTGCTGCCCAATTTGCAGCTTCATTGGCTCTGTTGTTGCCCAGTGACACCGGATCATCCTCACATGTATGGGCTTTACACTTGATTACTGCCACCGCTTTGGGCAGTTGGATTGCTTCTAAAAGATGTTTCATGTGTCGAGAATGTGCAACTGGTGTGCCTGCTGCTGTCATAAAATTTCTCAGATGCCATAGAGCCCCGAAATCGTGCACAACCCTGAACGCATACCTCGAGTCAGTGTAAATGTTAGCAGATTTGCCTGTTGCCAGTTCACATGCTCTAGTTAGTGCTACTAACTCTGCCACCTGGGCTGAGTGAGGAGGACCAAGAGGTTTAGCTTCTATGATGTCTGTATCATTTACAACAGCATTACCTGTACATAATTCACCTGTGTCTGTTTGTCTATGACAACTCCCATCCGTGTAAAAAGTTACATCTACATTCTCTAAAGGTGTGTCATGTATGTCAGGTCTAGCAGTAAAGGTCTGATTCAGATATTCCATACAATCGTGTGTATCATTATGTCTGCTGAACTCACCTCCCGCCAGCAACTCGTCTCCTTCCACCCTTTGTACATCATGTTGTACATATGGTAAATACGTTGCTGGATTCAGCGTGCTGCAACATTTAACAGTGATGTTTGCAGGTGCGATTAGAGCTAGTTCCCATTTGGTAAACCTAGCCGAAGAGACGTGTCTGGTTTGAGCAGAATTCATACAGCGTGGGGGAGTGTATACAATCATATCATGACCCAATACTATGTCCTCACTTTTACTCACCAATAGAGCGGTAGCTGCTACACTTCTCAAACAGGTGGGGAGTGATCTCTCCACAGTGTCCAATTGGGCACTGTAGTATGCTATGGGCCTACTGGCATCACCATGTTTTTGTGTAAGGACACCTGTAGCACAACCATCGGCTTCTGTACAATACAAATCAAAAGGTTTTTCATAATCAGGTATTCCCAATGCAGGTGCTTTTGTCAGACTATCCTTAAGATTATGGAAAGCCTGCTCTGATTCCTCTGTGTGTATGACATGATCGGGCTTTGAGGAAGAGATTAGGGCCCTCATACAGAGGTGGTCGGAGGTGGTCGGATTATGCAAGCGGTCACTTACACCCACAGCTCTAACAACTGCTAGGGTGATGGTCGCGATGGTCATAGACCATCGTGACCATCGGGGCTTACGACGAGACCCTAGGGTAGGGTCTCACTTGTCGTAAGCCCCAGAGAGCTGGGAACGCCTCCGTTTGGGCTGCCACCCCCCCGGCCCGCTTTCCAAACGGGGCGAGCTGTCAATCAACATCGACAGCTCTCCCCCTTTGGAAAGAGACCCGCTATGACCGGCGGTGTGAGATGTCTTAACCCCTGGGTTAGGCAGTGTCCCAAATATTTTACTCTGCATTGGCATGGCTGTAGTTTGTCCTTAGCCACCTTGTGGCCTGTATGCGAGAGATGAAGCAACAACAGTTTAGTATCATTCAAACATGACATAAACAAATCAGAACATAGCAATAAATCGTCCACATATTGAATTAGAACAGATCCATTGGCAGGTTGAAAAGATTGTAAACAGTTGTGCAATGCCTGGGAAAAGATACTGGGGCTGTCTATGAAACCTTGGGGCAACTATGTCTAGGTATATTGTACACCTCTGTATGTAAATGCAAATAGATACTGACAGTCAGGGTGGAGAGGCAAAGAGAAGAAAGCAGAACAGAGGTCAATGACAGTGAAATGGGTTGCATTTGGTGGGATCTGCATCAGGATGACAGGTGGATTTGGTACTACGGAGAATTGGCTCTCTATGACCTTATTAACACCTCTTAAGGTCTTGTACCAGCCTATAACCCCTCCCACCACTCTTTTTCATCGGAAAGATGGGACTGTTGGCTACACTAGCTGTACGGACTAAAATTCCCTGTTGCAATAATCGTTCAATTATTGGAAAAACCCCTAATTCTACCTCCTGTTTTAGTGGGTACTGGGGAATTTTTGGAGCTTGCCTACCGCTTTTTAAATTTACCATTACAGGGCTTATGTTTGTCATTAATCCAGTGTCCTGTCCATCCTTAGTCCAAAGGGAATCTGGAATTTGGGACAACATTTGATCTATCTGGGATGGATTTTCATTTAAACTGGTAGAGTGATACATTATCCTTTGGGGAGTGTCCAACATATCCCACACCTCATGCGCAACTCTCTCAGGGATATCTAAAAATACACCATCAGGGGTGCAATATATAACACATCCCATCTTACATAACAAGTCTCTACCCAGCAGGTAAGTAGGAGCTGCAGCAGCCAAAAGAAAAGAATGCCTGGTATGCAACGGCCCAATAGTAATCTCTGTGGACTTTGTTAAAGGATAATGTTCCACTTTACCTGTTACACCCATTGTTGGTACTATTTCGTTGGTCACCTGTAAATTAACGGGAGATTTTATCACTGACCTGGTCACCCCTGTGTCTACAAGAAAAGGATATTCAGTACCAGCTACATCAACCATCATGACCGGTTCTTCCCTAGTACTTCCAATTAACCTGACTATCTGTAGACTACAGGTATGACCTGACCCCTAGCGTTGGCTACCATTCTCCAATAAAGCATTAACGGCCACAATTAGAGCTGGTGCCTGCTGGATATTTTCTGTTCTCTGTGCATATCCCTAATGGGGATATCCAGGTACTCTCTGGTTTGGGGGTCCAACCCTTTTTACTCTGCAGTTTCTAATTAAATGTCCTGGCTGGTTACAATTAAAACATATTCGTGGATCGGATGAAGACACGGGTTATTGTGAGGTTTGAGCAGGGGGAAAAGGTGGTGGATATGTGTAGGGATATGGAGGATAAGGGTATTGTGGGGGATATGAAGTTTGTGAGTAGTGTGGGACCTGTGGTTGTGTAGGGTTAGTAGAATAGAGCTGTGTTTGCTGTTGCGTGGGATTAGTGAGGGCACATAACTGTTCAGGTGTAGGTGTGTGTGTAGATGCAAGTGTGTCTGTTGGCTGTGATGTTACCGTCATTCCTTCCAGAGCTTGAATACTGACAGCTATTAGTTTTTCGCTCTGGGTCTCTGTCTTCTTTGAGATGTTCTTATCATGTTCTATGGCAGATTCTATGAGTGTATCTATTGTGACTCCCCTCCAGCCAGGTTGTGAGGTCTGAACCCGAGTCTTTAAGTTTTCTTTAAGACTGTCCATGAGTACCGTGACTATCATTCCCCTGTGGTGAGTGCTATCTTTAATATCTTCTATCCCAGTGTACTGGGTGATAGCCTGCAGAGCCCGGTCGCAATACTCTTCTGCAGATTCACTCTCCTTTTGCTTTATGGTGAAAATTTTGTTCCAGTTAACTACTACCGGAAAATATATACCCATTTGAGTTACAATGCGGGAAATGTTACCTTGGTTTACTTGGTTTGTTAAGGGAACGTCACCATCCAATACACAATCCGTGATAAATTTTGTCACATCGGTATTGCGTGGTAGACAGGCCCTTAACACCACACACCAATCTTTATTAGTTGGCTCATGAGAATTACCCATATTCCTCAAAAATCTTTGACATTTGGCTAGTTCCTTTTTGGGATCGGGGAAATCATTTATGATGGAATTTAGTTCTGCTCTTGTCCAAGGACAATGCATTACCACTTCCCTCATGGGCACTACACCGTTCGCATCTGCATTTCCATTTGGAACAGTTATTGTCCGAATGGGATGCAGACCGGTAGCGCTGCTACCTTTGACCTTGTTACTTGGCTGCTACGTATGGTATTAACAACTTCCTCTATGGGTGCAGAGGGTGCTAGCACTTCCCTTGCTGTTACCGATGGAGATGGCGGCACCACTCATGATTGTCATGGCGTAGCATCTATCATTTGTACAGCATGGGAAATGGCAGACATTACAATAGGCTCATCATCCACATCATGAACATTTTCTTTATAGTTGCTTAAGAGAGGGTACAAATTGCTTGTTACATTTTTATGGGTATTTTTGATAACTGTACCTGCACCTCCATCCACATAAGGTGGGGGTGGTGCATGTGAACTGCTGGCAATACCTTCCGCAATGCTACCTTGCTGCACGTGCACGCCATTTTGCAACTCGCCCGCATTGCAATTCAGCGTCGTGGATGTATTCTCTGGCAATGCGCTCGCTATGCTAGTTTGCGTTGCTTGAGCATTTTTAAGACACACATCCCCTTCATGCTGCCACAACTTTAAACATTCATAATATTTGACCTTTTTCTCTCTGGAGCGCATCAGACTGATGTGATCCCGGACATTATCTAATACATCTTTATCAAAACTACCAATTCTGGGAAACGGTCTAACACTCTTCATCGTCATTTTAAACCATACATCACAATACCTTATTGCATAAGTACCGTACATAGTATGCATAATACGACGGGCCGATCCAAGCGGCGCTTCCATTAGCAGCACATCATTGTCTAACATCTCTATTGTTGTGTGGCTCCCATTCCGAGACAACTCCTACTTTTTTCAATAAAGATTTAAACTGGTGAAAGACAGTCAAGATACTTTCACTTACCTGTGGATGATTTAAAAGGCCGCGCCCACACACCTGCGGAGATTTGAAGAAGGCGGCTCCACACACCCGGATAACATTTAAGAAGGCTACTTCCACACCTATGGAAGTTTAAGTCGGCTACTTCCCCGCACCTCTCTACAACAAAGACAACATGTACACCTGCTATTGTGTATAGAATGGTAAGCTGCTTACCGAGCAGCTAGCACTTAGCCCTTAAAGGTCATACGGTACCTCTAACTTTAGGGAACAAGTTACCCCTACCAACAAATACTCACTGTTAAACACTTTTTTCCTGCGCAGAAAAATACACATTAATCCAGATATTGATAGCAATTGAAAAAGAATGTAAACCTCAACGGCTTTGTTTAAACACGTGGCAGCACAACCTGAAGTACATATACGCTATTGTGCGACCAGTCGCATACACAATAATGTGACTACCACACAACCGTATGACAACCTTTAGCTGCGTACACAAAAGTGCGTCTTTACTGTGCACAAAACTGCGGCACCCCTTTAAATGTTAGGTTCTATCAACAAAGGAAAACAAACTTTTTCCTCTCTTGTCCCTGGATTCTAGTCAGCGTCCCTGGCTCACACGAAAATGGGTAGCGATTTCTCAGCACTGAGCAGTTGCAGGTAAACCCTGCATGTGGCCACTCCAACCTTTGGTGAGATACTGATAACCGTATGTGCCGTGTGAGTAGGTAAGTGACTTCACTACGAGCCCCCAACTAACGATACTGCTTTAGAACCTCTATACACTCCTGCCTATAAACCTCTAAGGATGACGCTATTTTGCGTACGCAGTCATACAGTAAATAAAGACTCCAGACCTAGAACTTGTGGTTCCAAAGCACAAAGTATTATTCAAGTAAAAGTAAGTAAAGTACGCTATGATCTAAGTACAATTTAGCGCAAAGAAATTATACAGACCCAAGTACAGTTATACATACGCAGCACTCTGGACCATATGTCGGCATCAGCAAGAAACCCCCGTAAATCAGCATTCAGCACAAAGACTAGAAAGCCAGGGTCAGAGCACACATATTTATACCCCCCCCCAGAAATAGACAACACAATAGAGAAGTTTGTTGCTAATACCATTGGTCCTACAGGAGAGGGCATATGTTACAAGGCATCTAACAGGTTGGTTCAAATAGACACAGTCCAGCCTCTAACAACTGGTGGTCTCTGGTTTCCCACCTCATGCAAATCCTAACAGTTGGTCATATAATGTACACTTTGTTGCTTGAAGTCTCTGCGGTCCATAAGTTGAGAATGCATGTTGCGATCTCTACATCGATGTTACCGGTATACTGTTGAAAGAGTACGCATCAGTACAATACCAAACATGGCTTACTTATCACATATAAAACCTTAGTTACCAGATAATCTTTATTTCATAGCAATTATAATAAATGAGCATACTTGAATCTTATACCTTAAAGCTTATGGAACCTTGTATGTGGATATGTAATGTGTGAGTATGTGGGGTTTGATGTAAAGACGCTAGTTAACTTGGGGCAGATGCGTGCGCATGAAGCTAATATTCAGCGTATTCATACAGGATCTTATGCATTCGCTAATAAGCGACTAGTTAACAGCGCAATTGTGCGTATTAATGTGTATATAAGAAATGGTGAAAGCTGCAGTCGCATGATGCTAATAGTAATATCGCCACATGTACTTAAGTGTGAGTTTATCTAAAATGGTGCTTGGGCGGCCATTCGCATAATGGCGTCTTGCGATTTCATTTCCAAGATGGCGTCTTGCGGCCAGTCGCAAGATGGCGTCACTGCGATTCAATTTTAAACTGATCTTGTCTCAGCCAATTATCCAGCTTCGACAAGAGTTACAGTAAGTAGGGAGTGAGACAGGTTCCCAGCACTCAGATCCATCTCCATGTCTGCCTCCCCAGCCATTGACCTAATCGCACATCACTGGCTGACAGTTAACCCGCCAGTTAGTAGCAATGCCAAATATGACCTGACATTGTTAGTGTGCATGCATGACCTGGGTTTCATGCATGTGCACAGAGCGGGGCAGTATGGACAAAGGATCCTTCTTTGCAACCATGACCTCCTTCCTATAGGAAGGAACAGGACTGTGATACCCCCAGAAAATACAGGGTGCATGACAGCCCACAGTATATACATTAAAAAAATAGATATATTATCCTATAGCCTGGGAGAACTCACATAGCCCTCCCTGTGCCACTAAAATATGAGTGGTGTGCCCCTGGACTGACAGGCACACATACACAAAGCCCTCAACTTAGTCTTCCTCCCCCCTCCTCATTGGAAAACTTGGCTGCAGCAGGGGGAGGTGTAAATGAGGGACCAGTCAGCACTCCTCATCTGATTGGATGGAGGAGCAGCAGCAGAAACAGGAAAGAGAACGCTGAGGCAGACTGGGAAGAGCAGCCATTGCTGGTCTGTTCTGTGCAGTGAGAGCAGCAGTGATCCCAGCAGCAAGAAAAGCAGGCTGCAGACTGAAGTGTGCTGATTTCTTCAGTGATATTGCAGAGACCTGGGCAGACAAGGGAGAGAAATCCCCCATTGAGAGGAAACAGGCAGAGCAGCCAGAGTAAAGCTTCCCCATTACCAGTGACACCCTGCTGCCCATATATGGAGGACTAGGGGCAGTTGCAGCAAGAGAGAGCCCTGAGAGGGGAAAAAACAAATACAGAGCCAGCACAGTGTTTTCAGCAGCCTGTGACAACCCTGGGAGGTGGGTTGGCATGCTTCCAAAGAAAATCCTATACAAGTAAGAAGGGACACTATTCATGCATCTCTTACACCTCACACACATCTCTTGCACCTCAGTTGAATTGTTCTGGAGAGTAGGAAGCTCTCATTTTACTCTAAGGCACAGGGTAGCTTATTGTCAGCCAGTAATATTGTTCTGCTATGTCCCAGCACCCAACCTTAGTAAAGGAATAGACCTACTCCAGTACAATCATTGTCTGCCTGTGACACCCTACAGATCAGTAATCTTTTGGAGTAAGACCAGCAGGAGAAACCTGTAAGAATTCACATGAGCACTGTACACCAGCAATGGCAGGGAAGCTAAAACATACAAACTCTCTTTCAACGGCATTGCATCTTATGTATATATATATACAGTTGAGGACAGACAGTGTGATAACTGGCCAGGAGTCACTCCATGTTTTTGAAGAACGGTGCTCTAAAATTGTGCTAAAAAGAGTGATGTAAGAAAAGTGTGGAGGATAGTACCACCTAGCAGACAAAACTAGGACTGCATGTTGGATAATTGTACTGAGCCTTACTCTGCATAACAGCTGTGATAGATTACCTCTTGGACTCAAAGAATAGCGAATCGCCCCAGAGTAGAGGAAATATACACAATTAATATACCGTGTCTCTGGAATAACCTTCTCCACTCAGCGTGCCCACTGCCAGGACAGGAACTTACCTTTCTTATGCATATATATCCATACCAGTACACATAAAAGAGGGACTCCAAACCTGTGCACAGGTACATGGACATGCTCTGAGTTAATGTTGATTTATTGAATATATTATTTTCTTGAGTAAGAGAAATTAAGTAAGAGTATTGAGTTATTCAGTCATTTTCACGTATTCACATATGTCAAGTGTTTCCACAAGTTAACCTTACAACTAAAGTGTATACTTGAGTATAGGCGCATTGTTGGTAAGTTGTTCATAAGTGTGTGATTTAGCATATTGATGTCATGTAACCTGGTCAAATAATTGCGTCTAATTAACCGTGACAGATGACGTTGGGTCCCACAGTTCCTGTACAATAAACCATTTTTTTTCCTTAAAGTTGTTTATTGTGTGAAAAATATTTGCTTGTAATGAGATTTTAATTTACAGTAATATACCTAAGTTATTGATGTACTATACCCACTAGTTCCACTAAACTAGCCGGAACTTGAGACTGCTCCCTGAGCTATCATTGGTCGAGACCTGTATTCCTTACCTCTCTGAAGTAGCCTAATCGAACCTCAAATCGGGAACCCGAGCCTGGCTGTCAGGTAAAAAGAAACATAACTGCCGTGCATACTCACACTGTGACACACGTAGATACATAAGTACCTGGGGGATATAACATTTGGCGTCAACTGAACAGGATTCGGAGTCCAAAGTAAGGAAATCAACGACCATTGAAAAACATGTCGACAGAACAACCTCCCTCAAGGGGGGAGCCCACCAGTGAACACAACAGATCAGAACAAGCTACACCTGCAATGGCACAAATCAATCCAATCACCCTGCCATACTACTTTGGAGCCCCATAGCTCCCAACATACAGTGGGGATGTCCACAGTCCAGAAGGAAACACCTTAACTGAATTTAAAAATAAAATAAAATCTATGTTTCGGCTGTATCCCCTAAGTGACCAACAACAGGTAGAGATATTGATAGGCCAATTAAAAGGATCACCCCTTAGGGAATTGAACTTGTGGCCATTGGATAAGAGAAAAAATGTAGATCAGGTGGTGAAAAGGCTAGCCACTACCTTCGAAACACAAACATTCCCTGAACTAAAAATTAAATTTTATGCTCTTAAGCAATGATCGGGAGAAACTCTCCATGACTACGCACTGAACTTACAGGAAGCCATACGAGCAATACAGGCTGTCGATGCAGAGGAAGTCAGAAACACTGACAAGGCCCTAATAACTCAATTTATCGAAGGGTCCATGGGAGAAAGTATTCGAGCACAATTACGGTTGTTGAGACTGCAGAAGCCAGACGACTCATTTTTGGATTTCAAAGAGGCCGCGATCAGAGTAGTAGGCACTAATACAAACCGAAATGTGGAGTTCCCAGAGATGCCAGGATTCCATGAGCATCCATGTTCTGAGAAAATGTCAAAAAGCAAAGATACCGTACTACAAGGTATTCAAGCTTCATCTACAGACCCGATGCAAACCCTAAGGAAACAACTGGAAGACTTGACGGTGGGGATGACAGAAATGCGAAAGGAGATGTGGCACATCACAAAGCAGCAAAATACTGGTCCCACCGAACCTAGGTGGAGAACTGAACGAAGGAGTTCCTCAAGCGATTGGTGGGATCCTCCCCGAAGGGGTGGAAGGAGGTTGACTGATCAATTTGATGGGCAGGGCGCCCGATCTGTAGGCGATGTCAGAGAGCAGGCCACGTAGAGAGGAATTGTAGTCACTCAGAGGATTTAAACTCCAATTCCCCGAGGGTGGGGTCGAACCTCGGGGAGAGCAAGCAGAGTAGAGCCAGACCCTGAAAAGTGGTGACCCCAGTATATTGGACCGTGCCCGACGATTCCAATACTTATCGATGGCGTAGAGACACTAGCAATGTTAGATACTGGGTCACTGATTACTACAATACAACTCTCAGCCTTCCGACAACGCTGGGGGGACAGACAACTACTATTACCTCCACCAACGGCCTGGGAATTTCCTGCATTGGTTACTGGGAAGCGGATGTAAAAATTGGAGAGACTCTTCTGCTATGGCAGGGGTGCTTGGTGACCGAAACAAGCGATGCCAAGGTGGCTCCTATAATTTTAGGAATGAACATCCTACAGAAGTGTCCTGAAGAATTGGTGTCCACTTTGAGAGGAGAGTTGTCTAGAGTGGCTTCGCAGGGACAACTTGTCTTGCAGAAAACTATCAAGGTGCTACAAGCACATCAAAAATTTGTGAGTAATGGTGAAGTCGGGAAGGTGCGGCTAACAGGTGGCAAACCTATCAAACTGCAGCCAAAATTCTGAGACCATCCTCTCGGGTAAAACTCGCTACATTCCAAATGGGCAGAACTATGAAGCTCTGATAGAGTCATGCCTGATCCCAGCTAAACATGATATAGTTGTGGCAAGCACCTTAGTAACAGTTGAAAATGGAAGGGTCCCAGTGCGAATACTTAACCCCCATAACCGGTCAGTTAAGTTGTATCGGAATCAAGCACTGGTCAAGTTACTCTGGACCACGTTCCAGGATGTTTTGCACCGATCAACTCAACATGACCACAAAGACTGACCTGGTGGGTGAACAGAAGGCTGAGTGGTGGAAGGAGATTCAAATTGGGGATGCCAGTATTTCAGAGGAACACAGGTGAGGGGCTCTCCAAGTAGTAGAGGAAAATGCGGAGACTTTCAGCCAGAGTCCAACGGATCTGGGTGTTGTCGCAGATATACAGCATCGGATCCTCACTGGGGACGCACCCCTTATCAAAGAAAAACATCGTCCACTAGCCCCAGCATTATACCAGCCAGTGCGTCAGATGTTGGAGGACATGAAGGCCAACGGAATCATCCAGGAGAGTCATAGCCCATGGGCGGCACCCATGGTATTGGTTCGGAAAAAAGATAGACAACTACGATTCTGTGTAGACTATAGGAAGCTGAATAACATTACCCACAAGGATGCATATCCCCTACCCAGGATCGAGGAGTCTCTCACCGCACTCAAGTCTGCTAACTACTTTTCGACCTTGGATTTGACAAGCGGATACTGGCAAGTATCAATGGCCACCACTGCCCGAGAGAAGATCGCTTTCACCACCCCAATGGGATTATATGAATTTACTCGTATGCCATTTGGATTGTGTAACGCACCTGCAACTTTCCAAAGGTTGATGGAACACTGTCTGGGGCACAGGAATTTTGAAACCGTTCTCCTCTATCTAGATTATATTATCATGTTCTCAAAGACGTACTCTGAACACCTCCAACACTTACAAGAGGTCTTTCAGCGATTGGCCAAGTACGGACTCAAATTGAAGCCCTCGAAGTGCCATTTACTGAAGCCCAAAGTTCAGTACCTGGGCCACATTGTAAGCTCTAAAGGCGTCACACCCGACCAGGAGAAGATCAGAGCAGTGCTAGACTGGCCCATCCCACAGACCGTTAAGGACGTCTGACATTTTTTAGGCTTCATGGGATACTATCGAAGATTCATTAAGGATTTTGCCAGAATAGCTACCCCATTAATGGAGTTACTCCGAGGGATCCCCAAAGATGGATATAGTAAAAGAATACTCATCGAGTGGACAGCGAAACGCCAGATGGCCTTCGACCGACTAAAAGGGATTTTGACAGAAGCACCATTACTGGCTTACCCGGACTATAGTGAACCTTTTTGCCTGTATACAGATGCCAGTAAGCAGGGCCTAGGGGCAGTCCTCGCTCAAGTTCAGGATGGTCAGGAACGTGTTATAGCCTCTGCCAGCCGAAGTCTTTGTAAAACCGAAAGAAACTATGCTAACTACAGCGCTTTCAAACTGGAGTTTCTAGCTTTGGTGTGGGCTGTGACTGAGAAATTCAGGGACTATCTTGCTGCTACCCCTTTTGTTGCCTTCACTGATTGTAACCCACTGGCCCATCAAACAACTGCCCATTTGGGAGCGCTAGAACAGCGATGGTCATCACGGTTGGCCAATTACCGGTTCAAGATAGAATATAGGAGTGGCCGCAGAAACGCCAATGCAGATGCCCTTTCCCGTCTACCCATGGTTGAGGAAGGCTCAGAGGAGGCTGATCAGTGGGAACAAGTGGAGATACCCAATTTCAGCCCCCGCACCAAGACACCCAAGCAACATTTTTGCGGCTTCAGCTACAACCGAGAGGTGGGGTGACCAAGGAGGGGGAACCGAGGATGAGTGGATTCACTGGCAGAATGAGAGTCCATGTCTGCGACAACTGAAAGAGCGATTGATTACCCACCGGGGGTATCTCGGACAGAGCGGCAAATGGCAGCCCCAGAGTTGGTTCACCTGTGGCGGCAGTGGGATCGACTTGAACTGCAGGGAGACCTGCTCCTGCGGCAAAGTACATTTCCAAAGACCCACCTACCTGTCAAACAACTAGTGGTACCTCGGACAAGAGTTGACACCATTTTAAGGGCTTACCATGACCAGTTTGGTCATTTCGGCTGCCAGAAGATGGAAATCAATCTTAGGAATAGATTCTACTGGAACCACCTGCGCCAAGATGTGGAAGACTGGTGTAAAGCCTGCCTGACTTGCGCGACACATCAACCTGTACTGCATGGACAGAAGGCACCGCTCCATCCCATTATTAGTCAGCAACCCTTGGAAATCATCTCTATCGACCATGTTATATTGGAGCCAAGTCGTACTGGGTACACTTACGCCATAACCATCATAGACCACTATACGAAGTTCACCGTCGCCTTGCCAGTCCGAGACCTAACGGCCAAGACAACAGCTGAAATCTTCTGGCGGGCATTTGTCAGGCCTTATGGGTATCCAACCAGCATTCTCACAGACCAGGGCCCATCCTTTGAATCCCGACTCTTCCAGGAATTGTGTGCCCTATACGGCTGTAAAAAACTACGCACAACTGCATTTCACCCTCAGTGGAATGGGGCCTGCGAAAGAATGAACCAGACTCTGATAAATATGCTTAGGGCCGTACCACCTGCTCAGAGACTTGAATGGCCTACCTTGCTAGCGGAATTGATCTTCATATACAACAACACGACACATAGTTCGACGGGATATACTCCCTACTACTTGCTCTTTGGACGTCAGGGGAAACTCCCTGCCGACATCCAGCTGGACATACCGGGAGACACTTCATTAAAGTTCTACCCAGAGATAACATGGGTACAAGAAAACCAGAACAGACTGAAGGAGACACAAACCATAGTCAGTCAACGAATGGATACTGTACGGGAGCGGCAGAAAAGGAATTATGACGTTGATGCTCATGCTAGTCCATTGGCTGTGGGCAGTAAGGTGCTGAAGAAAAACAACCAGCGACATAACAAATTAGACTCCCAATGGGAACCTACTCCATACATAATTACAGCAGTTCCTATGACTGAGGTGGCCATCTACCACATAGAGCGGGAGGATGGCAGCCACAAGAAGCTGATTCATCGGGACCAACTTAAATTATACCCCAACCATCGTGAGGAGATCGAAGTGACACAGAGGGATCAAACACGGAACTTGGATCAAGACGACCAAGCAACAGCAGGGATGCCGGATAACCCCTTGGATCTAGTGATGAGTATATACTGGCCAGCTGTATCCATTTTTACATACCCGGAGCAAGGCAGGCAGTTGGAAACCCATGATGTGGACGATCGATTGGAAGAAACTCCTCGGCAAGCAGCACAAGAGGGATTTTGCCAGTAAGATATAGACAATAGCGTGTTCCGGAATTGCGACTCCATTAAGTGAGCAAATATGTTGACTAGTTATGATAGGTAGAATTACATGTGATTGAACATGAGCTAATGAATGTTGTTGCCAAGTATATTGATGATTAACACCTAAATTGTTTAGTACTTGTAAATGAAGGTATTTCATGCTGGTAAATTTATTGCTGTTGTGAAGTAATGGACTTTATCAGGGAGCCACAAATGCGTGAGGACACGCATCATTCAAGCGGGGATGAATGTGGTACCCCCAGAAATTACAGGGTGCATGACAGCCCACAGTATATACATTAAAAAAATAGATATATTATCCTATAGCCTGGGAGAACTCACATAGCCCTCCCTGTGCCACTAAAATATGAGTGGTGTGCCCCTGGACTGACAGGCACACAAGCACAAAGCCCTCAACTTAGTCTTCCTCCCCCCTCCTCATTGGAAAACTTGGCTGCAGCAGGGGGAGGTGTAAATAAGGGAACAGCCAGCACTACTCACCTGATTGGATGGAGCAGCAGCAGAAACAGGAAAGAGAACGCTGAGGCAGACTGGGAAGAGCAGCCATTGCTGGTCTGTTCTGTGCAGTGAGAGCAGCAGTGATCCCAGCAGCAAGAAAAGCAGGCTGCAGACTGAAGTGTGCTGATTTCTTCAGTGATATTGCAGAGACCTGGGCAGACAAGGGAGAGAAATCCCCCATTGAGAGGAAACAGGCAGAGCAGCCAGAGTAAAGCTTCCCCATTACCAGTGACACCCTGCTGCCCATATATGGAGGACTAGGGGCAGTTGCAGCAAGAGAGAGCCCTGAGAGGGGAAGAAACGAATACAGAGCCAGCACAGTGTTTTCAGCAGCCTGTGACAACCCTGGGAGGTGGGTTGGCATGCTTCCAAGGAAAATCTAATACAAGTAAGAAGGGACATTGGGCCTGATTCAGAGCCGGACACTATTTGCGAATGTTCGTTCATAAAAAGGGGCCGGCTATTTAAATTGAGCGCTCGCTCTTTGCGGTCTGTTGGCGCCTCTATGTCTGAGCGAGTGAATGAAACATCCGCTCGCTATTTTGTAAAGACGCCCCCGGCCGTTCGCATCATACGTCATCTCCGCTATTTATTAGATTAATCGAGTACATCGAAAGGCGTCTGAACTGCTCCCAGTGCTTGTGGTAGGTTTTACTTCCCGCAATCACTGCGAGCAGTTCAGGCTAGAAGACAACCAAGTGACGTGGTCGATGATGCTGCTTTGTTAATTATGCACACCCATTAAACGCCCGTTTTGCCCATTAGGCACGCCTGCGTTCGGATCTCCACTCCCTGTTTTCAAGCACCTTCCCCTGTTACCACCCACAAACACCTCATTCTGTCACTCAAATTAGCAGGCCCTCGCTGTTTTGCGAGCGCACGATTTCCGACCGCAATGACTGGTTGGTGCATGTGCATTATGACCCATATGCATGCACAGATGTGCGAACATCGCTCGGAGCGAACAAGCGGCCGCTTACGAGCGGCTCTGAATCAGACCCACTATTCATGCATCTTTTACACACACCTCAGTTGAATTGTTCTGGAGAGTAGGAAGCTCTCATTTTACTCTAAGGCACAGGGTAGCTTATTGTCAGCCAGTAATATTGTTCTGCTATGTCCCAGCACCCAACCTTAGTAAAGGAATAGACCAACTCCAGTACAATCCTTGTCTGCCTGTGACACCCTACAGATCAGTGATCTTTTGGAGTTAGACCAGCAGGAGAAACCTGTAAGAATTCACATGAGCACTGTAAACCCAGCAGTGGCAGGGAAGCTAAAACATACAAACTCGCTTTCAACGGCATTGCATCTTATGTATATATATATATACAGTTGAGGACAGACGGTGTGATAACTGGCCAGGAGTCACTCCATGTTTTTGAAGAACGGTGCTCTAAAATTGTGCTAGAAAGAGTGATGTAAGAAAAGCGTGGAGGATAGTATTACCTAGCAGACAAAACTAGGACTGCATGTTGGATAATTGTACTGAGCCTTACTCTGCATAACAGCTGTGATAGATTACCTCTTGGACTCAAAGAATAGCGTATCGCCCCAGAGTAGCGGAAATATACACAGTTAATATACCGTGTCTCTGGAATAACCTTCTCCACTCAGCGTGCCCACTGCCAGGATAGGAACTTACCCCCACTACTGTGACATGTTTAAATTTAAATATATATGCATATATATCCATACCAGTACACATAAAAGAGGGACTCCAAACCTGTGCACAGGTGCATGGACATGCTCTGAGTTAATGTTGATTTATTGAATATATTATTTTCTTGAGTAAGAGAAATTAAGTAAGAGTATTGAGTTATTCAGTCATTTTCACGTATTCACATATGTCAAGTGTTTCCACATGTTAACCTGACAACTGAAGTGTATACTTGAGTATAGGCGCATTGTTGGTAAGTTGTTCATAAGTGTGTGATTGAGCATATTGATGTCATGTAACCTGGTCAAATAATTGCTTCTAATTAACCATGACAGATGACGTTGGGTCCCACAGTTCCTGTACAATAAACCATTTTTTTGTCCTTAAAGTTGTTTATTGAGTGAAAAATATTTGCTTGTAATGAGATTTTAATTTACAGTAATATACCTTGAATCTATAAGTTATTGATGTACTATACCCACTAGTTCCACTAAACTAGCCGGAACTTGAGACTGCTCCCTGAGCTATCATTGGTCGAGACCTGTATTCCTTACCTCTCTGAAGTAGCCTAATCGAACCTCAAATCGGGAACCCGTGACACACCTAGATACATAAGTACCTGGGGGATATAACAGGACTACAGGATCCGGCAAAAAAGTTTCCAGAGCTTGATGAATAAATGTCCCCCATACTAGTGTATGGGGACTGCGGACAGAATTGGGACTGCCAGGTAAGAGGACATATCCATTATATCTTCTGCATTACCTGTGTAATGGATAGCCCAGAAACTTGAATAAGTGGGAGTGGCCACTGAAAAATGGGGGCATGTCAACATGACACACCACTGATTCTCGACACTCTGAGAGCATTCCTTTCCACTCCATATGCACCTTTATGCCCCGTAGTAGTAGTTCCCCTTATACAGTGCCCATTATGCAATGCCTCTAGTATTAGTGTCCCTCATGCAATGCCTACTGTAGTAGTGCCCCTTATGCAATGTTCCCAGTAGTAGTGCCCCATATGCAATGCCCTCTGTTGTAGTGTGAATTATGCAGTGCCCCCAATAATGCCCAATATATAGTGTCCCTCCAGTAGTGCCCCTTATACAGTGCCCATTATGCATTTCCCCCTGTATTGCCCCCAGTAGTGCCCCTTATGCAGTGTCCCCAGTAGTGCCAAATACATAGTGCCCCTTATATAGTGTCCCTATGCAGTGCCCAATTTATAGGGCCCCAAGTAGTGCCCCCTGTAGTGTCCAATATATAGTGCCCCCAGTAGTGCCCCTTATGCAATGCCCCCTGTAGTGCCCAATATATAGTGCCCCCAGTAGTGCCCCTTACATAGTATTGCCTATGCAGTGCCCAATATATAGTGCCTCCTATGCAGTGCCCAAAATACACTGCCCCCAGTAGTGCCCCTTACACAGTGTCCCACAGTCCCCCCAGTAGTGCCCCTTATGCAGTGCCCCCAGTAGTGCCCAATATATAGTGTCCCCAGTAGTGCCCCTTATATAGTATTGCTTATGCAGTGCCCAATATATAGTGCCCCCTATGCAGTGCCCAATATACAGTGGCCCCAGTAGTGCCCTTTATACAGTGCCTCCAGTAGTGCCTGCTCCCAGTAGTGCCCAATATATAGTGCTCCCAGTAGTGCCCCTTATATAGTGCCCCCTATGCAGTACCCAATATACAGTGCCCCCAGTAGTAGTGCCTTTTTCACATAAAACACACAGACACACATAGACAGACAAAATTATACTTATATCATCCTCCACTATGGGAGCGACGTCATGACATCTCCCTTCACCCAGTGCAGGAGCCGGAAGGCGGAGCTCATGAGTGAGCTCCAGCCTGGCCCCGGCCCTGGGTCTGTCTGACTCTCGTTGGCTGCTAAAACAAACACCACTGCCAGGTAGTACGAGTGCCTGGCTCCTACTGCAAATGCATGTAGACGGGACAGACCCTAGATTATTATCATACCTCCCAACATCTGATGCAGGCTGATTGGGACATTTGCGCGCCGAAGGTGAGCGCGCTACGAAAAAGGGAGCATGGCCTGTCCAAAAGGGGTGTGGCCTAGCGACACGCCCCACTTCCATCACTAACGGGGTGATCGTCTTAGTTTACACGGACGAAGAACATGATCACCCCGTGCAGGGAACCAGCCGGACGGAGCGGAAGCCGCTAAAGGTAGGCAGAAATAGGGAGAGACAGCTAGTATTCACGTCTGACTCCATTATCACACCGCAATGCAAGGCATTTAATCGGAACCCTGGTGTCAATCATGGACTTCCCTAAATATTAAAAAGGATTTTAAACATCTTTACTAATCTTTTCATTTTACAGGTATTGCGTTACACTTATATAGTTGGGAGGTATGTTATTATACAGATACATGTAACTATATATGACTGCTACATGAAATACATATTATTTTCAACACAACAGTCGTCCTGTTTATCACAGGCCATACATATCATGGTCCGACATTTCTGGTGAGCCAATGATAATGTAATAAGGATAAATAAATATGGCTGTACAGAAATGTACTAAGCCTTGGTGAATGATAGCATGGAGAGAGATAAAGTACCAGCCAATCAGTTCCTAAATGTCATGTTTTATATATCCTTTTATGCAAAAATACAAATAAGCTTTAATCCACCATCAAAATCAAAAAAGCATCCATAGATAAAGTGCATTTTAATCACAATCAGTCAGGACATGTGCTGAACTTCATGGCTTAACCCTTTCTCAATACTATAAAGAGAAAATCTTACCCAGTGGTTTCAAGATCCGAAATCAACCGACCATAGGCAGATCTAATACTGCTTTTTACAAACAATGGTGTAAAATTTTAAATGATTGTCCTTTTCAACTAATGATTACAGTTATTGAACAGGTTAATGCTGACATTGAGTCACTTGATAAGAAAATTGCGGTGTGCGAAAGCCCTGGTTTGGATATATTGAGGACAGACTCCTCTATTGATTGGCTGTCTAAAATAAAGACAAACGTAAACCAATTTTATTCAGTTTTACTGGTGTTTTAGAAGAATTCATATAAGCGTGTTAAAGAAGATTATAAGGAAATGCCAGTATATGGCTGGCTTCAGGTAGCTGAATCCAAATCCAATTTTAGGAGTGCTAATAGATTTAGAAGGACTAGGGCTGATAGGTCATACTCTGAAATTGACAGGCATACATCTGCGTGTGATTCTGATCAAGCATATCCACATTCTTCTACTTCTTCTTTTGTAAAGGAAAGTGTGACCAGGTCCAAATACAAAGGTCTAAAAAACAAAGGCCCTGTAGAAGAGGAGGGTCTAGGCATCACAAGCAAAAACCAGAGTTAAAGAGGCAGGAGGAAGTAGTGATATTTAATCCATCTTCCTACACTCCCTCTGTCTCTGAGCTAGCTGTTTTATCTAAAGGATTGTCCTTTGTTAGAACTTTCAAACAGATTACTTTCGATTTTGGAGTAGAGCTTTATCGTTTTCATTGTTTGTTGAAACTCAAAGATATTTTTGCTAGACAACCGCCAGTCTCTAATGAATGTAGTAAATTTAAACCTGAGGCTGGGTACACACCTGAACAACTTGTAATTTGACCGATTTCGTATCCAATTTCCCTTGAGGGCAGAACATACGATGTTGAGCATACTCACTGTCCAATATCACATATGATCTAACAATATATGATATCATCAGATGGTATATGATTTATCGTTGCTACCATACACACTAGGACAACCGTCAGGGCTGTAGCTAGGGTAGTGCGGCCAGTGCCATCGCACAGGGCACCACAGGTCAGGGGGCGCTGTTTGGACCTGTCAAATTTCTGTTTATTATCATTCTCACTTATAACTTCCTCTTATTTCATCCCCAGCATCTCCTGGCCTCCTCTTTCTCTTCCCTGGCCCTTCCCCATGAGGCCATTCCCCTTTTTTGGGTGCATCATGTCCCCTTGAAAAATGAGGGGGGCACCAATGCTCTTTCTGGAACAGGGCACCAAAAAGTCTAGCTACGGCTCTGACAACCGTTCATAGGATCCCCTGGAAATTAGAATAATGGGCTGTACAGTGTACAGTGGGATGTGCTGTAAAAAAGGAAATAGGGAAAATGCCATTTTATCTGTGCAGTATTGCTCTGTATTTGCAGATGTTAGGTTATCCTGCTGAACGCTCTTCATAGCTTACTATTCTACTTTGTTTTGCCTTGCTCTGCGTGGTTTTGTGCTCTGAAAGTATGGATAGTTATCGCAATCAAGCTGTGGCTACCCATGTTGTCACTGTGGCAACACTCCCTGATACCCAGAAGGCTCACAAGAGGAGGAGAGTGGAGATGGCCTGCTGGACCAAGGAGTGGCTGCTGCAGAGAGACTCCTTGTCTCACATGCCCTTGCTAATGGAGATTCGTGAGAACAATCCTGATGACTTCAGGAATTTTATGCGGATGGACGATGACACCTTTGACCATTTGCTTGCTCTGGTGACTCCATACATTGAGAAGCATCAAGACACCAAGTTTCAGAAGGCCATCACTGCTGAGGAGAGACTGGTGGTAACCCTATGCTTCCTGGCTACTGGCAGGTCCCTGGATGATCTAAGGTTTGGATCTCTCATATCTCCACAAGCTTTGGGGATCATCCCCGAGACATGTAAAGTCATCATACATGTGCTTAAACAGCAATACCTCAAGGCAAAAAAAATTCTATTGCAAAATGTATTGTATTATATATAATTAGTAATGTTGGAGTTGTGCACCTGTAACTCTTCTTGTGGTAAGAAAAAATAAGCACCAAGTTTTTTGTGTTTTTTAAACAGTTATTTCAAACGTTGCAATCGGTGCAAACAATGCAGCTTATATTAACCATTGCACTACGGCTTACTAATGGACACCAGTCTCTGTATAGCTGCGGCCTGCTTCTCTTTATTACAGTAATCTTTGGACCATATCTTCCAAAGACATTCATTTTCACAATACACTTGTATAAAATCCTTAATAAATTCTGTGTTTTTCTCCAAAGGCATTTGAAACTGTGAAGAAAGACACATTACTACTCACACACACACATGCACACACACATGTAGACACACACAAATGCAGGTGCATACACACAGGCACACACACACAAATGCAGGCACACACACATGCATACACACACATGCAGACATGCACGCACACACATATGTAGACACACACGCACGCACATATACATACACAGTTTGAGTTCACACAAAATTATAAACATGGTCACTCAACATAATTCACCGGCAGAATATGAAAACATACCACCGGAAGTAAACACTGTGCTGACGATGCTGCACAATCCCACGCTGTCTGTATCAGAAAGTCGCATCTGCAAAGATGCCAGGGAGCACCCACGATGTTGGAGAGGCTGAGGATTGTGGGAGGAAATGGGAGTGGCTACATGTGATATTAAAATTGGGCAAATTGGAACGACAAATTGTCTGGTCGTCTGGTTGGCCATACACACTGCGTGATTGGCAATATATCGCATGCAATATCTTCCGATTGTCTGTGCAGCATAGATGACCAGAAGATGTTGCATACGACCAGTGGGAATGTGCAATAGTGCGTACACACTAGCCGATATAAATGATTTGTTGTGACGATATGGCAAATCGTGCCGATATCATCCTGGTTTGTACCCAGCCTGAGTATTTTTGATCTCCAGGGTTTAACCTCTCTATAGAAACATTCATCAAGTTGGTAAATGTTATGCATTCTCTTTTTATGGAAAATAGAGGCTCTCATATTCTAACTTGTCTAAAGATGAGAATCTGGCAGGTTAATACTTTGAGGGGTAAATTTTAAATTGTGATCCAACCCTCTGATAAGGGGTGAGGTATTGTTCTATTGAATAGGATTGATTATATATCTGAAATTAAAAGACAACATTCTGATTGTGATTGCTATAAACTCTTAGCCTTATGATCATACCTATAAGAAGGATATTGATGCTGTCATTAATCTGGGTTTATTAAACAATTGGATAGATGACCCAACTTCTCATTTTCTCACACAAACACATCCTAGGGTCACGTTGATTTATGTACTACCTCAGGTCTACAAAACTCTCCACAAGCCTCCCGGGAGACCTATAAAATCCTCTTGTGGTTCTTTGTGTCAACCTATTTTCAAAATATATTGAATTTTGGTTACAGCCTGGGGTACAGAATACATGTTAAAGATACAACTGATTTTATCCACAAATTATAAGAAATTGGACCACTCCCTGAATCCAGCCTCTATACAAATATTAGTCATACTGATGGTTTCAATGCTGTATGGATCCTTCTCTCCTGCAGCCCACACTATAAGGGTCCTAATGTTGAGTACCTACTGTTATTGATTGAGATAGTTTTGTGGAAAAATTACTTTATTTTTGAAAACTCTTTCTTCTTACAACTGAGGGGTACCGTGATGGGGTCCAATATGGCCCCATCATTTGTAAACCTCTTCATGTACATGTACGAGAAACAACATATTATGGTGAATACAGATTTTTCCCACTTGATTCATTTTTATGTATGCTACATAGACAACTTGTTTATGGCGGGGAGGGGGGTTGGCTCCCTTACCCAGTTTACAGATGAATTCAATTCCTTATACAAAACGATTAGATTTACTTTGTCTCATAGTGAAACACCATTAATTACTTAGATCACTGTGTGTATAAAAATGGTAATATGTTATCTACCAAATTGTGTAAACTGATTGATAAAAATACTTTGTTGGCAACAGACAGTTTTCACTCACTACCTCTAAAACAAAGCCTTCCATTGTCATTGTTTGGGGTGGTACAAATTACCTTTGAAAGTTTGAATTGCCTGAGGCGGTATGAGAGATGAGCAATAAGTTCATCAATAGAGGCTACCCTGCCAATGAGATTCAAGAGGCCATAGCACCTTGCCTTAATTTGAACCAGACACAGGTTCTTACCAGCAAAGATCGTAGCCATAAAGTGGACCATTTGGTGTTTACATCCACCTATTCAATTGTGTCCAAGCATATCTGCGAAGCTGTTATTAAATACTGGCATATTCTCTAGTCTGATAAAAGCATTGGCCAATTTTGCCAAGAACTACTGTACCACTGTTTTGTTACAAAAGAAGTAACAACATTAAAGATATAGTTGCGAAGTCAGATATTGGTCCTAATAAAAAGAATACATGGTTACGCTCTAAAAATTGTGTTTTTATATGCCAAGGCTGTATTAACTGTCAATTCCTTAACATTGGCACATATTTTGTTAATCCTACTATGAACAGTAAATATGATATCAGATTTAATCTCAATTGCGACAGTCAATATGTGATATAACTTATAATGTGCCCTTTTCAACTTCTTTACATTGGAAAAACTATTAGACACCCTAAGGAGAGATTTGCTTTCCACCGTTACTCCATTAAGAAGGCAATGCCTATGGTGGACTCAAATATACCACTGGTGGCCAGGCATTTCGCATTATTGAAAAAACATTAGGGAATTTTGTTTTCTACCAATTGACCATGTTCCTTCATTGAGAAGAGGTAGAAATTGTGATAAACTTTTGTTACAGCGTGAATGCATATGGATTAACTGTCTTAACATGATAGCACCTAGTGGTCTCAATGAGGGACTGCCACTCAGTTGTTTTCTATAGGCATCGTTTTATATGGTGGTTTAATGATAATATTATAGTATGCCTATTAGTTCCTATATGCTGCTTTTTCCTCTCCATAATGTGATGTATTATAATTTTTATAATTTGTATATATTTATGTGTTTTCATATTACCTGGACATATCAGCAACGACTTGCATTTAGTATATATTGTTAATATGTGGGCTTTACAATTTTCATGACTACCGGCTGGTTGTCATATGTATTTCTGGTTACTGTGGCAACAGATGACTAGCTCAGTCCCGGAGCATCACTTACAGTGCTCAACTATCAAGTTTACTACCATATGGGATGCGGTTAAGATGTGGGCGGATCTATATACCTATGCTGGAATCCCAATACCCATCAGAATGCCAACGCCGCTATCCCAAAAGCATCATTGGCATCTCGACTGCCGGCATTCCGAAGGTAAGTATGCGGGTAAGTAGGCTGGGGATGGGGGGGTTAGGTTTAGGGACCTCACAGGGTGGGTTAGGGTTAGGCACTGATCAGGGAGGGTTAGGCTGTGGAGAGGGGGGTTAGGGTTAGGCACCACCGGGGGGAGGTTAGGGTTAGGTACCATCCGTGGAAGGGTTAGGTTTAGGGTGACGGAAGGGAAGGTTAGGGTTAGGCACCACCAAGGGAGGGTTAGGGTTAGGGGAGAGAGGGGAAGGGTTAGTATACTTATGAACCTGTCGCTATTTTGCTCATTGGGAAGCTGCTGTCGGTCTTCTGACTGGCTTTATTCTGTGCGACGGCTATTCATATTGATTATATATATATATATATATATATATATATAAAGTCAATCAAAGAGCCAGCACATCAAATGACTAAATGCAAAAAAGATTCTTTATAAAAAATAGCAGCATGAATGTATACAGCAGTACGTTCACTCATGTAACCCACAGAGAGGAAACTGCAACATTAATAAGCCAGGGTGGTAAAACTGCCAGTGCAGACATTCAGCTGTTTCGGTGTGACTCACACACCTTCCTCATGGACACATAAAGGGGTAACTGGCAACATACTTATACCTGCCAATATCAAGTAAATAGCACTCACCTGTAAGAGCGCGCGACAAGCCGTTCATGTACGGTGAAACCGGAAATGTGCAGACACTAGTCCCCGTCCGCAGACTAGGAAACCGGAAGCAGCTTCACTCGCTGCCCCGGCAACCAGAAAGCCGGAAGATGTAATGACCGTTGCCTAGATACAGAAGCAACAATCGTGCATCAAAGGGGGGGGAGAAGGAAAGGGAACATAGCATAAGACAGGGCCACCTACACTACTGATGCTGCACCAGGTTTATTGCCAAAAGGAGCCCAGATATAAAAATAACTGCTAAATTAAGTGGCAGCGCACCAGATAGCGCACCTTAACCACAATGATGCTCCCAATGAATTTGGAGACCCACATGGTAACATACAGGCATACAAAAATAATGGCAGGTGTAAGTATGAGCCAGTTAAGTATACATGAAAAAAATACATAGAAAAAAACATTACATTAAAATATAAGATAAGGAACACAGAAAATGATATTGGATACGTGGGTAAGACTATTCGAGCCCTAAAAGAAAGGACTGACTTACATCGCTCGTTGATTAAAAAAGCTCTTGTGTTTGTGGATTAAACACACCACCTGTCGCCAGGCACTTTGCGTCACACAAGCATTCCTTAAAGGACTTTAAGTGTATGCGCATTGATTTTATGCCCCCTTTGAGACGTGGGGGTCAATATCTTAATTGCTATCTTTAATGTATTCCCAGGACTTTATCATATCTCTTATAGTTTGGTATTTATTCTTTCCAATATCATTTGGCGTGTTCCTTATCTTATATTTTGATGTAATGTTTTTTCTATGTATTTTGTGTATTCTTTTGTTCTGTATTCTTCCTGCCGAAGGTCCTAATGGACTGAAACGTTGAAGTAAAGTCTGAGGTCTCCTGACCCAGTTGTTTATTGATTATTCTTTGCGAGTGCTGCCGCTACTGTCTGCTGTTTATACCATTATTTGCGGAGGGCACCCAGTTATCACCATTCAACATAGGAGGAGTGCCAAGCCTTTGTCTACATATATATATACAGGGCGGTAACTAGGGTGGTGCGACATGAGCCATTGCACAGGGCACCACAGGGGAGGGGGCGCTGTTTGGGTCATTACATTTTCAGTTTATAATCATTCTCATTTGTACCTTTCTCTTATTTTATTCCGGCATCTCCTAGCCACCCGTATCTCCTCCCTGGTCGACTCCACCTCCATCTGGCCACCTCCCCAAGCACCTCCAGTCACATCCTCCTTTATTTAACACACACATTTCAAAATACTGTCATGCCCAGGACTCAAACCCATCACCTCTGCATAATTATTGTGTATCATTACTGCAGCCATTGGATTCACACTGTATTTGGCATTGACATCTGGAGAACAGTGGTACAAAGGGATCAGTACCCCTTCAGCATTGTATGAGACAAATCAGATTTGTCATGCCCCTTCCCCAGGAGGCTACACCCCTTTTTTTCAGATGCGCATCCTATGTCCCAATCTGAAAAATGAATGGGGGGGGGGGTTGGTGCCAATGCTCTTTCTAGCCCGGGGCACCAAAAAGTCTAGTTACGGGTATATATATATATATATATTTATATATATATATATTAAATTTTATATATATGGTTGATAATGAGCGCCTACAGTGCATAAATACAATATCAATCTGAATAATGGTAATAGTGATAAATTAATAAATAATCAGATAAGTGCCCAAATGATTATAGTCAATGTAGTTAAGAATTGGTAGCAATTAATTTAAAAGTGCATAGTGCCTGTGAATGTTAGTGTTGAAATGGCTGTTTAGATGAGCATAAAGTGCTAGATGTGCCTATAGCTGTACAAAGTATAAATTCAGAATTGTGTTCAAAAAGTGCTTAAGGCATCAACAATCAGCAGGTTTAAAAAAAATGCAACATACATTCATACCCATTTATTGATAAAAAAGAGATTTAATTAACTATAGCAATAAAAACATTTCATAGATAGTTAAAAACACTTAGGCTAAATTCATTCCATAATAAATAAGGCAAACAAATATCACAATAAATAGGACATAGGATAAGGGTAGATCAGTAGATCATATTAAGCTTAACTTAAAAAGGATGGTCAAAAGTTCATGAAGGTAAGCGGACTGAGCTCCCAACGCTACCGAAGGCACACGCAGAAAAAGTGGGTGTGGCCACATCCCACAATGGGTGTGGCCACTGAAATATGCAGTGACCTCAGTCAGAGATGGATTTAGACCATATGGGGCCCTAGGCAAGATACTGGTTTGGGGCCCCCTTCCCTCAAACAATCTTGTGCAAATATTATAGTAGGTGTCGCTGGAGCAAGATACACACATCATATTGTATACATGCATCTATATATATATATATATATATATAAAAATTTTGTGTGTATTTTGCTCCAGTGACACCTACTGTAATATATGCAGTTACTAGATGCACAGTGTTACTAGATCACAATATATATATATATATATATCATCCTGTACAAAAAAAATACTATATATATAGCTAGCCAGCTGTGTATACACACACATATATGTATGAACGGAGTGCGTATTTGTATATATTTAGAACCGAGCCTGCACATCCCTAATACATATACACACGCAGGGTGATAGGCGATACGGGAGGAAAGGGAGATGAACAAGGTGAGATGGGAGCAAAATGGGAAGAACATGGTGAGACAGAAGAAAAGGGGGAAGAACAGAGGGAGATGGGAGAAAGTGAGGGAACAGTGAATATAGAAAAACATACACAATAGGTAGCGACAGCAATTACACATGCATATATATATATATATATATATACACACACACACAAACACACTCACAGGTGGGTAAGCAGTGTTATTTAAGAGGATAAGAAATATTTTTTAAGTTAAACTTACCAACTGTGGAGTGGAAGTCTCCTGTGGTTCCATCAGCATAGAGGAGGTAGAGTTGTCCTGGGAGTACCACACTGCAGAGATGGAGCGGAAGCTGTGTCGAAACTGGATTATTGGCTGAGACAAGATCAGTTTAAAATTGACACCATCTTGTGACTGGCCGCTAGACGCCATTTTGTGAATGGCCGCCTAAGCGCCATTTTAGATAAACTCACACTTTAGTACATGTGGTGATAATACTATTAGCATCATGCGATTGCATCCGTGACCATCGCCATAAGTTACGCCGATTCACCAAAAGCCCATTTCATGACTTTACGTATTATAAAGGATATATTTCAGAAATGGCTTTACAGTATGTCAAAATCGGATTGCATTAGCTGAACAGAGCAAATGGCCACGTGACAACTAGCTTGTGTAGATAAGCTTCCTGGATAACGTCTGCTCTCACTCCAGGTGGCCCAGCTAGAATACACACCTTACATTAGCAAGCTTCCTGCAATGAAATAACTTCAAAGCCAAGAGTGTTATCTTAGGTTTGGGTCTTGTAGCTGGGCTAATTTGCATCCACACAAGAGTCTGGAAGAACAAAGGACTTTTTCTTTTGAGCCTGGGAAAGGTGGGGGCTGCTGAGAGAGGGGGCATGTGGAACTATAATGCTCAGCAATCCACACTGCTAGGTGATCACTTAGTAAGTGAGATTTAAGTACACCATTTCTCATACACACATTAATACGCACAATTGCGCTGGTAACTAATCGCATAATAGCGAATGCATAAGATCCTGTATGAAAACACTGTTTTATTAGCTTCATGCGCACGCATCTGCCCCAAGTTAACTAAGATCCTGTATGAAACGCTGGTTGTTAGCTTCACGTGCACGCATCTGCCCCAAGTTAACTAGCGTCTTTACATCACACCCCGCATACTCACACATTACATATTCACATAAAAGGTTTAATAAGCTTTAAGGTATAAGATTTAAGTTGGTTCAGTTAGTATAAATGCTGTGAAATAAAGATATTTGATAACTAAGGTTTTATACATGCTAAGAAAGCCGTGTTTGGTTTCATATTGATGCGTACTCTTTCAACAGAATTCTGGTATTATCGGTGTGGAGATCGCATCATGCATTCTCAACTTATGGACCGCAGAGACTTCAAGCAACAAAATGTATATTATGAACAACTGTTAGGATATTGCATGGGGGTGGGAGGGCAGAGACCCCCAGTTGTTAGAGGCTGCGATGAGTCTATTTGAACCAGCCTGCTAAACGCTCTGTAACAGATGCTCCCCCCCTGGGAACCAATAGCATCAGCAACAAACTTCTCTATTGTCCTGTCTATTTATAAATATGTGTGCTCAAACACCAGGTCTTTAGTCTTCTTGCTGATGCCTATCATCTGGTCCAGAAGCGCTGCATATGTATACTGTACTTGGGGTCTATATAATTCCTTTGCACTGAATTGTGTATGGATCAATAGCGTGTAACTGACTGTACTTTTACTTGAATAATACTTTGTGCTTCAGAACCACACTTTCCAAGTCTGGAGTCTTTTATTTACTGTATGACTGCGTACGCAAATTAGCGTCATCCTTAGAGGTTTATTGGTAGGATTTTAGAAGGTACAGGCAGGGGTATATAGAGGTTCTGATCCAGTATCGTCAGATGGGGGCTCATCGAGTGAAGTCACTTACTCACACGGCACATACGGCTATCGATATCTCAGCAAAGGGTGGAGTGGCCACATGCAGGGTTTTCCTGCAACCGCTTTGTGCTGAAAAATCGCTATCTGTTTTCGTGTGAGCAAAGGAAGCTGACTAGAATCCAGGGACAAGAGAGGAAAAAGTTTGTTTTCCTTTGTTGATAGAACCTAATGTTTAAAAGGGTGCCGCAGTATTGAGTATGCGGCGGAGTCGCAGTTTTGCACACAGAAAAGACACACTTTTGCATACGCAGCTAAAAAGTTGTCATATGGTTGTGTGGTAGTCGCATTATTTTGTATGTGACTGGTCGCACAATGGCGTATACGTACTTCCAGTTGTGCTGCCATGGCATTTAAACAAAGCCGCTGAGGTTCACATTTTTCAATTGTTATCAATATCTGGGTTAACGTGTATTTTTCTGCGCAGGAAAAAGTGTGTAACAGTGAGTATTTGTTGGACAGTTAAGGGTATCGTATGATCCTTAAGGGCTAGGTGCAAGGGTTAGTCTAGCCGCTCGGTAAGTAGCTTTACCATTCTATACACAGTAGCAGGTGTACATGTTATCTTTGTTGTAGAGAGGTGCGTGGAAGTGGCCGACATATAAACTTCCATAGGTGTGGAAGTTGCCTTACTAAATCTTATCCGGGTGTGGAAGTTGCCTTTTTCAAATCTTATCCAGGTGTGTGGGCGCCACCGACTTAAATCTTCCACAGGTAAGTGAAAGTATCTTGATTGTCTTTCACCAGTTTAAATCTTTATTGAAAAGCATAGGATTTTGTCTCAGAATGGGAGCCATGCAAACAGTAGAGATGTTAGACAATGATGTGCTGCTAATGGAGGCACCGATCGGATCGGCCCGTCGTATTATGCATACTAAGTACGGTACTTATGCAATAAGGTATTGTGATGTATGGTCTAAAATGACGATGAAGAGTGTTAGACCGTTTCCCAGAATTGCTAGTTTTGATAAGAATGTATTAGATAATGTCCGGGATCAAATCAGTTTGATGCGCTCCTGAGAGGAAAAGGTCAAATATTGTAAACGTTTAAAATTGTGGCAGCATGAAGGGGATGCGTGGCTTAAAAATGTGCAAGCGACGCAAACTAGCATCGCGAGCGCATTGCCAGAAAATACATCCGCGATGCTAAATTGTAATACGGGCGAGCCGCAAAATGGCACGCACGTGCGGCAAGGTAGCGTTGTGGAGAGTATTGCCAGCAGTTCACGCTCACCTCCCCCACCTTATGTGGATGGAAGTGCAAGTACAGTTACCAAAAATACCCATAAAAATGTAACAAGCAATTTGTACCCTCTCTTAAGCAACCATAAATAAAATGTTCATGATGATGAGCCTATTGTAATGTCTGCCATTTCCCATGCTGTGCAAATGATAAATGCTGCATCACCACAATCACGGGTGGTGCCGCCATCTCCATCGATAACATCAAGGGAAGTGTTAACACCCTCTGCATCCGTAGAGGAAGTTGTTCATACCATACGTAGCAGTAGCAGATTAAACCCCCAGCCAGGTAACAAGGTCAAAGGTAACAGCGCTACCGGTCTGCATCCCATTCGGACAATAACTGTTCCGAATGGAAATGCAGATGCGAACGGTGTAGTGCCCATGAGGGAAGTAGTAATGCATTGTTCCTGGACAAGAGCAGAACTAAATTCCATCGTAAATGATTTCCCCGATCCAAAAAAGGAACTAGCCAAATGTCAAAGATTTTTGAGAAATTTGGGTAGTTCTCATGAATCAACTAATAAAGATTGGCGAGTGGTGTTAAGGGCCTGTCTGCCACGCAATACCGACGTGACAAAATTTATCACGGATTGTGTATTGGATGGTGACGTTCCCTTAACAGACCAAGTAAACCAAGGTAACATTTCCCGCATTGTAACTCAATTGGGTATATATTTTCCAGTAGTAGTTAACTGGAACAAAATTTTCACCATTAAGCAAAAGGAGAGTGAATCTGCAGAAGGGTATTGTGACTGGGCTCTGCAGGCTATCACCCAGTACACTGGGTTAGAAGATATTAAAGATAGCACTCACCACAGGGGAATGATAGTCACGGTACTCATGGACGGTCTGAAAGACGACTTATAGACTCGGGTTCAGACCTCACAACCTGGCTGGAGGGGAATCACAATAGATACACTCATAGAATCTGCCATAGAGCATGATAAAAATATCACAAAGAAGAGAGAGACCCAGAGCGAAAAATTAATGGCTGTCAGTATCCAAGCTCTGGAAGGAATGACAATAACATCACAGCCATCCGACACACCTGTACCCACACACACACCTGCACCTGAACAATTACACGTCCTCACCAATCCCACACCACAGCAAACACATCCTTACCCCATATATCATACACAACCACAGGTCTCATGCTACCCACAAACTTCATACCTACCACCATACCTTTATCCTCCATATCCTTACCCATACCCACCACCTTTCCCTCTTGCTCAAATCTAACAACAATCTTGTCATCCACCCCACACAAAAACATGTTTTAACTGCAACCAAATGGGATACATAAGTAAGTACTGCAAAGTAAAGAACACCACACATGAACACGGGTTTCTTCTCCCAGGCCTTATATGACTGTTTACAATCTTTTCAACCTATCAATGGATCTGTTCTAATGTAAAATGTGGACGATTTATTGTTGTATTTTAGGTCATGTTTAAATGATATTAAACTGTTGTGCTTTATCTCCCACTCACAGGACACAAGGTTGATAAAGAAAAACGGCAGCCATGCCAGGCTAAGGTCGAATACTCGGAATACTATCCAACCCAGTGGCCGAGGCATTATTTAGAGCAGTAGCTATTAATAACAAGATTTAATTGCAGGAACCTGTATGCAGATACTATGGGCCTCATGCAGAGGCGGTCGGAGGATGCAAGCGGTCGCTCAGAAACTGGGCGTCCACTTGCATCCTGACCGCCCGCCTCTGTTGTGGTCATTAGGCTGTGGGTTAACACCCACAGCTCTAACGACCGCTCCGGTGATGGTCGCGATGGTCAGAGACCATCGCGACCATCGGGGCTTACGACGAGACCCTAGGGTAGGGTCTCCCTTGTCGTAAGCCCCGGAGAGCTTTCGGCTCTGTCTGAGCCGGAAGCTCTCCACTGACATCACTAGTGATGTCAGTGGGGCCTCCCCCAAATGGTAGGCTTTCCCATGGGAACGCCTCCGTTTGGGCTGCCACCCCCCCGGCCCGCCTTCCAAACAGGGCGAGCTATCAATCAACATCGACAGCTCGCCCCCTTTGGATCGAAACCCGCTACGAACGGCGCTGTCAGTCGTAGCAGATCTCACGCATGCGCACGACGGCTCCGGCGCCGTCGTGCGCATGCTCTGTGGGGCGCCTTCGACCCGGTCCGAGCGCATCGGCGCTAACGACCGGGTCTGAATGACCCCCTATATCCCTAGAATTATTAAAAATGATAGGGGGACTTATTTTACAGGTGACGTTTCCAAGAACATGTGTAAGGTGATGGGTAACAACACTAAGATTATCCCAGACTGTCTTTTCCTTTATTTGTCCCCCTTTGAGATACTGGCCCTCATTCAGAGCCGCTCGTAAGCGGCCGTACGCTCATAGCGGTCCGATGTTGACAAACCTCGCATGCGTCGGTGTAACAGTGCGCATGTGCGTACGGCTGTTTGCGTTCATTTTTTCTGTCGTTCGTCGAATAGCAAACAGGAAGTGACATGTCAGATGTGATTGACAGAATTGTCCTTTTGGGGGCGGTGACGGGGGTGGAGATGGGAAAACGCAGGCGTGGCGAGGCGTTTTTTGGGCGTACATACATTATCTGCTGCGAACGGCCAATGTGAACGGAACAAGTGTTACGTCACTGTCTGATCAACTTTCTAGGCAAACTGCTCGCTCAGCTTGTGGTCTGGTATTCTCTACCACAATGACGATGGTCTCTTCGTTCCTCCCGTGGCTCATCGATGGTTTCCTGATTTATCAATTGAGGGCTCAAAAACAATCAGTTTTGAATTGCAAAAATGCTTTTAATGTGTTAAGAAAATAGCCTTTTTTTAGTAGCAAAAAAACGTACGCAGGTGAACTACTCAGCTGATAATTTCTGGGTTACACAATCAATTAGCTTACAAATTTATTTTACATTTGCGTGTTTTTCGGCCAACAATATTGTAGTCCTGTTTGTGATTTTTCTGCTTTTTTTAGGGGCCAAGAAAACAATCGTCCTTTTGTTTTTTGCTAAGTGTTAATTTAAACTCTTAAATGGTTTTTAACCCTTTGTTTTTGTTTAATAAAAAATGTTTACATTTCCGTTGTATTGTTTGTAATTTTGTGTGTGGGATTACCTTTTAACCAGTTTTTGAATAAATTTACAATACAATTGTTCATATTTTCAACATTTTTTTAATTTTAAAACACAATTTTTTGTGGGTTTTTTTTTTTCCAAATTAAAATATGGATAACTTAAAATAAAAAAAGAAATGTTTTTAGAAATGCGTAAACAAAAAAAGGGGCTTTTTGAAACCACTATCAAACAAACAAAATTTAAAAACAATTCACAAGAAAGGAGAGGGAGGTTTTGTCCATTAAGGAATATGGGGCAAACACAGAGAAGGAATGTGGGAAAATTAGCCAGTGCTGTCATCGCCTTTTGGCCCATTTGGCCGGGGTAGGGAGGGAGCCTGAACGGGTCTGGGAGGTCCTTCGGCTGGCCTGGCCAGAGGCAGATGTTGGGGCCTCTGGACTAGGCATAGGGCTAGGCACATTTGGAGGGATGGCTGTTGTGCCAGAGGTGGAGGATCCTGATGTTCCGGCAGGAAGGGAGGCCGGCTCCAACATGTGCTGGCGAACGAGCTGCTCCAGGGCATTTGCAATACGGACGTTGGCCCCAGTATTTTCCGCTAGGGCCTTAGCAATGGTCACGTTGGCCGCAGCACTTTGCTCCAGGGCATCCGCCACCCGTAGCAGAGTGGCGTCCACCCTCTCCAGAATCTCAGTCTGCTGATCCGTTTTACCATTGAGATCAGTGAGGAGGACCACTGCCTGTGAGGGGGATTGCCCTGGACTGTCTGCCACAGGGTCCCCAGCCGGATCTACTGGTTCCTCCCCTGCAGAGCCAGCAGAAGTTCTGCGGCCAAAGCTCCCCTCTGGAGCAGACTCATCCGCCTGTGTATCTGTAAAAAAAAAGAGAAAAGAGTACCATTATAATCTAGATATTGTCCCAAACACATTTCTGAGTTATTAACATTACTACATTTACCTGAGGCACCATGAGGAGCCGCAGTCTGGCATGTCGGTATCCATGTTCGACACGCCAAACACCTCCTCATCCTGCACACACCCCTGGGCCTGCTCCTCCAAATCGTTGAGCTCCAGTGACACAGGGGTGGGACCCCCACCTGTCCCCCCTGCATGCCTAGTCCTATCAGCCAGTTTTTGCTTCAGCCGATATTTGAAGTCGCTCTATCTGTGGGTTAAAAAGTTGGCATTATTCCTGCAGTATTTGGACCTGTAAACACTTTTTAATAAAATGTAGTTTGTACGTACCGGCGTTTCACATCCCGGGTTGCACGTTCAAACTCACCCACCATATTGACAGCACTGGCTATGCCATCCCACATTTTCCATTTCTGGCTTGCACCCATATTCCTTGGGGCCTGGGGCAGGGTGTCAACACACATTTGGATCAAAACCTCCATCTCCTTTCTTGTGAATGGTGGCTTCCTTTTTTTTTGAGTTTGTTTAGTGGGCCTACTAGGACGAGCAGCCTCTTCCATTACATCCTCAACACCTTTTTGTAAATTGGAAATAAAATTTATAATGTAAAATGTACCTAAAATGTTGGTTCCACATAATCCTTTTCGGCCCAAAAAGACAAATACTTACCTGGCGCCTCTTTTCCAGTGCTTTGCTGCTCTGTAGCCATTTTTGACTTTCAGGTCTCACTACAGCAGACCGATTGGGGTTTTCAGTGACGTTTTTATACATGCATCAGCATTATTTGGCCGCATCATTGATTGTGCGCTCCTATTGTCCGTCCTTAATTTGAGCGGGAAAATAAACCCTATTTATGGCTTGGTGTGACTCGAGTCGAGGTGGCGGGTGTTGAATGTTGGAGGTTTTGCTTGGAGGAGTTGATTGTTGGCGTGTTTCGGAGTTTGAGGCGGTTTTTTGGGTTCTAATCGTTTTGTTTGTTTTCTTAGTTATTTAATTTCCGTTCGTTTTTTTGGATTGGTTTTTTTTCTTTTTTGTTGCGTTTTTGAGTGTCTTTTTAAAAACCCTCGTAAAAAAATATTAAATACTTTAAAAATGTTAGAACTTATGTGTTTTTTTTTTTTTTTACAGTTATTTTGGCATTGCCCCCGTGACATTTTTGGACTTTGGGTTATTTGTCTGATTTTGGTAAGTGTTTTTTGTTTTATGAAGTGACAATTTCGATGTGTTGGTCTTTGCATATGTTTCGCTAAGTAAAATTTTTATTTTTCTTTAACCAATCATGTCTTAACACGAAATATAGCGTACTCTTTAGCGAAATTTAGTTTGAGTTGTTTTTAATGTTAAATGAGCGAACTATTTAGCGCACTAATGTCTGCTTATTAAACAGTAAAAATTGCAATCTATTTAGCGCACTAATGTCTGCTTATTAAACAGTAAAAATTGCAAACTATTTAGCGCACTAATGTCTGCTTATTAAACAGTAAAAATTGCAAACTATTTAGCGCACTAATGTCTGCTTATTTTTTCAGTGTAAAATCATGTTTTACCACTAAATGTAGCGTGCGTTTATCCAAACTAATGTGTGCTCCCTTCTCTTTTTTTTTATGTAAAAAATGTCTTTACAATCCAAGTTTCGCAAAAAAATAGTAAATATATTTTCTACTTTTGAAATGTAGGTTGGTCTACTCATGACAAGACCCCGGCCTGTAAGCATCTTTGGATTTCTTTAAAAAGATAAGTATATTTTTCTTTACACATTTGTCTCAAACAATAACTACCTGGCTTACCATTTCAGGTTGATGTTGGTCGTATTATCTTGGCCATGGTTCCAGAACCCGACCAACCACAACTTCGTCCCAGGCGTAGGCTTCGTAGGCGTGCAAGGCCCCAGATATATAGAACACGTGTCACCCTTTTTGGAATGCCAGTTGATGAGGTCTTACGATGATACCGTCTTCCACCACAAATCATCATAGACACTCTCTCATTAACAGAGAGTGATCTTGAATGGCAAACTGTCAGTCCTACAGCAATACCACCACTTATGCAATTAATGTTGGTGTTACATTTCTGTGCCTCAGGATCCTTTCAAACCACGGTGGGAATAGTTGCCGGAATCTCCCAATCCTCCTTTTCAAGGATCCTGAGGGCAGTGATGGAGGCCATTTTTAAGCACCTCCATCATTTTATTACAATGCCAGTGGATATGGGTTCCCTTAGTGTGGCGAAGGCCAATTTTTACCAAATAGCTGACTTCCCACACATCATAGGGGTTATGGATGGCACTCACATACCAGTTCAGCCTCCAGCAAGGCTGGAGGCTATTTTTAGGAACTGCAAACACTTTCATTCACTGAATGTAATGGTGGTATGTGATGCCTCCCTCCAGATCCTGTCCCTGAATGCCAAATTCCCCGGGAGTGCACATGATTCCTTCGTCATCCGGCAATCAGGGATTTGGCACAAATTAGACAACCTACAAGCTGTTGATGCGTGGCTTCTGGGTAAGTTGACACCTTCTGTTGCAACCACTGCAAAGCTTGTTACACAATGGTCCTGATGTTTGTTTATTTATTTTCACAGGAGACAGTGGTTACCCTTGCACGCCCTAGCTGCTCACTTCTTATTTGGCTCCCACACCAGGGCCACAAAGTGAGTACATAAAAGTGATCCACACTTACAGCCACCAGGCAGGTGGTGGAGCACTGTATCGGCCTTTTAAAAGGCCGATTCTGATGCCTCCACCGCTCTGGTGGCGACCTCATGTATTTGCCGGATATGGTTTCGAAAATTGTGGTCCTGTGTGGGATATTTCACAACATCGCCATAAGGAGTGGGGTCCCAATGCAGCCAGAGGAGGCCTTGCCCGAGGATGGCCCCCCTGAGGTTGGTCGGAGGTCAGTATGTGGGGGGGACATACGCAATGATGTGGTGGCCAGATATTTTAGGTAATTATTGTAAAACATTTAGTTAATTCACACAATGTAGACATGTAAGATTTTAATGGCCAATTTTAATATTTGTTTGTTTTTTTGTCTTTTATTCCCTAAAATTACCCGAAAAAACGATGCCTACTACCTGATCCCCAAAATTGTCTTCATGTGGCCACATTGGATCTAACTTCAGGAACAATTATTTCTTCACCTCATTTGTGGACTCATGTTAGCCTGCTACTTCTTCAAACAGTTCTTGAGTGTTTTTTTGTTTTGTTTTTGGGTGTTGGTTGTTTTTTGGCGTGTGTTTGCACTGTTTATTATTTGTGTGTATTAAATTTTTGTTTTACGTTAAAAAGACTTTTCCTTGGTAAATTACAAGCACGGGTAACCTGGTCCAAAAAAGGCAAACTTTCTTAATGGCTAATCCTATAATGTGTTAAATTGTTAAGTATTTTAACAGTATGTTTTCTAAACTAGGCCTAAGCAGGTTTGAATTAATATTTACATTACCCACCAAAAATATAAAAAAAAATGCTGGTAATTCTCCAAACCTATTGGTATTGTTAGGTGATTAATGTGCCAGCTTACATACTTACTGGCGCTTTCTACAATCTGATTTACCTTACTATAAAAAACATGCTCCAATAGTCGACTTATGGAAGGTTAAACAATCTAATATTTACAGACAAGGAATGAGACTTTTGAAAAAAAATATATATTTTATTGATAACAAAATTTTTAGGGGGGTAAAAAAACAACAAAAAATTATGGCTCAGGACCACCAACATGTTGGCAAGGACCACAAGCATGCCAATTACATGGCCCCGCAATGTCTGCAAGCCACTATCACAAGTAATAAGCATGCTTAATTACTAACATTGGATTTCAATAACCTTACTGGATTGAACTGAGATTACTAACCACTACTAATTGGAGGATACTAATTATTAACAATTATTAAAACATTGTGTTTAATGTGGCTAAGTGATGGATATCTAATATGTTGAATGTATTTGTTTTAATAAGATTAATATATATGTTGTAAATGTATATATGTGCATGTTTAATATATGTTATTGCATGTATGCACCAGCGCTCTAAGAATAAATAAACCTTGTGTCGGGGGCAGCTGTAGGCATATGAGGTAACCACCCTCAATTTGCATCTGGATTCTTGATTTTTATAATTTTACCTCAGCGCTCTACCTATGTATAGTATATCGTTTAGATAAATGAATAGATGTTGGTCTTTCTTACAATCTTTTATTTATCAATATGTTGCCCCTATCAGATCATATACAGACTTTTTAACAGACACCTGCGGCGTCTGTTGGCAATATTTTAAATAACAATTCTATGTTATACCTGAATATAAAAGAATGAACTTTTAACATGTGTTTGATTAGATCTCTGTATCAGATGAAAGTAAATTGTTACCACACATATATTGGATACTGTATAATCTCCTGCTGGCACTAGGTGATTATAAGACGTCCACATATAACATTACAGCACGTATACAATACAAACTGACATTGGGAAGGGTGAGTGTGTGGATGTGTGTAATAGACAAATGACAATAGTGCTTAGGTGTAGGTATTGGGGGGAAAGGGGGGGGGAATGGGGATTCTGTATTTGTATTGTCCCGATGGTGTCCAGTTGAAATGGACCAAAGTTGCTTATTGTGTAGGGACCCTGGTATGGTCGTCGTTGAATCAATAAGTAAATGGCTGTTTGGAATGTTTGTATAACCGCTGGGGTCCGGCCGTGATGAGCCCCGTGGGTGACTTACCCTTTCTGGGCTGCAGAGACTCCAGTCTCTTGATACTGGCGTCACGGACGATCACCGCTGGATTTCTGCCATTCAGGTCCGTGGGCGCAGCTTCTCCTCTCCGGCTATCTGAGGCGCGGGTCTCTTCTGATTCTTACAGGTGGTATAGGTGGTGAGACTCGCTCCGTCTGTCGCGTGGTCTGTAGTCCCGCTCTGATGTTAGGCTGTCAGTGTGTGCCTCCGGCTTTGTCGGGCCAGCAGGCGTGTCATGCGGCAGCGCAGATCTGACCACCTGTGCTCCAATTGGCCGATATTTCGGCGATAGCCGAAGGAGCGCAGTCGGCGGCGCACCTCTGCGTACACCATACGCTTGCGGAGGTTGGTGATGGGGGGAGGCTGGCTAGTGATCCTCTGGTCCATGACCTCGGTGAGGACCATGAGCTTCCGCCTACTAAACGCGGAGGCTCTCATGATGGCAATTATTTTTTTTACACAAAACAGTTTTAATAAAGGCCCTAAAAAAAATTTGATTGGCTAATGTACTTTGTAAATTAACAGGAACCATTCTATTGGTTATTGTATGAGTCATGTGACCTCCAGCCTCAAAAATATAATGTGAGTTATGATAGGCTTGATGCAGTGACATGCGTAAGCTAATTTAAATAAACAAATTAAAGTACTAAAATATGCCTATCACAAACAACGGAAAACAGTATCATTCCTAAAAACATTTAATTTTGAAAAAGAAAACATTGGTGAAACCGTACGTATTCTGCGGTACAAATGACACACACTGACAAGAATAAAGTTTATTGACAATGAAAAAACATTGAAGAGCAATTAAGGTAATTAATCTATTGATTGGCATGAAATGATTAAAGTATGTTTGAAGAATGAAATAGCAGGCAATCGAAAACTGACAGGGCCACTTCCGGAATTGACTTGTGCGAGCGTTGAACGCAACCAAAGAGGAGACGGACGGTCGCTATTTTGTACGGATGCTAGCTAGAGGAGGGGTTGGGAGACTATAGGGCGGAAAATTAGCAACGAGCGAACTTACAAGCGAGCGCTTGAATTTAAATATTTCCGCTCGTACGGCGGACGAGCGAACGGCCACTTGCGTCCGGCTCTGAATCAGGCCCACTGTTCAAACAGGCAGCCTCATGTGAAAATATGATAATGAGGTTACTGTGCAGGGTCTCACGAAGATGAATGAGAATAACCGAAATTGAAAGTATTATTAACTAACATGTCTAATGCAAACTGTCATAATGTCAAACCTGGAGAATTTGTTATGATCCAAATTTTTTTTCCTCAGGTTGTTTGACTGATCAGTGGAAATGTCCGTATCTGACAATACCACATCCTCAAAGGGTGGCCGAGGAAGATACGTGGGTCCATCCCACTCACTATAGGGAGGTTAACCAACCGGTGGAGATATAAGGTGGAGACAAGGCCGATAATGTTGACCTGTCGATTTGCGAGCTTGTGCCGGAAGGATTAAAAAGGTGATGGTGAGAAATCTGAGCTAAGGAAATGTGTAGATCAGTGCTTCCAGCAATGGAGTGGTCTGCTGTGGTCATCCTAGTTCTTTTTTTTTTCCAGAGTTTTTGTCGTGATGATCTGTTTGGGGATACTCAGTGTCTGTGATGGAGAACTGATTGAGGAAATGGGAGCTGATGGCAGTGCTGATGGAGTGGAGTCAGGAGGAGTGCAATGCCAATCAGGGGAGTGTCTGACCAATCTTAGTATTGTAATTGTTATGTTATTTGGGAAGAATACTTCCAGAAGTTATGACCCTCACACATGTTGAAATGCTTCGTATACATAAAAACACACCATCACCATATCTTCACACACAATATGAACACAGAGGCAAAAGAAATATGATACCTGGTGACGTGCATAAAGCCACTCAGTTAATTAGTGAGACAACTGGCTTTCAAGTTTTAGTCGCACTGGATCCCATCAGAATTGCTTGGGGTACATTACATTTTAGATATATTCAGGAACTTGCTAAATTGATAGATAATATCACCGAGATGTACGATGACACATTCAGGTATACAGGTAGAGAATTGCAAGCGTACAAGAAAGAACTGGTGCAACACAGGCTAGTGTTGAACTATTTAACTGCTGTTACTGGAGGGTATTGCGTAACGTTAGCCACCCAATTTGGAGTAAAATGTTGCACCTATGTCACCAATGATACCAGCGACCCTAAGGAGGTGATAGACCGGAGGATGGATGAAATTCTGCAGCTAAAATGGGAGTTTCGTAAGAACCATAATGCTTCAGTGGCTGAAGTAGGGGAAAAGATAGAAGGATGGGTTTCATGGCTGAACCCAGTGAAATGGTTCTCAGATCTAGGGGAATGGGTCCAGGAAGTGATCGCCAGCATAGGCAAATTCTTAATCCTTATACTGATTGTCATCATAATAATTGGCATATGCGTCCGGTGTGTTCCTATTGTGTTGAAGTGTGGAAAATGTAAAAATAGAGCAAAATGAAAGAACAAAATTATGATGGTGGCTAGTATGAATACCGAGGTAAATACAGAATTGCATTACAACCCTGAGCTAGGAAATACCATCATTTAATGTATTATATTTAGACCTGCATAGAATGTATTATTGAAATGTTATTTTTAAAACACCTCAGATAATGTAAAGTCTAAATTCCTCTTCAAGACTGCTTTTATAAGACTGGTGCATTCCCACACCTTTCACATGATCTTCCAAGATCCGCAGTGTGCGTATAATAGTAGTTTTATGTCCCCACTCAGAGACACATTATTGATGGATTAAGAACCAGCCATCCCATAATAAAACTAAATAATATGTAAATGTAAGCCTAAATTAAATTCTAATAGCAGATTGTGATAGCATGTTGTTCACTATCAAAGGGTGGACTGTCAAAACTGGATTATTGGCTGAGACAAGATCAGTTTAAAATTGAATGGCAGCGACACCATCTTGCGACTGGCCGCAAGACGCCATTTTGCGAATGGCTACCTAAGCGCCATTTTAGATAAACTCACACTTTAGTACATGTGGCGATAATATTATTAGCATCATGCGATTGCATCCGTGACCATCGCAATAAGTTACGGCGATTCACCAAAAGCCCATTTCATGACTTTACGTATTATAAAGGATATATTTCAGAAATGGCTTTACAGTATGTCAAAATCGGATTGCATTAGCTGAACAGAGCAAATGGCCACGTGACAACTAGCTTGTGTAGATAAGCTTCCTGGATAACGTCTGCTCTCACTCCAGGTGGCCCAGCTAGAATACACACCTTACATTAGCAAGCTTCCTGCAATGAAATAACTTCAAAGCCAAGAGTGTTATCTTAGGTTTGGGTCTTGTAGCTGGGCTAATTTGCATCCACACAAGAGTCTGGAAGAACAAAGGACTTTTTCTTTTGAGCCTGGGAAAGGTGGGGGCTGCTGAGAGAGGGGGCATGTGGAACTATAATGCTCAGCAATCCACACTGCTAGGTGTTCACTTAGTAAGTGAGATTTAAGTACACCATTTCTTATACACACATTAATACGCACAATTGCGCTGGTAACTAATCGCATATTAGCGAATGCATAAGATCCTGTATGAAAACACTGTTTTATTAGCTTCATGCACACGCATCTGCCCCAAGTTAACTAAGATCCTGTATGAAAATGCTGGTTGTTAGCTTCATGCGCACGCATCTGCCCCAAGTTAACCAGCGTCTTTACATCACACCCCGCATACTCACGCATTACATATTCACATAAAAGGTTTAATAAGCTTTAAGGTAGAAGATTTAAGTTGGTTCAGTTAGTATAAATGCTGTGAAATAAAGATATTTGATAACTAAGGTTTTATACATGCTAAGAAAGCCGTGTTTGGTTTCGTATTGATGCATACTCTTTTAACAGAATTCCGGTATTATTGGTGTGGAGATCGCATCATGCATTCTCAACTTATGGACCGCAGAGACTTCAAACAACAAAATGTATATTATGAACAACTGTTAGGATATTGCATGGGGGCGGGAGGGCAGAGACCTCCAGTTGTTAGAGGCAACGTATGTCTTAGAGAGCAACGGCAGTGAGCGCACGCCGGAATAAAGACGCCCACTTTTCTTTCTTAACACACGTCATCTCCAGGAACTGTTTGATTAATCAGAACCATCAATAGCCATCGGAACTGCATGCAGCGCTCGAGGTAGACCCTACCCCGTCTCAAGCACTGCGATCACTGCAGGCTGAAATACAACCAAGTGACGTGTACAATGATGCTTCCATGCTACTTATGCACACCCATAAAGCTCTGTTTTGATGCCTAGACACGCCTACTTTCACAGCACCTCTCCCCCGTTCACAAGCACCTTCCCCTGTTACCACCCACAAACGGCATTATCTGTCACTCAAAGTAGAACTCAGTCTTCGGGTTAAGAGCGCACGATTCCCGATCACAATGACTGGTTCACACACACGCACTGCGATGCATACGCATGTGCAGATGGGTGACAATCGCCCATAGCGTGCATCCGCGGCTTAGCGTCCGGGTCTGAATCGGGCCCTGAATTCTTTATACTATTAGCGCAACTGCAATATAAGTCCTAGTAGTGTACTTGAACCTAATTGGTGCTGAAATCATCCATAATATACATATATATAGCAGCATCTTCAAAAAAGGAAAACCAGCACACCTTTATATATGTACAAAGTGAATTGTATTTTGCATATTGATCTGAAAATAATAGCAGCTTCCATAAAATGAGGTACCTTCATTCACATATTAAAGTGCATAGTGCAAAACAATAATACATTACAGACTTCACAGAGACCCATTGGAGCCATGATAATGATGTCAATACACCATGTTGTGCCCCATGATGAAGGTGCCGCTGGGCACCGAAACGGCCGTTGGGCTGTCCCAGTTTTGACATCATAATCATGGCTCCAATGGGTCTCTGAAGTCTGTAATGTATTATTCACAACAGAAGTACGTCAGTCGCTGAGACCTTATACACAAATATATATATGTATATATATATATATATATATTTATATATATATAATTGCTATTTCCTATAAATCTTTATGGTGCTAGTTTGGGAAATTTTGCTGGTAACGTCTGTGAAGATTTTTGCTCAGAGTGTGCCGTGCGATTCATCTTCCCTCTATAAAGCTGGCATTCCTGAAAAATACATGTTCTCTTTTTTACACTAGAAATAAAGTTCCACAAAAAAATACAGAGCTAATTACATCAATTCAAGGTTACTTCTGTAAAATGATGTACATTTCACTGAGCAGCAATTAGATAAGAGGAACAGTCACAACGATGAAGGTATCATTTTATATAATTAACAGAATCAAATTGTAAAGGTTTATATTTTGCCTCTTCCCAGGCCGGCTGGCAGTTGCGAGAAGCTGAAACACATTATCAAAAATTGTTTACGCTGCTAAATGTCGATCCCTGCAATATATATGTCTCTCGCAGGACTAGCAAAGTCATTTGGTTTCCAAAGTGCCTGCCATATTTCACTGCATGTAGCTCTCGCTAATTGAGAGCCGCAAAGATAGACAAATGAAGAGCAATATTTAAGGGAACGAGTTATACAATTATACGCATACTTAATATTGTTGGGGGAAGACTGTTAGTGAGATTACCATATTAAAGGGAACATTACTCAGTGCATTAAACTAAAGACCTGCTCTTTCATTTATTAAAAAGATAGGAATAATCAGGAGGAAATGACACAACATAGCAAAGCGATTTCCACCTTAATTTATTGTAAACTACAAAATTACAGAATTATGTCACCAAGAGGACAAAGTCTTAAAGTTGTGATAGATGTTTTGCTGAGTTCTAAGTTACTGTACTTTTCCAGAACTATAATAGTCACAAGTGGCTCCAGTGGCCAGTGTCAGTGGGCTGGCTTCCTGACTACATCTCACCACAGAATGGGTACGTAATACCGCCAGACGGAAGCCCGGCGGTCGAAATTCCGACGCCAGAAGGCCGGCAGATGAAGATCCCAGCTGGGGAGGTAAGTAGGCTATCCTAAGCCTCTCCCCCATAACCCTAACCTTCTCTTAGTGGTGCCTAACCCTAACCGCCCCATTGCCTAACCTTAACCTCCCCCCAGGGGTGCCTAAACCTAACTCCCCCCCTAGTGACTAACCCTAACCCCCAACCAGGGGTGCCTAAACCTAAACCCCCCTTCCCGTACCCTAAACCTAATCCTCCCGGGGGGTACCTAACCCTAACCTCCCCCCGGTGGTGCCTAACCCTAACCCCCCCTTTCCCTAGCCTAACCCTCCCGGGGGGGTGCCTAACTCTGAGTCCCCCGGGAGTCCCTACACCTATCCATCCCCCCCCATGGCCTACAGCTCCCAATGCCCAGGTTACCTGCATTTGGTATGCCGGGCGTCGGGATTTTGGCGTGGGGCTAAAGATAGACGTTGGTACTGTATTTAGATGCCTATCTTTAGTCCCATGCCAGGATTTCAGTGTTGAGAAGTCGGCGGTCGGCATTTCGACCGCCAGCTTCCTGACTACGTCCCACCACATCTCCATATGTGTAGATTTACATAGACTACTAAAAAAACAAAAGTGGGGGTGTTTCTTACAGCAATCACTGAGATTCTGCCTATCATTTGACTTACTGTAGGCCAACCATACTACTTCTTTAAACTGGGACACTCATGAATTACACAGGTTATGTGTCTGATTATAACCAGGTGAAATGCAGATTTGAAGTCAGCCTGTCACAGAACCTGTGTAATTCATGAGTGTCCCGGTTTAAAGAGGTAGTATGGTAAGCCTAATTTGACTAGTACCTTTTGGGAAATAATGGCCTAAATCTGACTAGTTCAGAGGTTCCCAAACTTGGTCATCAAGGCACCCTAACAGTCCAGGTTTTAAGGATAACCATGCTTGGGCAAGGTGACTTAATTAGTGCCTCAGTCTTTTGATTTAACCATCTGTGCTCAACCATAGATATCTTTAAAACCCGGACTGCTAGGGTGCCTTGAGGACCGAGTTCGGGAACCTCTGGATTAGTTGTTAGGGGCAAAATCTCCACTTATAGTAAATCTTCCAATATGGTGTGTATCAGAGTCTCCACACTAAGGGTTATTCATTAAGTGCATATATTCAATAAACGCATAGCTACCTGTCAGAAATTAGCTTTCATTGTCTACCTTAATGTAGATCACTCAAAATGAACTGCTGATTGTTGACTAATGGTTCCTGCGCCTTGTTAGTAAATCACCTCATCAAACAACCATTAAGAAATGGGGGAAATACTCTGGATTTACCAGTGTACCTTTTACAAATGGCTGTAGAAAGGGGTCATTTTAAGACTGAAGGGACCCTCTTTTCTGATTTCCCCCCTGAAAAAAAATGGTGCTGGCATGGTTAGAGGAGATAATCCCTGCACTGATCCATCTCCCATTAGTGCTGGAACCCCCGAGGTACCGGCGGCACGTCACAGCGTAACTTCAGACCGCAATGTGTACTACTGCAAAGGCACAGCTTTACCTTGCATTTTATCTCTGTTCTCCATAGACACGTGCCCCTGACAGTCTCCCCAGTAAGATGGTCTTACATAGGAGACTTCCAGTGTATTCCACTGTGTCACCACTGCTTTACATACAAGTGGGTGCATACTCCTCTGCCACCACTGTTCTGTGTATGTACAGAGTGTGCTCCTGTTTGCCCACACTACTTCTCATTATCCCATACATTTTTGGCTGGAACTGTTACATGCCTACAATGTATAAAGCTTTTCTCCAGAAGGACTCAAGGTGCTTTACAGAAATCATGAACGTAATACAGAGGTTTAGATTTGCAGGAAATACAGAAAACAATGAACAGAATACATTGTTGATGCAGCCATTTTGGATAATAAATTCCAAGGATCATTTATACTACCCACAAAGGAACCAGGTTCAGCAGCCATCTTGGGCGCTCTACATAGGTTACACTGGGTGGAATAGGCAATGCCTGGAAGAGATGACACCTAAATGGGGAGCTACAGAATACTAAAGTAAGAAGCAGGAACCTTACAAAACCATCAGATCCATGCATTGTTCATGCTACCCAGGAGAGTACCAGGTGAGGCAGCCATCTTGGGCGCACTACATAGGTTGCATAGTACTGAATGGAAGTGCAGTTAAATGAAAAGTGTCTAATATGAATGCATATGCCACGTGTTGTTCATCCTGAAAGTACCAGATGAGGCAGCCATTTGGGGCGCACTACATAGGTTACAGTTGGCAGGATATGTAATTAATAGAAGCATAACACACAGTGGGAGATTACAGGAAGAGAAAGAAAATATAGATATCAGCACAGGAAAAGGACCATGTTGTGGTGATATGGATAGGTATGGAAAGCAGTCAGCGTATTACAGGAAGAAGTGTTGGAAGTGATGTGTGTGCAGGAGTTGATATTGCAGTTATATAGGCACACACCAGTGGATGAGTCAAACTATGAACAGCCCAGTTCCTTAACCAGTGGTGTTGGTTTATTGATGTATAGTTGGTACAGCCATACACACTGTTACATGGACACTGGTAATGGAGCCGAGCTTGAGCGGATGCAGTTCTAGACAGCTCACCATTCGGTGACTGTATGCTGCAAACAGGTATTGGTGTAGGGTGCTGGAACAGGTTTTGTATCTCTGTTTGTTGATCTTGGAAATTACTTTGTCTCCCCACAATACAGCTTTCACATAGGGGTTTCTCTGCGGTAGTCACCAACATTCCTGTAACCATCTCGTTTTGTAGCTTCTGAACACTGTCATAGCCAAGGTGATCAAATCTTCCATGACAAAGTTCTAATGACTGTGACTCAGTTGTAATCACTGTGTAACAGAGCACAAGCTTTTATTATCCCAACTTTAGTTGCTGTAAGGATTCCAATTCCTTTGATAGTGACAAGGTCACATTTGGTTAACTTGTTGAACCATTTTTCATTGTAGGTGAAATGCCTTGTTGCATCTGATTCAATATACCAGTTATCCTTTCTGCGGCTTTCTGTAATACTCAGGGCTGACTCCTATCTGCTGTTGCATTTCTTGCTTTATATACAGTTGGATTCAATTTATTTTGCATTCACATAATTGCTTTGTGACCTATCTTGTGACAATTGTAACACTTGAATTTAAATTTTCTGAAGTTTTCACTTGTATGCAGTGCAGTTGTCTCAGCATTCAAATCACATGGCACACATTCTTAAAACTGTAATAACTTTGCCCTGACTGTGTCTGTTGTTAACTTTGCTGTAATTGCCTCTGAAAGGGACCCTAGTGATACAAAGTATGACTTTTTCATTTATCCCTAGTGATACGAAGTATGACTTTTTAATTTATCCCTCTACTGTGAGATATGTCTATCTGAACTTTTATCTTTGGAGAACAACATCCTTTTCTTTAGAAATTACATCTATCTGCCTCAGGGGATATACTGTACATTTTAGAATTTTTTATAATTGTGTTTGTACATTTTTGAACAAGTTAGTTATTTTATGTGGATTCATTTATATCCAAGCTTATGTTGTATGAACTATTTTTGCTAACCATTTTACTGGTGCATTTTGAGATACATTCGTGAGTGTGGATTACGCATTCAACTAGAGTGTTAGAACCTTTATGTACAAGATCTACCATATCACAGTGTGAGTTCTGGTACGCCATTCCAGCATCCCTTCATTAAAGACACTTTATGAATGTTTATCTTTATGGTATGCACTACTTCTGGCTGATTCAGTGACAGCACATTTGGGTGAAGGTCCACTGTAAAGATACCTTTTGAGGAACACATATTTGGTCTTTCCTATGAGTGCAGTAGCTCATCCAGCATGTGGGGTTCTCATGGTTGTGTGCTGAACACCTTCTCTTCTTAATATGTGTGGAGAGACATTTTATTTATACACTAATATATTTTTCCATATGTTATATGCTTCATGAGAAGAAACACTGCATTACTGAATTTACAAATAACAAAGAAGGACTATGTATGAAGGCCAGGGTTGTATATATGATATCATACCTATTCAATTGTATTGATTTTCTTCATACCTGTTTTGTGTTTCCTCTTTCCCACTGTGTTTATGTTACATTCTGCAGCACTGCTGTAGCAATCTCTTCATCATCCACTTGCACTCAAAAAAGATGTTAGTTGCTGACAGACATCATTTTGTAATCACACATACTGCTTCATTCATTCAATTTCATATCATGTTATAGAACACACATCCTAAATGTATCCTCCTCATGAGTCCTCTATCTTGATATGCTGCTTGCATATCTCTCTCCAAAGTTTGTTACAACTCCCCCTTTATCTTTCTCTCCTTAATCTTGCTCCATGATTTCATAATGATTTCATAAATCTCCCCCTTTGCGATTTACTAAGGGCAAAACTGCACATCAAATCACAAACAAAACCGTCCCATCAGACATTGCAATTGTATTTTCTTCAAAAGGGCGGTATTCAGATAAAGCAATGTAATAAGCAGCAGTTTTTTCTTACTGGTAACAAAAATTGGTGTAGTCAGACAAACAAGATTGCTTAAACCACATTCTGCCTTCGCTACCTGCATTTCGGAAAGGTAAACAATAAAGTAAATAAAACTTTCAGTACCCCCATGCCAAGAGAGTACAACCACAATGCTGAGAAGCACTGAGCCCATCTGGATACCACTAGCCACTGGCTTCCAGGGTGATGCTATTAAAATATACAGTAATACATCATCATGTTACACTACAAGTGTTGCTCCCCTTGATAAAATAATTAATAATAGTGGTACCTTTTCTAAATAACTATAATAGTGTCTCCATTTTTAAATAACTAAATAGTGACCCTGTTTATAAATAACTAAATGCTAGATGTCACATTTATAATTATCTTAGCAATAGTAGCCCTATTATAATTTACTAAATAATAGTACCCCATTTATAAATAACTAAATAAGTGTCCCCATTTATAAATAACTTAATAATAGTGGCCGCATTTATAAATCTCCAAGTATTTGTGCCCCCATTTATAAATAACAAAATAATAGTCACCCCGTTTTAAAGATAACTAGGTAATAGTGCTCCCATTAATAAATAACTAATAGGGTCCCAATTTATAAACAACTAAATAACAATGCACCCATTTATAAATAATTAGGTAATAGTGTCCCCATTTATAAATAAATAAGTGTCCCCATTTATAAATAAGAAATAGTGATCCCATTTCTAAAAAAACAAAATAATAGTGCCCCATTTCTAAATAACAAACTAATAGTGCCCCGTTTATGAATAGCTAAATAATAGTGCCCCATATATAAATAACTAAGTAATAGTGATCCCATTTCTAAATTACTAAATAATAGTGCCCAATTTATAAATAACTAAATAATAGTGCTCCCATTTCTAAATAACTAAATAATAGTGTCTCAATTTATAAATACCTATATAATAGTACTATCATATATAAATTACTAAATTAAAGTGCTCCCATTTATTAATAATACAGTAATAGTTTCCCATTTATAAATAAATAATAGTGCCCCCATTTATAAATACCTAATAGTGATCCTATTTCTAAAAAACAAAATAATAGTGCCCCATTTATAAATAACTAAATAGTGCCACCATTTATAAATAACAAATAGTGATTCCATTTCTAAATGACGAAATAAAAGTGCACCATTTATAAATAACTAAATAACCATGCCTATATTTATAAATAACTACATAATAGTGTCCCATTTGTAAATAACTAAGTATTAGTTCCCCCATTTATAAATAATTGAATAATAGTGCCTCTATTTATAAATAACTAATAGTGCCTTTTTTATAAATAACTAGGTACTGGGATAGTTCACCCATTTATAAGTAACTAGGTAATAATGTCCCTGTTTATAAATAACTAGGTAATAATGCCTCTATTTATAAACAAATAGGTAATAACCCTGTTTATAAATAACTAGGTAATGATGCCCCATTTATAAATAACTAGGTAATAATGCCCGTTTATAAATAACTAGGTAATAATGCCCCCATTTAAAACGAACTAGCTAATAATGCCCCCGTTTATAAATAACTAGGTAATAATACCCCTGTTTATAAATAACTAGTTAATAATGCCCCAGTTTATAAATAACTAGGTAATAATGCCCCTACGTTTATAAATAACTAAGTAATATAATGCCCCTGTTTATAAATAACTAGGTAATAATGCCCCTGTTCATAAATAAGTAGGTAATAATGTCCCCATGTTTATAAATAACTAGGCAAATTGTATTCATGTCCATTCAACTCTTTCCACTGTTTGTCCGACAAACTACATGTCCATAAAAACAGGTAGAACTTGACACTTGTATCACTCTGGAAAAGGTAAAGAGAAATAACAGTATTTAAGCATTACAGTTCTGAGTGATCAGAGTTTTGTTTTGCAGTTTCTTGGGTAAGAGAGACGCTGAAATGCTGGCTGTGAAAACACCAGCTCACAACCCGTGGGTGGATGGGGGAATCTGTATCTAATAAGCAATAAGAGAAATTACTTTTTTGCAAATCCACAGTGAAATCTCATGGTAGATAGAGCACTTTCTATAAATGTTGCTTGTAGCTTGTAAAGATTGAACATTTTGCATTATACTTTCCTGTCTTGTAAGCTTTATGAAAACACCTATAATACTAATGTTACTTGTACTACAGAACTTCATGAAGGGGTTATACTCGGGGAGATTGTCTAAAGAGTATTTGTGTTCCATAATCAAGCACCTACAATTATAGCACCCAAAGGGCTAAATTTACTATGCCATCTTTTCAAAGCGGCTACGTCTTCAGGAGATTTGGACTCTGTTTTTAAAGGGGTAATTAGATTCAATAAAACAAACACGCCTGGCTTTGTATTGGATATAAATGAACGTATAAATTCAACAACCGAAACTGCTGAAGAGTGAAGACGGGGAGGCTTTGAATAGCACAGCATAGGAAATTTAGCCGAATGTCTTTATTACATTGCCACTGACTAGACTACAGTTTTCTGAAGCTATAGTGGTTAGTGACTGCAACTCTAATAAATGCAGGAATTTAGGCATGAAAACCTTGTTCCAGCTATATTACAGCTGTAAATTGTGGATCTTGAGATCATAAATAATACGCCAATATTGACTTGTGTGAATGCATCAGAGTAAAGTAATTCAGATGTATGCCAACGTAATGCATTCTTTGTGTCAATCACTGATTTTACTCTTGTAACCAATTGTATTTTCAGAGATAACCTGGCAAGCTTTGCAAATGCCACAGTCAGCTGCAGCTGGCTTCGGCTCAAGATCCATGGAAACAATTGGAAGTAGAATAGTATCAATTATAGGATCATAGTGAATGTTTTATCTGTACAATTTTTTTTTACTTCTTAAGTGAAAACAGATACAATTAAATGATCTTTTACCTATAAGTGATTGAATATTTCTATGTGGCCTGAGATCCAAGTGACCGAGTCTTTGTTGTATTTACCGTGGTCCAACGGCGTTTCCTGCCAGTCCCAATTGGCATCTGATCAAAATCTATCAGACACTGATGGGGAATAACAGTTATTCTGTGCCAAATCATTATGTAGCAGCTATCCAGTTCACTGTATATATAGACCCATGTACTACAGCTTGTTTTATTGAGACATAATGAAACCAGGGCTGGGGCTGAATATGATCAATGGCCTTAGGTGAGAAGTAGAGGAGCTATTACCAGTACGATGTTAGAGTGGCAGTGCCATGTTGGTGTGTACACCAGCTACACTATCAGCCACGTGATCCGGTCATTATCCTGGCAAAGAGGGTGCCGGCACTTAGAATACCGGTGCCGGAATGCCAACACCTGTCAGAATCCCGACCGCCGGCATTCTGGAGGTAAGTAGCTGGGTTAGGGGGAGGGTTAGTGATAGGGTTAGGGGTTAGGCACTAGGGGGAGGGTTAGGCACTAGGATTAGGATACCTACCGTCAGGTGTCGGCATCCTAACCCTGTCGGGATACTAGCATCAGGATTTTGAGCACCGGGATCCTGAGCGCCAGCATCCTGTACGCAACTCATCAGCCCCAATGTCTCTGAATACATTAAAGTATAAAAGTTGCATAATTTTTTCAGGAAATTCAAAATAACATTTTAATAATTATAATTTTTGGCCACCATGTGGCCAGCTGGGCAGCTGGTCATCATCATACTTCATGATAATGGGCCTATTTTTATGTAGTGGTCTGGAACTGTAGTCCCATCCATCCCATTGTTAATCTGGTCCTGACTGTGACTCACAATGTTAAAAATAGGTACACAATTTGCACTGAGCCATAGCAACCATCCGTACATGAGCTTCCAGTATCTTATTTGCACTAGACAGATAATTGTATTTACTCGTTATTTTTAGTGGTTTAGCATACCTCCCAACATATGGCGGCTGGATGGAGGAACAGTCTGCAGATGCCAAAGGCTACTCCGGAAAAAGGGACATGGTCTTAGGGTAAAGGGGTGTGACAAGATGACACTCCCCCTTAACATAAGACCACACCCCTTTTTTCATCACTCTGGGGGAATGCCCTGGGCTCCTGGAGCTGCCCCAAGCTCTTCCTTGCACTCTCCTTAACCTTTCCCCATGCAGTACACTGCGGCTTGTAGGTGGGATGGCATGACAGTGCCCGCTAAGCAGCACTGTCTCGTCCAAAGCAGGACGTTTCCGGAATATACTGTAGATTTAGTGCACATGTTGTCTCAATATGCAATGTTAGTAAATTAACCTTAGTGGGTTGGCAGAAAACATATCAGCTACAACTTTAAAAATGCTGAAGCCTAGATCTGTGTCATATTCTCATCCACCATTGTAAAAAAAAAAGATCTCTAACGCCTTTCTATTACATGTGTATTCAAGCTGGAATTGTTCCACATATTGCAGTATAATAGTATGGTATCAGACACCAACCCCAACCTGACCCCTTCCTCCAGAGTGTGTCCCATTATCTACTGTTGCATTATGTCTCTCTCAGTGTATATAAAGACTGTGTTCCCTCGCTGTGACATTATTACGGCACAGTGGGATACTTGTATCATATTTGTTTTTGAAATATATTTCTTTGTACTCAAGTTGCAGTAACTGTTTTCCTATTCCTGCACATTACACAGTTGTGTCGGTTTTACACTACAGAGGCTCTTGTTCTGCCATCTCCTTATTTTATAGTTACCATTGTGTCTGTGTACTAAGCCTTGGAGAGAGATAAACTGGACGGATATAAAGTACCAACCAATCAGCTCCTAACTGTCATTTTTCAAACACAGCCTGCAAAGTGACAGTTTGGAGCTGATTGGTTGGTACTTTATTTCCATACACTGTATCGCTCCAGCAGAGGGAATAGCATAAGATATAGCAAGTAACTATGTACCTGGACAAACCATGCTGCACTGCATAGGGTGCACTGCAAATACGTATTATATTTGCATGTAGGGTAAATACTGGCTGCTTTTGAATGTAGCCCACAAATGCTGCAAAGCTTTATTTTTACACTGCAATTTAAATCTCAGGTTGGATACGCCCCTCCCAAATCTATATCTCTCTGCACATTTTACATCTTCCCCACCTGCAGTGCAGCATGGTTTCACCAAGATCACAGATATTTGCTATATCCTGCTCTATTCCCAAAGCTGAATCAGGCCCAGAATCCACAAATTGGGACAGTTGGGTGGAATGAAAGTTGGTCACCAATGGTACTTGGAAAGTGTCAGTACACCATGACTAACACAGTGGCGCTTGCAGTCAGTGAGGGGTTCAATGGAAGACATTGGACCCTTGGAACCAATAGTTGCCAAACTGGTCACATGTCTTCGTATGTATTAAAGACATCCAGCACCACAAAAGCTCCAAGGACAAATATCTGTTCTTGAAGAAGGTTATTTGAACAGAAACATCAGACGCACCTACCTGTGACTGCGTGCTGCTTTATATAAGCCCCCTGACTGCCGCCCGTCTCTCCATTGCTGTGCATTATCTTTGGGAGGGCACCAAGGAATTTATACCTTTTGAGTTTGCATGAGTGCAGGACCTCCCCCCTCCCCCTCTCTCTCTCCTGTATTTTTCATTAATAGCTGAATACATTCTATTGTTTCTGTTTCCATTTTACTTTCACATTTACAAACTGCCCCTTATGGCAAGTTCGGTCATGTGAATGCCCTTGGGTAAGTACCCCTGCCCTTATGCTTCACAGAATTATGTACCATTGTGCTACATTTTCTCTAAATACTGCACACTACAATACACAATACCACTGACTATACTGTATATTATACTCTAAATCAACAACAGAGAGCTTCCCATTTCTTCCTAAGGATTCAGACATAATAGTTTCTGCGCAGGGAGAAGAAATAATAGACTATATTGTGAGGTGTTTTCCCAAGTGTCATATGTTCTATAGGAAAATCTGAGTAATTATTATTATGTTTTTAAAATGTATTTACAAAGCTCTGGCATATTTTCAATGCACTTTACAATTGGAATTAAACCATTCATAAAGAAGAGCTTTAGATTGTTATTTGCAAAATATCTGATTCATACCGAAGTAAGACAAGTGATTTACAAATCTAATTTCAGTTTATTACCTGATTGATAAATTGAGTTCTCAGTTTACTAGATGGTCTGTTTGCTGGTTATTTATGTTCTCCTGTGACTATAATCTACAATAAAACATTCACTGCACGGACCTGAGACAAATATACTCCACTTCAGAGAAGATACTAGTAAGGGAGATGTGTCAAACAGTGAATAAGTGGGCAAGCAGAGAAGTTGCCCACAGCAACCAATCAGCTTTGAGGTAGCATTTATCAAGTACATTCTATAAAATGATAGGTAGAAGCTGATTGGTTTGTATGGGAAACGTCTCCAATGTTCCACTTCTCCATTGTTTTCACTGCTTGATACATCTCCCACAGTGAAAAGGTACAACCTACGTTCTCTCGCCATAGATGGCTGTAAACTGTATGTTCTGTGGAAGGGATGCAGTCAGGAAGCCGACGGTCGAAATGCCGACCGCCAGCTTCCCGACTGTCTAATCCCGGCAGTGGTCTAATGACAGGCGTCCAAATACCGACGCCTGTCATTTTACCTATGCCGGGAGCCTGACGCCCAGCATACTGAGCGAAGGTAAGCCGGGCAGCAGGAGCGGACATCCACGGGGGGAGGGGGTTGGGGGAGGGTTAGGTTAGGGGCTCCCGGGGGGACTTAGGGTTAGGCACCCCCTAGTGAGGGTTAGGGTTAGGCTAGGGGAAGGGGGGTTAAGGTTAGGCACCCCCGGGGGGAGGTTAGGGTTAGGCACCCCTCTGGGAGACTTAGGTTTAGGCTGTGGGGAAGGGTGGGTTAGGTTTAGGCACTTGCAGGGGGGGTTAGGATTAGGCACTTGGGGGAGGTTAGGGTTAGGCACCCCTAAGGGAAGGTTAGGGTAAGGGGGGGTAAGGTTAGTTAAAGTACATACCTGTCAGGATCTTCAGTTGCCGTACTTCCGGATTTGAACCGCTGGACATGCGTCTAGCAGTATTTCATACCGATCCCCTGTGGAATGTTTCTCCAGTTGCATATGTCATTTTGAATTTGTAAGAACAACTTCCAGTGAATTTGAGCAAAGAGCCAGCAGTTTAAAATGTAAAAGAGTCTCTTAAATGAACAGCGTGGGTGTCTACCCTTCCAAAACCAGACAGATTTCTGGGCTCCTAAGAGCCTATATGTAGCCAGAAAATCAATCAAAGATAAACTGAGTCTTCCACGCCATAGATTTAGGTCCTATATCTGGCCACAGAGTGATCCACACAAACGGGGAATCCCCAAACTGGAAGAAGTTCCTGAGTGCATTTTTGGGTAACTTCCTCCTCTAGCATATTTCATCTGGGAAAAATACACAATAGAACTGAAAGATTAGAGAATTCCAGCAACAAGATTTTTTATGATTATTTTATTTATTAACCTTTATTTATAAGGCACCACTTAGGGCCAGCAGTGGCTCTTGTATCTCTAAAGTAATGACCAAGCATTTTTTAATTCAACAGGTATATGCTAAAATATAAAAATTGAATGCAAAAACAAGAGACGGTGCTGATTTCAAATTAGGTGGACCCAGGGCCATTGCACAAGAAAGAGTTAACTAATTATCAAGATCACCCAGGACACAGCCAATAAGTCAAAGCAGGAGTAGACAATGCAAGTCACCGGGTTTCCAGAAAGGAGGGACTATATACAGGTACAACTAATCATAGTAATAACTTATTAGTTTAATACACTTAATAATGAACTTCAAACAAGCTGTCTCCACCTACAGGCCATATGGCAGGCTACAGCAGGGCCGGATTAACAATGGGGCAGATGGAGCTCCAGCTCCAGGCCTCCACATAAAAATAGGCCCATCAACATGACAGCATGATTACCAGCTGCCTAACTGGCCATAAATAGTTATTCTAGTTTTCCCCCTAAAAAAAATTATACAATTTTACTATTTCTATGTAGTTAGGGAGGCATTGTGTCTCATAGTGTCGGGGGTGTACAAACCAAGGTGACTTTGACCACACCAACACAGCACCGATCACAGCTCTTCCCCTTCTCAGTATAGGCCCTTGAACATTTTCAGCTCCGGGCTCATGTGGGCCTTAATCCGGCCCTGGGCTATAGGATCTGTGTATCAAAGTGCTGCCACCTAGAGGCAAACACAAAAACAAGGCATCCTCATAATATATCTCTTAATAATTATACTGGATATAGTCCTCTCTATCTGTATATAGGTGGTTGCAGAATACAGGTGCTTTGTAGTCTGAGTCATGCTCTGCCTGCAGCATTAAAGAAGCAGTGTGTGTCATTTACACTGGTTACACTGTTTATTGTGTGCCTGGGTGCTCGTTCCCACTTCCATGATTTCCCCACCAGACTCTACTCTCTTCCGCACTATGAGACGATAAAAGAAAGAGGGTATGGGTGTGTGTGGAGGAGACCTCCAGGTGTCTCCAGGTGCAGGGGAGGAAGTTCTGCCACTGCTGTAGATATATTATAGGAGTAGAAGATTTGGATAATCCAATGGACGATGAGTTAAGGAAAGAGCCACATTAGAAGCACAGGCTGACAATGTAGCGATGATCAAGAAGAGGTCAGTTGTTGGGAGACAAAGCAATACTACTGGATGCAAAATATCCATGACAGGGTCCGGAAGAGAGCCCCCAGCCTGCATACTGATGTAGTGACAGATCCTCTCTGGTTGGCATCTGATATAGCCGCGTTTTGTTATATGAGACTCCATCATATTCAGGAAAACATAAATGCTGGAGAAGGTGCGAAACACTAAACAGGGACTCAACCTAGGATTTGACTTGAAATGTGTTACCCTTTTTTTCAGGTACAGTATTTGGAGTTTTTCCATTTTCCATAGTTGGTTGATATACCTAACTGTAGTCATAGGTCCCCACACATGACTGTAGAGAGTATCTTACTTAATGTTTTAGGGCAACATGGATGGTGTAGCGGTTAGCATACCTGCTTCATAGCACTGAGATCATGAGTTTGGTTCCCAGTCAAGAGAAGAGTTTGTATGTTCTCCTCCAGTTTGTGGTTGTTTCTTCCATGTGCTCGGTTTTCCTCCCACACTCCAAAAACATACTGTGATTGAGATGCACACGGTCTCAAAAATGTCTTGAAAATGTTTTTGGTGTTCCTGCTAATAAATAAATTTTTTAAGTCAGCTGCATAAATGTGGTAAAATTTACCATTTAGACATCCAACGTGGCGTAGCATTGGAATTATTTTTTGCTACGCTACTATACTTTTAGACTCGTACAGATTACCTGGCCTCCACCTTCTAACATGACAGCCAGACAATTTAATCCTCACTAAATAGGTTGTTTAAGTTTTTGTTTTCTTTCTTGTACTTGCTTTTATGTTACCTGTGCGCACCTGACCATTGTTTGTTTATAAATAAGCAATAAGATGGACCAAGAATAAACAATCTTTAAATGTTTGGGCGCAGTGAGGGGCAGTTCAGTTTGTATTTCCAAAGACAGCCTGAAGGTAATTTAAAGTTTTCAATTGATCAATGGCCCTCATTCAGAGCCACTCGCAAACAGCAGTACGCTCGTTGCGTTCCGATGTTGACTAACCGCGCATGCGTCGGTGTAACACTGCGCATGTGCGTACGGCAGATTGCGAGTTTTTTGGGTCTCGTTCGTCAAATAGCGTACAGGAAGTGACCTGTCAAATGTGATTGACAGAACAGGGCGTTTTTGGGTGTTGACGGGGGTGGAGATGGAAAAACGCAGGTGTGGCGAGGCGTTTTTGGGGCGTACATACATTAGCAGATGCGAGCGTAAAATGTGTTCGGACCGACTCATACGTCACTGGATGATCCTCTTTCCCTTCAAAATGCTCGCACAGCTTAGGTTCTGGATTACTCGACCACATTGGCGATGGCCTTCTCCTCCGTCCCGAGACTCCACGATGTTGTTGCGATTAATCGCGGGTGGTCTGAAAAGCAATTAGTGTTGGATTGAAAACCGGCTTGGTTTTGAAATCAGTTTTTTGGGATAGCACAAAACCGTACGCAGGTGGAAATCAGAGCTGCTAATGTCAGGATGACACAATCAATTTGCGTACATTTGTGGGGGTTTATTTTGGCCTCAATTTGGTGGTTAGGGCCTATTGTAACAATAATGTCATCATGTTTTAATTTTCTCACCTTTTTATTTTTGCCTGTTGATTTTGCCTCGTTATATGAATTTTTAAACGTTCCTTAAAGAGGCCTTTTTTAAAAAAAAAAATTTTTATTTTTTTTTTGCAAGTTTTTGCCTTTTGGGCCAGGATTAAATGTAACCCATTTGTACAATAATGTCACAATACAATGTCAGTTTTTTGGCGTCAATTTATTGGTCAAACCAAAACTAAATTAATAAAAAATTTGGGGACATATTTTTTTGGCAAAGATCAGTCCCAAAATCAAACAAATTGGCCCAACATAACTGTAGACATAAACGTACAACAAAAAATTAAAAACATTTCACAAGAAAGGAGAGGGAAGTTTTGACCAGAAAGGAATATGAGCCAAGCACAGAAGGAGTGTGGGAAAAGTCGCCATTGCTGTCACCGTTTTCTCACCCGTTTGGATGGGGGAGGGAGGGCGCCAGACCGGGTCCGGGATGTCATCGGGCTGGCCTGTCCAGAGGCAGATGTTGTGGCCTCTGGACTAGGCCCAGGGCTAGGCACATTTGGAGGATTGGCTGATGTTGTGCCAGAGGTGGAGGATCCTGATGTTCCGGCAGGAAGGGAGCTCGGCTCCACCATGTGCTGGCGAACGAGCTGCTCCAGGGCATTGGCGATGCGGATGTTGGCCCTGGTATTTTCCGCCAGGGCCTGACTAATGGTCACGTTGGCCGCAGCATTTTGCTCCAGGGCCTCAGCCACCCGTAGCAGACTGGCGTCCATCCTCTGCAGAATCTCCGTATGGAAATCCGATTTAAAATTGAGTTCTGTGAGGAGGGACACTGCCTGCGAGGGGGATTGCCCTGAACTGGCTTCTGCAGGGTCCTCAGCCGGATGTACTGGTTCCTCCCCTGCCGAGCCAGCAGAAATTCGGCGGCCAAGGCTCCCCTCTGGAGCAGACTCATCCGCCTGTGTCTCTGTTAGGAAAAATGAGAAAAGACTCACATTAGAATCTACATATTGGCCCACTAACATTTCAGAGTTGGTGACATCAAAAGATTTACCTGGGACAACATGAGGAGCCGCAAAGTCTGGCATGTCCGTATCCATGTTGGACACGCCAAACACCTCCACAGGCTGCACACACCCCTGTGCCAGCTTTTCTAAATCCGTCAACTCCAATGACACAGGGGTGGGACCTCCACCTGTCCCCCTTGCATGCCTAGCCCTGTCCGCGAGTTTTTGCTTTAGGCGATATTTGAAGTCGGCCCATCTGTGGGAAAAAATGGAAGCCATTATCCTTTTGTTTAAAATGGTGTTTGTTTTTAGGGGGGGCAAGTGTTTACTTACCGCCGTTTGACATCCCGGGCTAGACGGACATAATCACCCACCCTATTGACAGCAACGGCTACCTCTTCCCACATTGTCCACTTCTGGCTTAGACTCATATTCCTGTCTGCCTGTGGCAGGATGTCCACACACTTCTGAATCAAAACCTCCATCTCCTTTCTTGTGAAATGTGCCTGCCTTTTTTTTTTGCAGCTTTGGCCGGAATACTGGGCCCAGCAGCCTCTTCCATGTCATCCTCCTCACCTATTTGTGTAAATATTCAGATTTCTCTAATTCACAACTTGCCCAATCGTATGTTTCAAATTAGTCATTGATACAAAATGCATGAAAGACTTACCGCCTGACTCTTGGGCATTGTTTCCCTGGTCTGTCGCCATGTCTGAGGTCCAAACAAGAAATACACCAGAATTTAAATTAGGGATGTGCGCCGGACCATTTTTGCCGGATTTGGATTTGGATTTGGTTCTAATTCGTCGTCCGGCTTTGGATTTGGATTTGGATTTGCCAAACTGCGGTGACTGGCTTTGGATTTGGATTTGGATTTGGATTTGGATTTTTTTACAAAAATTGACAAAAAAAGCTAAAATCACATAAATTGGTCTTTTTTTTCTTCCTAGAGTATTATTAACCTCAATAACATTAATTTCCAGTCAATTTAGACCATATCACAGCTTATAATATTGTTTTCAACATTATTGGCCAAAGGTTGCAGTGAGCTGACTGGTTACTAAGCGACAAAGCAGCGGCACAACGACACAGACACCACAGTATAAAGCACATCTATGACACATTGCCACACAGCAGTGGCAGAAATGAAAAGTAGTGCACCCACCCAGTGGGGTACGGCCAGCAGAGTCACAGTACTTGTTTACAAAGTGGGCTACGGCCCTAGGAGTCACAGTGCACAATCTTATTAGCATTACACCGCACATAGGGCCTGATTCACATTACACCATAAAGTAGTGTCTCTTATTTATGTTACGACACACAGTAGTGCCCCTTTTACACAATGCCCACAGTAGTGACCCTTTTACACAATGCCCACAGTAGCGGTGTCCCTTACACAATGTCCCCCAGCAGTGGTGCCCCCTATGCAGTCCCCTTAGTAGTACGGTCCACTATGCAGTGCCCCCAGTTGAATGCTCCCCAGTAGTATGCCCCCCATTAGCAGGCCCCCCCAGTAGTATGTCCCCCATTAGCAGGCCCCCCAGTAGTATGCCCCCCATTAGCATGCCACCCAGTAGTATGCCCCCCCAGTAGTATGGCTCCCCCAGTAGTAGGCTGCCCCAGTAGCAGGCCCCCCCAGTAGTAGGCTGCTCCAGTAGTAGCCCCCCCTGTAGTATGGGCCCCCCCTGTAGTATGGCCCCCCCTGTAGTAGGCCCCCCCAGTAGTATGGCCCCCCCCAGTAGCAGGCCCCTCAGTAGTATGGCCCCCCCAGTAGCAGACCCCCCCCAGTAGTATAGCCCCCCCCAGTAGCAGGCCCCTCTGTAGTATGGCCCCCCCAGTAGTATAGCCCTGCCCAGTAGCAGACCCCCCCCAGTAGTGCAGACCCCCCCAGTAGTATAGCCCCCCCCCAGTAGCAGGCCCCTCTGTAGTATGGCCCCCCAATAGTGCAGATCCCCCCCAGTAGTATGGCCCCCCCAGTAGCAGACCCCCCCCCAGTAGTATAGCCCCCCCAGTAGCAGGCCCCTCTGTAGTATGGCCCCCCCAGTAGTATTGCCTCCCCCAGTAGCAGACCCCCCCCCAGTAGTGCAGACCCCCCCAGTAGTATAGCCCCCCCAGTAGCAGGCCCCTCTGTAGTATGGCCCCCCCAGTAGTATAGCCCCCCCCCAGTAGCAGACCCCCCCAGTAGTGCGGCCCCCCCCCCAGTAGCGCCCCCGGACCTTTGACAAGTAAAAAAATAAAAAAAATAAAACTTACCTGTATCCCCGCTCCCGTGCCGTCCGCTCTGTCACACGCTGAGGAGGGAGCCGGAAGACGGAGCTCATGTGTGAGCTCCAGCCGGCTCCCTCCGTGCAGCAGCCAATGAGAGTCTGTGTGACTCTCATTGGCTGCTGTAACAAACACACAGCTGCCGCTGGCGGCTGTGTGTCTGTGTCTGTGTAGGGCAGAGCGCTATCACTGCGCTCTGCCCTACACGCGAGGAGACCTGATGTCGGATTCTCTAGTGAGAATCCGACATCAGGCGGCCGCCGTTCGGCCCCGAACGGGGATCCGAGTCAGGCGGTGAACACCCGAACAGGGTTCGGGTGGACTCGGATCCCCAATGTTCGGAGCGGTTCGGATTCCACAGAATCCGAACCGCTCATCTCTAATTTAAATGTGTTTTCGTGACGTATTTATACATGCATCCTTATTTTGCGGCCGCATCATTGATTGTGCGTTCCTATGATCCCTCCTTAATTTTAGCGGGAAACCAAACACTATTTATGGCTTGGTGTGTCTCGAGTCGAGGTGGCGTTTTTGGATTGTTGGAGGTTACCTTGGTAGGAGTTTCTTGTTTGCGGATAAATGAGTTGGCGTTTGGAGTTTATTTTGTTTGATAGATTTGCGTTTTTATTTTCCGTTCTCTTTTTTGGTATATTTTTTTTTGGCCTCGTTTCTTGATTTGGTAAGTTTTGTGAAGTCTAACTTTGGTTCAATTGGTGTCTCATTGTGTTTCTTATTGTTTTTAATTTTTGGATCCATAATTTCTTTTCTTTTAGCTTTTTATTAATTTCGGACCCAAAGACCTTTTGATTTGGAATCTTATATATTTGCTCTTGGTAAGTCCATTTTTTATCTTGTATTTGCGAACTAATTAGCGCATTTTTCTCTGTTTGTATAGTGACTTGTATTTGCGAACTAATTAGCGCATTTTTACTACTTACTATTGTGACTTGTATTTGCGACCTAATTAGCGCATTTTTCTCAGTTTGTTTATTAACTTGTATTTGCGAACTAATTAGCGCATTTTTACTACTTACTATTGTGACTTGTATTTGCGACCTAATTAGCGCATTTCTCTCAGTTTGTTTATTAACTTGTATTTGCAAACTAATTAGCGCATTTTTAAATGCTTATTAATCCTGTAAAATTTTTTGTGGTTGCCCTTTCATTTTTTTGGCTTACATTTCAACCCATTTTGATGTACTGTGTGCAATGTCATTTTGCTCTTTGGCCAAATGTGTGTTTCGCATATTTTAAGTTTTGTCAAGCACAAAATTTAGAAACATAAATGCACAGAGTAAAATTTGTCAAATTATTTTTGGGATTAATTTCAGTTTGGACATATCATGACAATCCCCCGGCATGTAAGCAGCAATGGATGGTATCATCAAGCTTAGTTGTTCTTAATTTTCTTTTGGGGTGGGTCCAAAGCCTTACATTCCAATCTTTCCATTTCAGGTTGATCTTGGGCGGATTGTTCTGGCCATGCTCCCGGAAGCCGACCAACCTCAATCTCGTCCCAGGCGTAGGCATCGTAGGCGTGCAAGGCCCCAGATATTTCGAACACGTGTCACCCTTTTTGGAATGCCCGATGATGAGGTTTTAAGACGCTACCGTCTTCCTCCCAAAATCATCATAGACACTCTCTCATTAATAGAGAGTGATCTTGAGCGGCAAATTGACAGTCCAACAGCAATACCACCACTTACGCAAATTATGGCGGTGTTACATTTCTGTGCCTCAGGATCATTTCAAACAACGGTGGGAATAGTGGCGGGCATCTCACAATCCTCCTTTTCCCGGATCCTGAGGGCAGTGATAGAGGCACTTTTCAAGCACCTCCATCATTTTATTCAAATGCCTTTGGATATGGGTGCCCTTAGTGTGGCCAAGGCCAATTTTTACCAAATAGCTGGCTTCCCACACATCATAGGGGTTGTGGATGGTACTCACATACCACTTCAGCCTCCAGCACGGCTGGAGGCCATATTTCGAAACAGGAAACACTATCACTCCCTGAATGTAATGGTGGTATGTGATGCCTCCCTCCAGATCCTGTCCCTGAATGCTAAATTACCAGGAAGTGCACATGACTCCTTCGTCATCCGGCAATCAGGGATATGGCACAAATTAACCAACCTACAAGCTGGTGATGCGTTGCTTCTGGGTAAGTGGAGACCTTTAGTACATAACAATGTTAAGCTTGATACACAGTGATCCTGATGTTGTCTATTCTTTTTCACAGGAGACAGTGGATACCCTTGCATGCCCTGGCTGCTCACTCCTTATTTGGCTCCCACACCAGGTCCACAAAGTGAGTTTAATACCGCACTTACAGCCACCAGGCAAGTGGTGGAGCGCTGTATCGGCCTTTTAAAAGGCCGATTCAGATGCCTCCACCGCTCTGGTGGCGAGCTCATGTATTTGCCGGATATGGTTTTGAAAATTGTGGTCCTGTGTGGGATCTTTCACAACATCGCCATAAGGAGTGGTGTTCCAATGCAGCCAGAGGATGCCTTACCTGAGGATGGCCCCCCCGAGGTTGGTCGGAGGTCAGTATGTGGGGGGGCCATACGCGATGATGTGGTGGCCCGATATTTTAGGTAATTATTGACCAAACAACAGTGTGTATACCCAATGTGTAACGGTTTTTTAGCGTTCATCTTTTTTTATATTAATTCTTGCACCATCTTCTGTTTGTTTGCATATTCTTTGGCACTCCCACGGTGACTACTTCCTGCTACCCTTCAAAAACCTTTATGTGGAAACTTCGGGAATATATTCTGACACCAATATTGCACCGCCATATTTTTGAAATCATGTGGGCATGGACCTTCGTCAACCAGTTCTTGATTTGTTGTGTGTTTGTTTTGTGTTTTTGGCATGTGGTGTATTTCTGATTATCACTGTGTGTTTTGTTTGTGAGTGACCACTTTGTATTTTGATTTCTGTTGTGAATAAATATTTGGAGAGTGTAATTTGTTTCCTTTTTGGGCACGTTAGAAGCAAGTGTAACCAAACTCCCAAATGTTAATTTTACCTAAGGGGTAACCCAGTAATGAAGCAAGTGGAGCTAAAATTTAATATGTTTTCGGGGTACTAACCAACACAACAAGGAATCCTGTACAATCAGTTGCCTTCGTAAGATTGTCCTAAGCAGTTTGGCCACCAAATAGGAACCTGAAAAATGGTGTAAACTATCATGTTGACCACCACAAAAAAGGAAAATGACATTGGTACTGGGAGGTGTTTCTTGTGCCTGTTTGCATTCAAAATACAACACACAATCTGTAGTGAGATTCTGTGGCAATCCTTGCTTGAAGAGTCTACTTATGTCAGTGTAAAGAATCTTGGATTTACTCCAAACGCATGAGACAGAGCTTGATGTAAAACTGATTTATTATGAAACAATTCGAAAATAAAATAAAAAAAAAACTAATTCCTAAGGAGGACCAACAGATGGTCAAGGCCCTGCATAAGCCCGGTGACCTGCTCCCGCATACGGCCCACACAATTCAAAATCTCTTCCCGACGCCTCTGTTCCTCTGTGGGTGACAAAAGTTTGGGGAATAATAAATCGATAATGAAGCAACATTCTAAAAAAACACAAAACAAGCAAACCAAAACTTACAAGCTTGTGGGCCAAAAAAACATTACACGGATAAAACCCAGCACCCCAAAATGTCGTAGGCCAAAAATACAAGGGCCCGTAAAAAAGGCACACAGGTGTGATATGTGTATGGTGACATCAGCAGGAACAGGTAAAGACAACCCCCAAAAATACCCTAAGGCGACAGAAAGGCAAAATAAATGGGGACGACACAAGATTACATACAAACAGTTTGTGGTGTCCAAAATAAAATTTAAAAACATACCGTTCTCAAAAACGACAGAGCCAGAAGCCACTCCCTGGACCACCTCGGAGGTGGCTACATTCCCCAAACCTAGGGGCAAGGTGTTTGAGGAATCCTGGGAGGGGGTATTTGGAGGAGGGACGGATGGAGGAGAGGGGGAATTGGGCTGGAGGGGAAGTAGGCCTGAAATTTCGGCCACAGGGTCTGGGGAGGAGGGGGTAATAGACGAATTGGGGGTTGGAGAGAGGGGCCGGGACCGGCGTCTTGTCTGGCGATGCCGCCGTAGTGTTTGCTGTGCCCCTAAAAAATAAAAAAAATATTGTGGTTAGTTTCAACTGTAATCCTAAAAAAAAATAAAAAAAAAATGACTCAATAGGACAGACATGAAAACATGCACATGCAGATATGACTACAATGACTCAATAGGACAGACATGAAAACATGCACATGCAGATATGACTACAATGACTCAATAGGACAGACATGAAAACATGCACATGCAGATATGACTACAATGACTCAATAGGACAGACATGAAAACATGCACATGCAGATATGACTACAATGACTCAATAGGACAGACATGAAAACATGCACATGCAGATATGACTACAATGACTCAATAGGACAGACATGAAAACATGCACACGCAGTTAGGGCGCACAAGATAAACTTGAAAACCACAATCCAGAACACTTACTTTCCGCAATCTGCATGCGAAAGCATGCCAGCAAGCGGGGCGTCCACCGGTGCAGGTCCGACCACCTGCGCTCCAGCTGGCCAATATGTCGGCGTGAGCCGAAGGAGCGCAGGCGTCGACGTACCTCCGCATATGCGGAGCGCTTGCGCCTATTGGAGATGGGTGGAGGCTGACTGGTGATTCGCCTGTCCATCACCTCCGTCAGCACCAGCAGTTCGCGCCTGGTGAATGCGGCGGATCTCATGATGGCAATGGTGTTTTTTTGGCAAAATAATTTTAATAAAGCACCCCAAAAAAATTTGATTGGCTAATGTATTTGGGAAATTAACAGGACAAATTCTATTGGTTAGTGTATGAGTCATGTGTTCGACAGGGCCACAAATCTCTTGAGAGTTATGATAGGCTTGATGCAGTGACATGCTTAAGCAAATTTAAATAAAGAAATGAACCACAGAAAAATTGTGGGGAGACAAACAAACAGAACAATTGTTTAATTGGGGCTAACATGTCTTTTGAAGAATAAAAGCAAAGGTTTCAGCCGTACGTATTCTGCGAGCAAATACAAACACGGACAAGATTAAAGTTTATTGCATTGTGTTGAAAAAAAAAAACCAATTAAGCTAATTGATACATTGATTGCAATGATACGATTGAGGGAGGTAGGCAGAAAAAACGAGCAGGTAATCGGAATCTGACAGTCCCACTTCCGGTTTGTACTTGTGCGTGCGTTCCCTTCAAGCCATTTCGGGGATGTACGCTCGCTATTTGGCACGCTCGTTAGTTAGAGGAGGGGTCGCCTGTGTTTGGGGCGGATTTTTTGCTGCGTACGAAAATACGAGCGAGTGCTTGAATTTAAATATTTTTTTACGTACGCCGAACGTGCGTACGCCCACTTGCGAGTGGGTCTGAATCAGGGCCAATGATCAATCACAGGTAGCACCTAATCAGAAAGGTTTGATCTATGTTTGACTACTCCTTAGAAAATAATATATTTCAAATATGCACAGAGATCTTTTCCTTATAGATCTTTCACAAATCGTCAATAATCAATCTTGTCGTGACTGATCACAATTTACTAATGATGATATAGGATTTGAAGGTGGAAAATTCTATTATTTTTATCAAGAAAAATTTGGAATTACAAACGGAGATATAAAAAAAAAAAGGCATAATATATAGTTCAAATTAATTAAATAAAACCAGAGATAAAATTAAGACAAATTAGCTCCGTGCTCCTTGCACATTTCAGAACAAATTATTTTTAATATGTCATTAGATGGATATTTATTGTAGTGGCATTCATCAACCCCATAACAGCTGAAATTCATGGGAATTGATTTCCTGCAACCAACCACTAGAGAAACCGACAGGTTAAAGAGATTATATTGTAAAGCATTTTATACACGACACACACACATATATGTATGTATGTATATTAGGGGTGTGCACCGGCCACTTTTCGTGTTTTGTGTTTTGGTTGTGGATCTGGATCTTTCTTCGTGTTTTGGATCTGGATTGGTTTTGCCAAAACTACCCTTCGGTGTTTGGGGTTCTGGGTTTTGTGTTTTGGATCAGTATTTTTTTTTTTAAAAATCATAAAAACAGCTAAAATCACAGAATGTGTTGATTTTTATGCTCCTATGCTATTATTAACCTCAAAAACCTTAATTTCCAATCATTTTCAGTCTATTCTGAACACCTAACACCTCACAATAGTGTTTTTATGTCCAAAAGGTTGCACCGAGGTAGATGGATGACTATGCTAAGCGACACAAGTGGGCGGCACAAACACGTGGCCCATCTAGGAGTGACACTGCAGTGGCAGACAAGATGGCAGTTTGAAAAACTAGGCCGCAAACAGTACATAATGCAAAGAAAAAAAAGAGGTGCAAGATGGAATTGTCCTTGGGCCCTCCCACCCACCCTTATGTTGTATAAACAGGACATGCATACTTTCACAAACCAATAATTTCAGCGCCAGGGTCTGCCACATGACTGTGGCTGAAATGATTGGTTTCGTTTGGACCCCCACAAAACAAGCTGGCAATTAATCTGTCCCTGCACAAACTGGCTCTACGGAGGCAAGATGTCGTCCTCATCCTCCTCATTCACCGATTCCTCACCCTCTTCAGTGTTGTGTACATCCTCATTCTCACAGAGTATTAATCCGTCCCCGCTGGAATCCACCACCACAGGTCCCCCTGTACGTTCTGGAGGCTGGTCTCCCTGGAAGAGCTGATAATTCATTTTTATGAACATCATCTTCTCCACATTTTGTGGAAGCAACCTCCTACGCCTTTCGCTGACAAGGTTCCCGGCTGCACTAAACACTCTTTCGGAGTATACACTGGAGGGGGGGCAACTCAGGTAAAATAGAGCCAGTTTGTACAGGGGGCTCCAAATTGCCTCTTTTTCCTGCCAGTACATGTATGGACTGTCTAACATGCCTACTTGGATGCTGTCACCGATGTAATCCTTTAACAGACAGACGCACGCTTGTGGCTGCTGCTTTGAGGATGCAGGTGCGGCTACAGCCCACACAATTCACAAAGACAGAAAAAAAAGAAGAATTTTTTATTTTTTGTGGAGCGCACTTTGAGGGTTACACCACCCTTTAACAGACAGACGCACGCTTGTCGTTGCTGCTTTGAGGATGCAGGTGCAGCTACTGCGCATACATTTCACACACAAACACAGAAAAGAAGAAGATTATTTTATTTTGGTTGGAGCGCACTTTGGGGTTAGACCACCCTTTAACAGACAGACGCATGCTTGTCGCTGCAGCTTTGAGGATGCAGGTGTGGCTACAGCCCACACAATTCACAAAGACAGAAAAAAAAGAAGAATTTTTTATTTTTTGTGGAGCGCACTTTGAGGGTTACACAACCCTTTAACAGACAGACGCACGCTTGTCGCTGCTGCTTTGAGGATGCAGGTGCGGCTACTGTGCATACATTTCACACACAAAGACAGAAAAAAAGATTATTTTATTTTGGTTGGAGCGCACTTTGAGGGTTACACCACCCTTTAACAGACAGACGCACGCTTGTCGCTGCTGCTTTGAGGATGCAGGTGCGGCTATAGCCCACACATTTCACAAAGACAGAAAAAAAAGAAGAATTTATTTTATTGTTTGTGGAGCGCACTTTGAGGGTTACACCACCCTTTAACAGACAGACGCACGCTTGTGGCTGCTGCTTTGAGGATGCAGGTGCGGCTACAGCCCACACAATTCACAAAGACAGAAAAAAAAGAAGAATTTTTTATTTTTTGTGGAGCGCACTTTGAGGGTTACACAACCCTTTAACAGACAGACGCACGCTTGTCGCTGCTGCTTTGAGGATGCAGGTGCGGCTACTGTGCATACATTTCACACACAAAGACAGAAAAAAAGATTATTTTATTTTGGTTGGAGCGCACTTTGAGGGTTACACCACCCTTTAACAGACAGACGCACGCTTGTCGCTGCTGCTTTGAGGATGCAGGTGCAGCTATAGCCCACACATTTCACAAAGACAGAAAAAAAAAGAAGAATTTTTTATTTTTTGTGGAGCGCACTTTGAGGGTTACACCACCCTTTAACAGACAGACGCACGCTTGTCGTTGCTGCTTTGAGGATGCAGGTGCGGCTACTGTGCATACATTTCACACACAAAGACAGAAAAAAAGATTATTTTATTTTGGTTGGAGCGCACTTTGAGGGTTACACCACCCTTTAACAGACAGACGCACGCTTGTCGCTGCTGCTTTGAGGATGCAAGTGCGGCTACAGCCCACACAATTCACAAAGACAGAAAAAAAAAGAACAATATTTTTATTGTTTGTGTAGCACACTTTGAGGGTGTCACCACCCTTTAACAGACAGACGCACGCTTGTCGCTGCTGCTTTGAGGATGCAGGTGGAATCTAGATGGGATTTGGAACCGGGCACACATTACCTCCATCAATTGTCTAAATCCCACTGCACTAATGGCAGATACCGGACGCACGTCTAACACCAACATAGCAGTCAATGCCTCAGTTATACGTTTTGCTTCAGGATGACTGCTGTCGTACTTCATCATCCTCGCTAAGGACTGTTGGAGGATCAATTGTTTAGTAAAAGTAGTGGTGTTCCTACTTCCTCTCTGGGATGATGAACAACTCCCACCAGCAGCAACAGCACTAGGAGGAAGAGGTTCTTGATCTTTCCCTATTTTATTTTTATCGGAGAAAGTTTGGTCCTCCATTTATGTTATATTGATATATACGTGCGGCTAAGGCGCACACAAACACAGAAAATAATTTTTTATTTTTGTTGGAGACTAGTGCACTTTGTGGGTTACACCACCCTTTGAGAAATGAGCCAGCCAGCCCTTTACTTATGGGACACAGGCGCACGCTTGGCGCTGCTCCTTTGTTGATGCACGTGCAGCCACAGTGCACACAATTCACAAACACAGAAAATATTTTTTTATTTTGTTTGGAGTGCCCTTTGGGGGTTACAGCACTCTTTAACAGACAAGCCAGCCGGCCCTTTACTTATGGGACACAGGCGCATGCTTGGCGCTGCTGCTTTGTTGATGCACGTGCAGCCACAGTGCACACAATTCACAAACACAGAAAATATTTTATTATTTTGTTTGGAGTGCCCTTTGGGGGTTACAGCACCCTTTAACGGACAAGCCAGCTGGCCCTTTACTTATGGGACACAGGCTCACGCTTGGTGCTGCTCCTTTGTTGATGCACGTGCAGCCACAGTGCACACAATTCACAAACACAGAAAATATTTTTTTATTTTGTTTGGAGTGCCCTTTGGGGGTTACAGCACCCTTTAACAGACAAGCCAGTGGGCCCTTTACTTATGGGACACAGGCGCACGCTTGGCGCTGCTCCTTTGTTGATACACGTGCAGCCACAGTGCACACAATTCACAAACACAGAAAATATTTTTTTAATATGTTTGAAGTGCCCTTTGGGGGATACAGCACCCTTTAATGGACAAGCCAGCCAGTCCTTTACTTATGGGACACAGGCACTCGCTTGGCGCTGCTCCTTTGTTGATGCACGTGCAGCCACAGTGCACACAATTCACAAACACAGAAAATATTTTTTCATTTTGTTTGGAGTGCCCTTTGGGGGTTACAGCACCCTTTAACAGACAAGCCAGCCGGCCCTTTACTTATGGGACACAGGCGCACGCTTGGCGCTGCTCCTTTGTTGATGCACATGCAGCCACAGTGCACACAATTCACAACACAGAAAATATTTTTTTCATTTTTTGAAGTGCCCTTTGGGGGTTACAGCACCCTTTAATGGACAAGCCAGCCGGTCCTTTACTTATGGGACACAGGTGCTCGCTTGGCGCTGCTCCTTTGTTGATGCACGTGCAGCCACAGTGCACACAATTCACAAACACAGAAAATATTTTATTATTTTGTTTGGAGTGCCCTTTGGGGGTTACAGCACCCTTTAACGGACAAGCCAGCTGGCCCTTTACTTATGGGACACAGGCTCACGCTTGGCACTGCTCCTTTGTTGATGCACATGCAGCCACAGTGCACACAATTCACAAACACAGAAAAAAAAATTTCATTTTGTTTGGAGTGCCCTTGGGGGTTACAGCACCCTTTAACAGACAAGCCAGCTGGCCCTTTACTTATAGGACACAGGCGCACGCTTGGCGCTGCTCCTTTGTTGATGCACGTGCAGCCACAGTGCACACAATTCACAAACACATAAAATATATTTTTAATTTGTTTGAAGTGCCCTTTGGGGGTTACAGCACCCTTTAACGGACAAGCCAGCCAGTCCTTTACTTATGGGACACAGGCGCTCGCTTGGCGTTGCTCCTTTGTTGATGCACGTGCAGCCACAGTGCACACAATTCACAAACACAGAAAATATTTTTTTATTTTGTTTGGAGTGCTCTTTGGGGGTTACAGCACCCTTTAATGGTCAAGCCAGCTGGCCCTTTACCTATGACACAGGCGCACGCTTGGCGCTACTTTGTTGATGCACGTGCGGCTACTGCGCACGCAATTCACAAACACAAAAAAATATATTTTGTTATTCTTTTTGGAGTGCACTTTGGGGGTTACAGCACCCTTTAATGGTCAAGCCTGCCGGCCCTTTACCTATGACACAGGCGCACGCTTGGCACTACTTTGTTGATGCACGTGGAGCCACAGTGCACACAATTCACAAACACAGAAAATATTTTTTTATTTGGTTTGGAGTGCACTTTGGGGGTTACAGCACCCTTTAACGGTCAAGCCAGCTGGCCCTTTACTTATGACACAGGCGCACGATTGGCACTACTTTGTTGATGCACGTGCGGCTACTGCGCACACAATTCACAAACACAGAAAAAATATTTATTTTTTTTGCACTTGGTGGGAGCACCCCTGATGGACAGAGCACCCCCTGGACAACACTACAGCACCCCTTTAGGACTGGGACACTGCACAGGACTTTGGAGTGGACACAGCCCCTATGGAAAACTGACTGCACAACACAGTCCAGCCAGCCCCTATGGACTTTGGAGGAGTGGACACAGCCCCTATGGACAACAGCAGCACAGCACAACACAGCCAGCCCCTATGGACTTTGGAGGAGTGGACACAGCCCCTATGGACAACAGCAGCACAGCACAACACAGCCAGCCCCTATGGACTTTGTGGGAGTGGACACAGCCCCTATGGACAACAGCAGCACAGCACAACACTACACTACACAGCCCAGCTAGCCCTAACTCCCACCCTCCCTCTTCACTGTCCACAGCCGAGTGAGAAAATGGCGCCGACGCGGGTACCTTAAATAGAATCCAAAACCCGCGAGACCCAGAAGGCGGGATGATGACGTTTTGCCTCGATTTCAGATCCGAGTCAGGCGGGAAAAGTCGAACCTGACTCGGATTGGCCTCGGATTGGGGGGGGGGCTCGGGGGGTTCGGATTTCAGAAATCCGAACCCGCTCACCCCTAATGTATATATATATATATGAGTAGAGATTTTTAGGATAGCGCGTAAGTTTATGCCTACTATACTTTTTGTGCAGTCAGTGAGGTAAGGAGCATATGTCCAATGTGGATAGTGAATACACAGGTCCTTCTGGTAAAGGTGGCAGCAGTCTTTCCGTATTTACATTTGGCAACCGGATAAGGATAATCTATAAAAGGTTTGGAAAGAACATGCGCCTGATAGTGTAGTATTTAAATTAAAGTGCACGTGCTCATATACATAAATATACAAGAAAATAACAGCATTCCACAACAATTGAGCACTATACACAATGACAACAAAGAAACACACCACATGAGAAGTGAAGTAGAACACCAAAGGTGAAAACATGAAAATAAAAAATATAATTTTTCTTTTAATGAACTAAAAGAAAGGGCCCCATCAAATGTGTGATCCAAGGATATACAGTGTGATGCAATGCATCACCAAATTTTTTTCTTTATGAAATACTGTAGATTCCAACCAGCTCACTTAATTTAAAAGTTACAGCTACAGTAAATCCGAGTGTCCAATATGCACAAAATGGACTATTAAGAAAGTAAATGTAAATGAGGGCTACAAAAAGCAAGCTAGGAACAAAGGGCCTGATTCAGGTTTGGAAATAGAGTGAGATTTAGCACTTAACTGATCATCTTGGTGAAACCATGTTGCACTGCAGGTGGGGCAGATTTAAAATGTGCAGAGAGATTTTAGATTTGGGAGGGAGGTGTCCAAACTGGCATCTAAAGTGCAGTGTAATATTAAAGCTGTGCAGTATTTGTGGGCTACATGTAAAAGCAGCCAGTATTTATACTACATGCTAAATTTTTTATGTATTTACACCCTTTACATTGCAACATGGTTTGTCCAGGTACACAGTTAAGTGCTTATTCTCACTCTATTCCCAAAGCTGAATCAGGCCCAAAGTCCTATTGAGTCCAATTGGTGCCACAGTATTCATTTTGTAAATACAGGTTGCCTCTAGTTGTAATAATCTTCTCTCTAGATCTCCTCCTCTTCTTGTTTCTAGAACATGGTCCAATGACTTTAGAGGTGAGTGAAGCTAATGTCTGTGCTCTTTGAAGTTGGTTGATGTCCTTACCACAAACTGCTTGTCTGATAGCTGTCTGGTGCTGTACCATCATTTCTCTGAAGAGACACAAGGTTTTGCCTATATACACTAGGCTGCAAGGACATCTTATCATATAGACAACAAAGTTGCTATTGCAGCTCAGTACATGGTTGGTGGGGATATGTTTCCCTGAATAGGGGTGGACCAATGTAACTGCCCATCTCCATGTACCTACTATTGGTACATCCTGTGCATCTGTAGCATCCTGGTTTTCTGGATAGAAAATGTGTTTCTGGATCCGGACAGACTGTGATACATCATTGTGTACTAACCAGTCATTTAACGTGACACATACAATAATCATGGAAATGATAAAAATAACAAATATAAAATATAAATAAATCATACTATGGAAAAACAAAAAATTCTGAAAAAAAAGAAACTTTTTTTTAAAATTAATTACAAGAAAAGGCCCCATCAAATATGTGATCCAAGGGTATAAAGTGTGATGCAATGCATCAACAACATTTTTTTTTATTAAATAGATTTCAACCAGGTTGCTGAATCTTGAAGTCAACGTCCAATTTCACATATGGCAAGTGGAGACTCCAAAACCAAGAAACATTGTATTACAGCACCAGTATTCCAATGAGTTCACCCATCAGAGCAATGGTCAGGCCCAACACTACTTGGCTTCCAAGATCAAGCGAGAATGGGCATACCCAGTGTGGTGTGTCATCAATGTACCTGGTAAAGAAGAACATGTTTGTTGAAACTTTGATTTGAAAATAATACCTTATCTACATAATACATGTGTGTACTAGCAAAAGTTAGTGCAACGTGTGAGCCCATCGCACATCCTCTTAATTGTAGGAAAAAAATAATTATCAAATAAAAAATAATTCCTCTTGAAGGTTTTTTCAAGAGTAGGGTCATGAAGAAATGAATATTTGGCTTTTTAAATTCTGTGTTCATTTGTTATAAGTCCTCCATGTAGTCCAATCCCAGTTGATTAGGGATACTGGTACAGTGAGGTCACATCATAAGTGGAAAGTATCATATTTTCTGGAAGGCTTTGTAATGTATATAGTTTAAGTATTGGTGTACATGAGATAGGTGCTCTGTTTCATAATCAAGGCCTGGACATAATAGTCCAAATACTTTGAAATGGTACTTTACATGGAACCCCTTGCAGAGATAATTGGATGTCCAGGGGGTGCCTCCAGGGATTTATGAAATTTAGGAAATGAGTATATAAGTGGTACGACCTGTTTATCCATAATGTTTTCTGCTTAACAGAGCAACTGGTCCAGGTCTCTTGTTTAGCTAAACTCATCAAGTTGTTTTGTACAATCCAGATTTGTACTGCACTGTCTTGTATTACAAAAGCTACAACTGTATCAGCAGTGCGTATAACAATAATTTTAATTCTACTGAGTGTATGTAGAGTGAGATGTTCTTTTTTTGGTTAAGTTTAAACTGAATCAGTTGTGTCCATTTACTTTCAAACGTGACCTGATGGTCCAAAAGTCTCACAAAGCTTTTAATGGTTGGAATGAGGCTCAACAGTGGATTTTTCTTTTATATAGGTCCTATTCGGGTAGTCATGCTCTCTGATTCAGAATTGGAGCAAAATTCTTTCAGTTTTAATCCTTGATTAAAGCTCCACATATCTTTTTTTCACCCAAAGGAGTTGAAGATATTTGTAGGAACAAAGCTTAAGGCTTTATTCAAATTCCTACTTTCAAATTCTGAAATGGTCCTACTGGAAAGGTTGACATTATGTTTTCTTGTTTGATCTTTTTCCACTCCCTCTGCCCACCATGTTGCGGGCGGGCCATCCCTCTTTTTGAGCACACTTGGTAAACCCTGAAGGAGGTTTCTGGGAGCTTGTAGAGCTTAAATTTTGGTCACTTCAAGATGAATTGGCCCCACAAGACTGGTCTGTAGCCAGATTGTGTCTACAGTTCCTAGATTGTGTTCTTGAGAATCTGTTTGCTGGATTTCTGCCAGTTGCCCAGGAATACATCCATTGTTACTGACAATCGATAATGACTTTAGAATGTATTTCTTTCTTATAGCTGATAAGATCTTTTTTATATTCATCAATTTGTGAATTGAGTTTATCTAGCCAGGATGGATCACTGGTCAGTGTTGATTTGTGCGAAGTTTAAACATTTTTAATTTTATCTCTGATTTTAGTGTGGTCACCTCTTTCAAAAGATGGGACCCCTTAGTACTTATTGGGCCTAATTAATGTTTGTACGCAAATACAGTTGCATTTGCGATCGATCACAAATCGGAATTGCAAAAATATGTGTGATACCCTGTCAGGTGGGGGTAAATGGTGCATTTCCAATTGATCACGTATGCCACCCAGAAAGGGTGTATCCCAGAAAGGGTGTAATCCGAGCCACCCACCATATAAGGTGGTCTGGGCATTAGGCCCAGACCGCTAGGCGAGCCCCACAGACAGGCAGGCAAATAGGCCTGAGCCCCATAAAATGTGGTCTGGGCATTAGGCCCAGACCACTACCAGAGCCCATCGTTTGGCAGGCACTTAGGCCTGAGCCGCAGGTAAGACCCTGGGCGTTAGGCCCAGGGCCCTGAGCCCATTAGCTGCAGTGCTAACAGAGAGGCGGATGATTAGAGGTGTGAGCAGTGGTGGAGAGCTGTACGGCTTCCACCCATGAGGTAGTGGTTTCCCCAGTCACAGAGAAGAGGAGCTGGCCAGCTCTGGATAGGTAGCAGACATTTAAAGGGACAGCACTGTGTTTTGCTCTTGTGTATTTAGTCTGTGTTTGGTGTTCCGTGCAGGGCAAATGTTTAGTTTTTGTTATATCTGTCGCACTACACACACTGTAGGTTGAGGGTGATGCCGTTTTAGTATGTGTAGTTGCTTGACATAGGTTTAGGCCCTGCACGGCTGTGTTGTTTATCTCCTTACAGGGACCTGTAGGCGAGTGAGCGGACTAAGAGCAAGAGTGGACACGGTGAGGAATATCTGTGTGTACTGTCTCTCCCTGTTTGTCACTATCTATCTCCTTCCTTCTGGGCGGATGGTGAACCTTGCAACCCGGTGCAAGGACGGATCTTCACCTGGTGCGTGAGTACCGATAGGTGAAAATTCGGGATCTGAGGCCAAAAGTGCCAATGATGATCTTCACTTAAAACCTGAATTTATCCCCCGGTTCGGTAGGGCGCGTCGGTCGACGTGAGGAAGGACGGTACTCACCTCGTCTCCTTCCCCCTAGGTCATCGTGTCCGTGTTCTATTCGGAGGTTCCAGGACCGTCTGCTCAACACACGGCCTGAAGGTGAGAGGGTGCGACGCAAGGTAAGTAACAGACGTACACCTGCACGGCAGCAGGCATTGCACCGCACCCGCCCCTCACAGATACGCGGCTTAAGATGCAGATTTTGAAGTCCAATTACAATTAGTTTTTCCTGTGTTGTAGATGAGATATTAATAACTCTGGGGATAAGTATTCCTTGCACTTTGCAGCTCTTCTCCAATAGAGCTCACTGATAGCTCTCCTGGAGTACAATATCGGAAGTCCTGGTCTCCTGCAGCAGGATGTTGGCTTCCCTGCATGGCACACTCACTGGCACTGGCTCCCCTGACAAGATATGGCAGCCTCAGTAAGTCAGCACTGGCATAGATTTGCCCTCTCGGGCTGTTACCTCAGGAGACTCAGCCTGTCAGTGCTGATCTCTTATTTATACCCTCCAGTCACATGACGGTCAGTTTCCTGCTGACTGCACATACTGCTGTAACTGACAACTGCCCTCTCTGCACACACAGCACATGCAGGACTCCCCGTTCCAGTGGCAAACGCAGGATTTCCAGAGGGGGGTTTCCAAAGTCTTAATTTTAGAGCGAGTGTGGCCTGTCAATTAAGAGGGCATAATTAGTACTTAACCAGCTTTAATAAGTGTCATACAAAGTGCATTGTGTTTATTAATTCCAGCATATACAGGACCAGTGATCACAGTAAGCCATTAGATGTGTCAGTAGGCCATCCTGCCTGAGCTGAATGTATTTATTTTAGATGTGGGCACCATTCCAGACTATTGGAGCAAGTCCGGGAGCCTTGAGGAGCAGCAGAAGAACCTAGTACTACCCTGGAAATACTGTACATGTACATATTGGGCTCTATAGCAGTGCATCTCTAACAGTACATGTTTTCCAGATCTTCTAGTTGGTGCACATGTTATTTATTACTGGCTGCTACATGTTAAAAGATCCACAGGTGGTGCTAATTATTTCATTTGTGATACTGAGAAGAACATGCAGCACTAGTAACAATGCGAGCACTCGCTCTGAATCAGGGCGTTCTTTTTTTTTTTCCGGCCTCGACACCGCTCGCATGGCTGTGTGCGACCACCCACAGCTTGTGCGAGCGGCCTGGCAATGCTCACGATTATCGCCTCCGTTTGTGCAGTCACCCCCCCTACCCGCCTACAAAACGGTGTGAGCTGTCGATCAACATTAACAGCCGCCCCGTTTTGTGGCGAGCCCTGGAGCGAGTGAAGTTCTCGCTCGCTACGGGGCTTGCGCGCATGCGCACTGGGCCACCATCAACCCGCTTGCGAGTGCTATGCGCTCACGAGCGGGTCTGAATCAGGCCCACAGTGTGTTATACAGTGTGGGTTGGATACATCAATAGTGCACTTACTGTGACAGCAGTGTCGGCTGAGCGGGGTTGCTGACGGTGTACATGGAATGGCAGTGCTGCAGTGCTGGCAGTGTCTTCAGTGAAGGGTACCGGTGATGTCGGCAGTGCTGGGATGCCAGCGGTGTCTTTAGTGCAGGTTTGCTGGCTGTGTCGGCAGTGCGGGGATGCCAGCGGTGTCTTTAGTGCAGGTTTGTTGGCTGTGTCAGCAGTACGGGGGTTGCTGGTGGTGTCCTCAGTACATGGAATGGCAGTGCTGCGGTGCTGGCAGTATTCTCAGGGAAGGGTACAGGCGATGTCGGCAGAGTGGGGGTGCCAGCGGTGTCCTCAGTGCATGTGTGCTGACAGTATCGGCAGTGCAGGGGTGCTAGTGGTGTCCTCAGTGTGGCAGTGGTGGTGTCGGCAGCGGGGGATGCTGCCTGTGTGGGTGCCGGTGGTGTCGGCAGCGGGGGGTGCCGGCTGTATCAGGCGGCGGACGTCTTCTTTTTCTCTCTCTCTGTGCATTTTCAATGGGCTTAACACTGATTGGCTGAGAGCGATGACAGACGTCTCTCTCAGCTAATCAGCGTTAAGCCCGCTAAAAATAAAACCTTGGGTGAGGGATCTGGGGCAGGCAGGCTTTGCTAGGATCGTCCCGGGTCCCCAAAATTCGGGTGGGTTTGGATCTCAGAGATCCGAACTCGCTCATCTCTAGTATAAAGTACTAGCAATACTTGCTGACAATCGGCTCCCTTCTTCCGGGAGGGAGCTGATTGGCGGCTAAAAGCGTGGGGCCTGTCCGGACAGTTATGACACATTGGGTGCGATCGCATCATCGTGGCAGGGGGAGGGGCCACAATGATACAATTCAGCGCAAATCGCTTTAGCACCCCCCACCCTCTGCTGCTGGGATTTCTAGTTCATTCTGGGGGGAGGTCGGGAGGGTTGGTGGATACCGGGAGGCTTGCTTGCCTTTCCGGGGGCCGGGAGCGGCACCCGATATACGGAGGCTCCCTGCCAAATTTGGAGGGTAGGCAAGCCTGATGTATACCTAATACACTGGTATAAGCTATATAACCTATAAGATATATTTATGTATATCTGGTTCTCCAGACACGCAGAGGGCTCTCCTGCAAGAACGCAGAGGTTAATTTATGCACACCCTGAAAACAGTGTTTATAAACAGTTCTGACACGCCTGTGTTTCTCTAGCCACTCCCACGTTACCTCCCCCAAACACTGACTACCACTCGTAGTCACAATACAAACGCTGCAAATGTGCAGTGCGGCTTATACACATGCGCAAAGGCTAATAAATCGGTCAATCTGCGTAAACATCGTTATTTGCATACAAACATTCATCAGGCCCATTGTCTGGTGATCACTTGTGACCTAATTCTCGGATCTCAGAATTGTGTGAAGTTGACCCCACCCCCTCCCCACTTGCCCGCAAATCATCACATTATGTCACTAGGGGGAGGGCAAAATAATTTGTTTCATCCATTGGGGGGTTGGGGGTTTCAGGGTACTCAGTACACCTACTATATAATTGAGTGGGGAGGTAACACAGTGGCAAGCCAGAGTAACATTTTGCGTTCATGGGCCTGATTCATTAAGGATTGCTATTGTGATCACTGCTCCGTAATCACACGCAGGTCTGCTGTGAAAATATGCTAATGAATGCTATGGCAATGCCGTCGCACTGCCAGCACAGAGACGCCCACTGCCCCCCACTACCGCTATCTCACATCGGGATGCATTTATGGTGCCGGCGGTCGCTATGCCAACCGCCGGCATCTCCACTACAGAATCCCGGCAAGAGTTAATTAACCTACACCGGGAGACCGGCGCCTGGCATCCCGATCGAAGGGATGTCGGGCGCCGAACAATGACAGCCGCGGGGGGGAGGGTTAGGTTTAGGGTTCTGGGGGGGGGGGGGACTTAGGGTTAGGCACCCCCCCGGTGGTTAGGTTTAGGCTCGGGGGAGGGAGGGTTAGGGTTTAGCACCCCCGGGGGGAATTTAGGGTTAGGTATCCCCACGGGGGACTTAGGTTTAGATGGCTGGGCAAGGGGGGGTTAGGTTTAGGCACTTAGAGGGGGGATTAGGGTTAGGCACAGGGGGGGGGGGGTTAGGGTTAGGGGGTAGATTAGGTTAGATCATACTTACCTTATAGACGATCGGGATTTCCATCCACGTCGGGCTGGAGCTGCAGGGCTTTGAACCGCTGGCCACGCGGCCGCCGGTGAAACGTATGTATTCCCTCACATCCGTAATACCTTGCAAACCTCCACAAACATCGGTAGCATTGAGTATGATCGGCCCCTCATGCAGAATTCCAGCAGCCCTGACCTTACTTAGAAATTGACAACTCAAGCTGCGTATGCAATCGCAATGACTAATTTATGCATGCCCACGCAACAGCATTCAAAGACGGACAAACATGCCTGTGTTTCTCTGACTACTCCCCCCCCGTCACCACCCCACTCACTGCCTGTCAATCACACTCACACTCACTGCCTGTCAATCACTCTGCGATTGCTCTGCGTGGTCTGCAGTGATCGCATGTGCAGTACGCAACAATCGGCCAACTGCGCGCAAGATGTTGCAGTTGCGAATCAGACCCCATGTCTGAATATAGTAATTTTAAGGGGTAGTTACTTTTTGGTAATATTTGAGTGCATGAATGAAAATCAACGTACAATACTGAAACCACAGTTGGCATGTTTTCTGTAAGTGCATACAATTTGTTATCTTTATAGCTGTGGGTCTTACACATTTCCAATTCATGTACAGCCATGGCCAAAAGATTTGAGAATACACAAGTATTGGTTTTCACAAAGTCTGCTGCTTCAGTTTTTATGATGGCATGAAGAGTGTTCAGATGAGTTGCAAGTAATTGCAAAGTCCCTCTTTGCCATGACAATGAACTTAGGGCCTGATTCAGGCCCACTCGCTAGGATGCGTTCACTCATAACTGCCGCTGTTTCGCAATGTGCACATGCGCATGCATCGCACTGCGCGTGCATGAAATAGTCCACGCGATCACGAAGCGATCGCCCCAAGTCTAAAGACACCCTGCCAGAATGAGTGACAGGTCAAGCCGTTTGTGGGTGATGACCGGGGTTGGACGATGAAAATGGGGGAGTGGAGGTGCGTCTTAACGTCGTTCCAGAGGCGTGCCTAATTAAGACGGAGCATCATAGTACACGTCACCTGGCTGGATTTTACACTGAAGTGCTCCAGTGCAGAGCTTGCTCAGAAATGGCAGCAGGCAGGTGTGAGTGCATCTTCACCTAGAGTGAAGCGGAGACTTTTGGAGGATGGCCTGGTGTCAAGAAGTGCAGCAAAGAAGCCACTTCTCTCCAGGAAAAACATCAGGGACAGACTGATATTCTGCAGAAGGTTCAGGGACTGGGCTGCTGAGGACTGGAGTAAAGTTGTTTTCTCTGATGAATCCCCTTTCAGATTGTTTGGGGCATATGGAAAAACACTTGTCTAGAGAAGGAAAGGTGAGCGCTACCATCAGTCCTGTGTCATGCCAACAGTAAAGCATCCTGAGACCATTCATGTGTGGGGTTGCTTCTCAGCCAAGGGAGTGGGCTCACTCACAATTTTGCTGAAGAACACATGAATAAAGAATGGTACCAAAACATCCTCCAAGAGCAACTTCTCCCAATCATCCAAGAACAGTTCAGTGATGAACAATGCCTTTTCCAGCATGATGGAGCACCTTGCCATAAGGCAAAAGTGATAACTAAGTGGCTCAGGGAACAAAACATCGAAATTTTGGGTCCATGGCCAGGAAACTCCCTAGACCTTAATCCCAATGAAGACTTGTGGTCAATCTTCAAGAGGCAGATGGACAAACAAAAACCCACAAATTCTGACAAACTCCAAGTATTGAATAGGCAAGAATGGGCGGCCATCAGTCAGTATGTGGCCCAGAAGTTGCTTGACAGCATGCCAGGGCAAATTGCACAGGTCTTGAAAAAGAAGGGTCAACACTGCAAATATTGACTCTTTGCATGAACTTAATGTAATTGTCAATAAAAGCCTTTGTCACTTATGAAATGCCTGTAATGTTACTTCAGTATACCATAGTAACATCTGACAAAAAGGTTTAAAAACACTGAAGCAGCAAACTTTGTCAAAACCAACACTTGTGTCACTCTTAAAACTTTTGTCCATGGCTGTACAATGTCATTTGGTATACAAATCTTTTTCCTACAAGCTGCATGTGAAAAAAACCTACTAATTAATGACACTAGCTTTGTTACTGCAAGGATAAAATTGGCGTACTGCCGATCAATGCGTCTAAAAAAAATTAAATGATTGGTGTTCATCGAAGTGGATCTGCTTAAATATTTCTGTGGGCAATTTGTTGTCAATACAAGGCCATATGCACTGCTCAATGGGGGTTTCTGCTGTGACGTACTGTATGGACTGAGGATGGAGAGGGGGGGGGACAGATACTGCAAGCACGTGGCGTTAGCTGCTCAATATCATCGCATGCATTTCTTCTAGGACTAATTATCAATACCACAATTTAACTTTAAAGCGGGGTACACACTAGGGGTGTGCACCGGCCACTTTTCGTGTTTTGTGTTTTGGTTTTGGATCTGGATCTTTCTTCGTGTTTTGGATCTGGATTGGTTTTGCCAAAACCACCCTTCCGTGTTTTGGGTTCTGGGTTTTGTGTTTTGGATCTGTATTTTTTTTTTAAAAAGCATAAAAACAGCTAAAATCACAGAATTTGTAGGTTTTTCTGCTCCTATGCTATTATTAACCTCAATAACCTTAATTTCCACTCATTTCCAGTCTATTCTGAACACCTCACACCTCACAATAGTGTTTTTATGTCCAAAAGGTTGCACCGAGGTAGCTGGATGACTATGCTAAGCGACACGAGTGGGCGGCACAAACACGTGACCCATCTAGGAGTGACACTGCAGTGGCAGACAGGATGGCAGTTAGAAAAACTAGGCCCCAAACTGTACATAATGCAAAGAAAAAAAAGAGGTGCAAGATGGAATTGTCCTTGGGCCCTCCCACCCACCCTTATGTTGTATAAACAGGACATGCACACTTTAACAAATCAATCATTTCAGCGCCAGGGTCTGCCACACAACTGTGGCTGAAATGATTGGTTCGTTTGGGCCCCCACAAAACAAGCTGGCAATTAATGTGTCCCTGCACAAACTGGCTCTACGGAGGCAAGATGTCATCCTCATCCTCCTCATCCACCGATTCCTCACCCTCTTCAGTGTGTACATCCTCATCCTCACAAAGTATTAACTCGTCCCCACTTGAATCCACCACCACAGGTCCCTCTGTACCTTCTGGAGGCTGGTCTCCCTGGAAGAGCTGATAATTCATTTTGATGAACATCATCTTCTCCACATTCTGTGGAAGCAACCTCCTACGCCTTTCGCTGACAAGGTTCCCGGCTGCACTAAACATTCTTTCGGAGTACACACTGGAGGGGGAGCAACTCAGGTAAAATAGAGCCAGTTTGTACAGGGGCCTCCAAATTGCCTCTTTTTCCTGCCAGTACAGGTATGGACTGTCTGACATGCCTACTTGGATGCTGTCACCGATGTAATCCTCCACCATTCTGTCAATGGTGACAGTATCATATGCAGTGACAGTAGACATGTCAGAAATTGTTGCCAGGTCCTTCAGTCCGGACCAGATGTCCAAACTTGGTCCTGCCTGCCCTGCATCACCGCCAGCAGGTTGCTTAGGACACCTAAGTTTTTTCCTGGCAGCCCCAGTTGCGGGAGAAAATGAAGGAGCCGTTGACGTGTCACGTTCCGCTTCAGCTGACAGTGTGTTCACCAGCAGGTCTTTGCACCTCTGCAGGCTTGTGTCGGCCGGAAAGAGAGACACCACATAGGCTTTAAACCTAGGATCGAGCACGGTGGCCAAAATGTAGTGGTCTGATTTCAACAGATTGACCACCCTGGAATCCTGGCAAAGCGAATGAAGGGCTTCATCCACAAGTCCCACATGCCGAGCGGAATCGCTCCGTCTTAGCTCCTCCTTCACTTTCTCCAGCTGCTTCTGCAAAAGCCTGATGAGGGGAATGACCTGACTCAAGCTGGCAGTGTCTGAACTGACTTCACGTGTGGCAAGTTCGAAGGGCTGGAGAACCTTGCACAATGCGGAAATCATTCTCCACTGCGCTTGAGTCAGGTGCATACCCCCTCCTTTGCCTATGTCATAGGTGGATGTATAGGCTTGTATGGCCTTTTGCTGCTCCTCCATCCTCTGAAGCATATAGAGGGTTGAGTTCCACCGCGTCACAACCTCTTGCTTCAGGTGATGGCGGGGCAGGTTCAAGAGTGTTTGCTGGCGCTCCAGTCTTCGGCACGCAGTCACTGAATGGCGAAAGTGGGCAGAAATTTTTCGGGCCACCCAAAGCGTCTCCTGCACGCCCCTGTCGCTTTTCAGAAAATTCTGCACCACCAAGTTTATTGTGTGAGCAAAACATGGGACGTGCTGGAATTTGCCCAGATGTAATGCCCGCACAATATTGGTGGCGTTGTCAGATATCACAAATCCCCAGGAGAGTCTAAGTGGGGTAAGCCACTGGGCGATGATTTCCCTCAGTTTCTCTAAGAGGTTGTCGGCGGTGTGCCTCTTACTGAAACCGGTGATACACAGCGTAGCCTGCCTTGTAATGAGCTGGCGTTTCTGAGATGCTGCTACTGGTGACGCTGCTGCTGTTGCTGCGTAAGGTGATACATCTACCCAGTGGGCTGTCACAGTCATATAGTCCTTAGTCTGCCCTGTTCCACTTGTCCACATCTCCGTGGTTAAGTGGACATTGTGTACAACGCCATTTTTCAGGACACTGAGGACACTTTTTCTGACGTTTCTGTACAGTCTCGGTATCGCCTGCCTAGTGAAGTGGAATCTAGACGGGATTTGGAACCGGGGACACACTACCTCCATCAATTGTCTAAATCCCACTGCACTAATGGCGGATACCGGATGCACGTCTAACACCAACATAGCAGTCAAGGCCTCAGTTATACGTTTTGCTTCAGGATGACTGCTGTCGTACTTCATCCTCCTCGCTAAGGACTGTTGGAGGGTCAATTGTTTAGTAAAAGTAGTGGTGTTCCTACTTCCTCTCTGGGATGATGAACGACTCCCAGCAGCAGCAACAGCAGCAGCGGCAGCCGTAGGCGTAGCAATGCAGGATCCTCCGGAGGAATCCCGGATAGGAGAGTCAGTCATGCCAGTGACATGGCCTGCAGGACTACTTCCGATCCTGACTAAGGAGGAAATTGACGAGGAGGGAGTTGACGGTGTGGTTTGCAGGCGCTTGGATACAACAGGACAACGGGATTTAGGTGTCCCTGGACTGCTTACGGTCTTAGCCAAAGTTTCTGAACTTGACAGTAACTTTATGAACGTGCTGCAGGTGCCGTATAAGGGAGGATGTTCCTAGGTGGTTGACGTCCCTACCCCTACTTATTTCACCTTTACATATGGTACATATGGCAAGACAGTTGTTGTCCGGATTTGGATAGAAATATTGCCAGACCAAAGAGGTGGAATGTTTGGTCTTCTGCCCAGGCATGACCGTGATGGGCTTTTTCATCCCACGGACAACAACTGTCTCCCCCGGAGCCTGATTTAAACAAACCACATCACCATCAGAATCCTCCTCGCCAACTTCCTCCTCAGCGCCAGCTACACCAGTATCCTCATCCTGTTGTACTTCAACAGTGACATCTTCAATTTGCATATCAGCAAGTGGACTGTGGGTGCTCCTTTCAGCACTTGCAGGGGGCGTGCAAATGGTGGAAAGAGCCACCTCTTCCCGTCCAGTGCTGGGAAGGTCAGGCATCGCAACCACCACCACACTTGGACTCTCCTTGGGGATTTGTGATATCTTCTTAGAAAGCACAGTTCTTCGCTGTGCTTTTGCCAGCTTAACTCTTTTGATTTTTTTAGTGGGAGGAGGGCTTCCATCGTCATGTGAAGCTGAACCACTAGTCATGAACATACTAGGGATCGACCTTAGCCATTCCTTGCCACTCCGTGTCGTAAATGGCATATTGGCAAGTTTACGTTTCTCTTCAGCTGATTTAAATGTCTTTTTCAAGGTCATTTTCCTGAACTTTGCCATTTGGGATTGTATGTGCCCTCTACTATGACATTGGGCATCGGCCTTGGCAGACGACGTTGATGGCATTTTATCGTCTATGTCATGACTAGTGGCAGCAGCTTCAGCACTAGGAGGAAGTGGTTCTTGATCTTTCTCTATTTTATTTTTATCGGAGAAAGTTTGGTCCTCCATTTATGTTATATCGATTTGATATATACGTGCGGCTAAACACAGAAAATAATTTTTTTTTGGTTTGGACTGGAGTGTACTTTCGGGGGTTACAGCACCCTTAACGGTCAAGCCAGCCGGCCCTTTACTTATGACACAGGCGCACGCTTGGCACTACTTTGTTGATGCACGTGCGGCTACTGCGCACACAATTCACAAACACAGAAAATAATTTTTTTTTGGTTTGTACTGGAGTGTACTTTCGGGGGTTACAGCACCCTTTAACGGTCAAGTAAGCCGGCCCTTTACTTATGACACAGACGCACGCTTGGCACTACTTTGTTGATGCACGTGCGGCTACTGCGCACACAATTCACAAACACAGAAAATAATTTTTTTTTGGTTTGGACAGGAGTGTACTTTCGGGGGTTACAGCACCCTTTAACGGTCAAGCCAGCCGGCCCTTTACTTATGACACAGGCGCACGCTTGGCACTACTTTGTTTATGCACGAGCGGCTACTGCGCACACAATTCACAAACACAGAAAATAATTTTTTTTTGGTTTGGACTGGAGTGTACTTTCGGGGGTTACAGCACCCTTTAATGGTCAAGCCAGCCGGCCCTTTACTTATGACACAGGCGCACGCTTGGCACTACTTTGTTGATGCACGTGAGGCTACTGCGCACACAATTCACAAACACAGAAATTAATTTTTTTTTGGTTTGGACTGGAGTGTACTTTCGGGGGTTACAGCACCCTTTAACGGTCATGCCAGCCGGCCCTTTACTTATGACACAGGCGCACGCTTGGCACTACTTTGTTGATGCACGTGCGGCTACTGCGCACACAATTCACAAACACAGAAAATAATTTTTTTTTTGGTTTGGACTGGAGTGTACTTTCGGGGGTTACAGCACCCTTAACGGTCAAGCCAGCTGGCCCTTTACTTATGACACAGGCGCACGCTTGGCACTACTTTGTTGATGCACGTGCGGCTACTGCGCACACAATTCACAAACACAGAAAATAATTTTTTTTTGGTTTGGACTGGAGTGTACTTTGGGGGTTACAGCACCCTTTAACGGTCAAGCCAGCCGGCCCTTTACTTATGACACAGGCGCACGCTTGGCACTACTTTGTTGATGCACGTGCGGCTACTGCGCACACAATTCACAAACACAGAAAATAATTTTTTTTTTGGTTTTGACTGGCGTGTACTTTCGGGGGTTACAGCACCCTTAACGGTCAAGCCAGCCGGCCCTTTACTTATGACACAGGCGCACGCTTGGCACTACTTTGTTGATGCACGTGCGGCTACTGCGCACACAATTCACAAACACAGAAAATAATTTTTTTTTGGGTTTGGACTGGAGTGTACTTTCGGGGGTTACAGCACCCTTAACGGTCAAGCCAGCCGGCCCTTTACTTATGACACAGGCGCACGCTTGGCACTACTTTGTTGATGCACGTGCGGCTACTGCGCACACAATTCACAAACACAGAAAATAATTTTTTTTTGGTTTGGACTGGAGTGTACTTTCGGGGGTTACAGCACCCTTTAACGGTCAAGCCAGCCGGCCCTTTACTTATGACACAGGCGCACGCTTGGCACTACTTTGTTGATGCACGTGCGGCTACTGCGCACACAATTCACAAACACAGAAAATAATTTTTTTTTGGTTTGGACTGGAGTGTACTTTCGGGGGTTACAGCACCCTTAGCGGTCAAGCCAGCCGGCCCTTTACTTATGACACAGGCGCACGCTTGGCACTACTTTGTTGATGCACGTGCGGCTACTGCGCACACAATTCACAAACACAGAAAATAATTTTTTTTTTGGTTTGGACTGGAGTGTACTTTCGGGGGTTACAGCACCCTTAACGGTCAAGCCAGCCGGCCCTTTACTTATGACACAGGCGCACGCTTGGCACTACTTTGTTGATGCACGTGCGGCTACTGCGCACACAATTCACAAACACAGAAAATAATTTTTTTTTGGTTTGGACTGGAGTGTACTCTCGGGGGTTACAGCACCCTTTAACGGTCAAGCCAGCTGGCCCTTTACTTATGACACAGGCGCACGCTTGGCACTACTTTGTTGATGCACGTGCGGCTACTGCGCACACAATTCACAAACACAGAAAATAATTTTTTTTTGGTTTGGACAGGAGTGTACTTTCGGGGGTTACAGCACCCTTTAACGGTCAAGCCAGCCGGCCCTTTACTTATGACACAGGCGCACGCTTGGCACTACTTTGTTTATGCACGAGCGGCTACTGCGCACACAATTCACAAACACAGAAAATAATTTTTTTTTGGTTTGGACTGGAGTGTACTTTCGGGGGTTACAGCAGCCTTTAATGGTCAAGCCAGCCGGCCCTTTACTTATGACACAGGCGCACGCTTGGCACTACTTTGTTGATGCACGTGAGGCTACTGCGCACACAATTCACAAACACAGAAAATAATTTTTTTTTGGTTTGGACTGGAGTGTACTTTCGGGGGTTACAGCACCCTTTAACGGTCATGCCAGCCGGCCCTTTACTTATGACACAGGCGCACGCTTGGCACTACTTTGTTGATGCACGTGCGGCTACTGCGCACACAATTCACAAACACAGAAAATAATTTTTTTTTTGGTTTGGACTGGAGTGTACTTTCGGGGGTTACAGCACCCTTAACGGTCAAGCCAGCTGGCCCTTTACTTATGACACAGGCGCACGCTTGGCACTACTTTGTTGATGCACGTGCGGCTACTGCGCACACAATTCACAAACACAGAAAATAATTTTTTTTTGGTTTGGACTGGAGTGTACTTTCGGGGGTTACAGCACCCTTTAACGGTCAAGCCAGCCGGCCCTTTACTTATGACACAGGCGCACGCTTGGCACTACTTTGTTGATGCACGTGCGGCTACTGCGCACACAATTCACAAACACAGAAAATAATTTTTTTTTGGTTTGGACTGGAGTGTACTTTGGGGGTTACAGCACCCTTTAACGGTCAAGCCAGCCGGCCCTTTACTTATGACACAGGCGCACGCTTGGCACTACTTTGTTGATGCACGTGCGGCTACTGCGCACACAATTCACAAACACAGAAAATAATTTTTTTTTTGGTTTTGACTGGCGTGTACTTTCGGGGGTTACAGCACCCTTAACGGTCAAGCCAGCCGGCCCTTTACTTATGACACAGGCGCACGCTTGGCACTACTTTGTTGATGCACGTGCGGCTACTGCGCACACAATTCACAAACACAGAAAATAATTTTTTTTTTGGTTTGGACTGGAGTGTACTTTCGGGGGTTACAGCACCCTTAACGGTCAAGCCAGCCGGCCCTTTACTTATGACACAGGCGCACGCTTGGCACTACTTTGTTGATGCACGTGCGGCTACTGCGCACACAATTCACAAACACAGAAAATAATTTTTTTTTGGTTTGGACTGGAGTGTACTTTCGGGGGTTACAGCACCCTTTAACGGTCAAGCCAGCCGGCCCTTTACTTATGACACAGGCGCACGCTTGGCACTACTTTGTTGATGCACGTGCGGCTACTGCGCACACAATTCACAAACACAGAAAATAATTTTTTTTTGGTTTGGACTGGAGTGTACTTTCGGGGGTTACAGCACCCTTAGCGGTCAAGCCAGCCGGCCCTTTACTTATGACACAGGCGCACGCTTGGCACTACTTTGTTGATGCACGTGCGGCTACTGCGCACACAATTCACAAACACAGAAAATAATTTTTTTTTTGGTTTGGACTGGAGTGTACTTTCGGGGGTTACAGCACCCTTAACGGTCAAGCCAGCCGGCCCTTTACTTATGACACAGGCGCACGCTTGGCACTACTTTGTTGATGCACGTGCGGCTACTGCGCACACAATTCACAAACACAGAAAATAATTATTTTTTGGTTTGGATTAGGGGTGAGTGGGTTCGGATTTCTGAAATCCGAACCCCCCCGAGCCCCCCCGATCCGAGTCCGATCCGAGTCAGGCTCGACTTTTCCCGCCTGACTCGGATCTGAAATCGAGGCAAAACGTCATCATCCCGCCTTCCGAGTCTCGCGGGTTTTGGATCCTATATAAGGTACCCGCGTCGGCGCCATTTTCTCTCTCGGCTGTGGACAGTGAAGAGGGAGGGTGGGAGTTAGGGCTGTGTAGTGTAGTGTAGTGTAGTGCTGCTGTTGTCCACTACTTCAAAGTCCATAGGGGCTGGCTGTGTTGTGCTGTGCTGCTGTTGTTAATAGGGGCTGTGTCCACTACTTCAAAGTCCATAGGGGCTGGCTGGACTGTGTTGTGCAGTCAGTTCTCCATAGGGGCTGTGTCCACTCCAAAGTCCTGTGCAGTGTCCCAGTCCTAAAGGAGTGCTGTAGTGTTGTCCAGGGGGTGCTCTGTCCATCAGGGGTGCTCCCCCCAAGTGCTAAAAAAATAATATATTTTCTGTGTTTGTGAATTGTGTGCGCAGTAGCCGCACGTGCATCAACAAAGTAGTGCCAAGCGTGCGCCTGTGTCATAAGTAAAGGGCCGGCTGGCTTGACCGTTAAGGGTGCTGTAACCCCCGAAAGTACACTCCAGTCCAAACCAAAAAAAAAATTATTTTCTGTGTTTGTGAATTGTGTGCGCAGTAGCCACACGTGCATCAACAAAGTAGTGCCAAGCGTGCGCCTGTGTCATAAGTAAAGGGCCGGCTGGCTTGACCGTTAAGGGTGCTGTAACCCCCGAAAGTACACTCCAGTCCAAACCAAAAAAAAAATTATTTTCTGTGTTTGTGAATTGTGTGCGCAGTAGCCGCACGTGCATCAACAAAGTAGTGCCAAGCGTGCGCCTGTGTCATAAGTAAAGGGCCGGCTGGCTTGACCGTTAAGGGTGCTGTAACCCCCGAAAGTACACTCCAGTCCAAACCAAAAAAAAAATTATTTTCTGTGTTTGTGAATTGTGTGCGCAGTAGCCGCACGTGCATCAACAAAGTAGTGCCAAGCGTGCGCCTGTGTCATAAGTAAAGGGCCGGCTGGCTTGACCGTTAAAGGGTGCTGTAACCCCCAAAGTACACTCCAATCCAAACCAAAAAAAAAATTATTTTCTGTGTTTGTGAATTGTGTGCGCAGTAGCCGCACGTGCATCAACAAAGTAGTGCCAAGCGTGCGCCTGTGTCATAAGTAAAGGGCCGGCTGGCTTGACCGTTAAGGGTGCTGTAACCCCCGAAAGTACACTCCAGTCCAAACCCCAAAAAAAATTATTTTCTGTGTTTGTGAATTGTGTGCGCAGTAGCCGCACGTGCATCAACAAAGTAGTGCCAAGCGTGCACCTGTGTCATAAGTAAAGGGCCGGCTGGCTTGACCGTTAAGGGTGCTGTAACCCCCGAAAGTACACTCCAGTCCAAACCAAAAAAAAAATTATTTTCTGTGTTTGTGAATTGTGTGCGCAGTAGCCGCACGTGCATCAACAAAGTAGTGCCAAGCGTGCGCCTGTGTCATAAGTAAAGGGCCGGCTGGCTTGACCGTTAAAGGGTGCTGTAACCCCCAAAGTACACTCCAGTCCAAACCAAAAAAAAAATTATTTTCTGTGTTTGTGAATTGTGTGCGCAGTAGCCGCACGTGCATCAACAAAGTAGTGCCAAGCGTGCGCCTGTGTCATAAGTAAAGGGCCGGCTGGCTTGACCGTTAAAGGGTGCTGTAACCCCCGAGAGTACACTCCAGTCCAAACCAAAAAAAAAATTATTTTCTGTGTTTGTGAATTGTGTGCGCAGTAGCCGCACGTGCATCAACAAAGTAGTGCCAAGCGTGCGCCTGTGTCATAAGTAATGGGCCGGCTGGCTTGACCGTTAAGGGTGCTGTAACCCCCGAAAGTACACTCCAGTCCAAACCAAAAAAAAAATTATTTTCTGTGTTTGTGAATTGTGTGCGCAGTAGCCGCACGTGCATCAACAAAGTAGTGCCAAGCGTGCGCCTGTGTCATAAGTAAAGGGCCGGCTGGCTTGACCGTTAAAGGGTGCTGTAACCCCCAAAGTACACTCCAGTCCAAACCAAAAAAAAAATTATTTTCTGTGTTTGTGAATTGTGTGCGCAGTAGCCGCACGTGCATCAACAAAGTAGTGCCAAGCGTGCGCCTGTGTCATAAGTAAAGGGCCGGCTGGCTTGACCGTTAAAGGGTGCTGTAACCCCCGAAAGTACACTCCAGTCCAAACCAAAAAAAAATTATTTTCTGTGTTTGTGAATTGTGTGCGCAGTAGCCGCACGTGCATCAACAAAGTAGTGCCAAGCGTGCGCCTGTGTCATAAGTAAAGGGCCGGCTGGCTTGACCGTTAAGGGTGCTGTAACCCCCGAGAGTACACTCCAGTCCAAACCAAAAAAAAAATTATTTTCTGTGTTTGTGAATTGTGTGCGCAGTAGCCGCACGTGCATCAACAAAGTAGTGCCAAGCGTGCGCCTGTGTCATAAGTAAAGGGCCGGCTGGCTTGACCGTTAAGGGTGCTGTAACCCCCGAAACTACACTCCAGTCCAAACCTAAAAAAAAATTATTTTCTGTGTTTGTGAATTGTGTGCGCAGTAGCCGCACGTGCATCAACAAAGTAGTGCCAAGAGTGCGCCTGTGTCATAAGTAAAGGGCCGGCTGGCTTGACCGTTAAAGGGTGCTGTAGCCCCCAAAGTACACTCCAGTCCAAACCAAAAAAAAAATTATTTTCTGTGTTTAGCCGCACGTATATATCAAATCGATATAACATAAATGGAGGACCAAACTTTCTCCGATAAAAATAAAATAGAGAAAGATCAAGAACCACTTCCTCCTAGTGCTGAAGCTGCTGCCACTAGTCATGACATAGACGATAACATGCCATCAACGTCGTCTGCCAAGGCCGATGCCCAATGTCATAGTAGAGGGCACATACAATCCCAAATGGCAAAGTTCAGGAAAATGACCTTGAAAAAGACATTTAAATCAGCTGAAGAGAAACGTAAACTTGCCAATATGCCATTTACGACACGGAGTGGCAAGGAACGGCTAAGGTCGATCCCTAGTATGTTCATGACTAGTGGTTCAGCTTCACATGACGATGGAAGCCCTCCTCCCACTAAAAAAATCAAAAGAGTTAAGCTGGCAAAAGCACAGCGAAGAACTGTGCTTTCTAAGAAGATATCACAAATCCCCAAGGAGAGTCCAAGTGTGGTGGTGGTTGCGATGCCTGACCTTCCCAGCACTGGACGGGAAGAGGTGGCTCTTTCCACCATTTGCACGCCCCCTGCAAGTGCTGAAAGGAGCACCCACAGTCCACTTGCTGATATGCAAATTGAAGATGTCACTGTTGAAGTACAACAGGATGAGGATACTGGTGTAGCTGGCGCTGAGGAGGAAGTTGGCGAGGAGGATTCTGATGGTGATGTGGTTTGTTTAAATCAGGCTCCGGGGGAGACAGTTGTTGTCCGTGGGATGAAAAAGCCCATCACGGTCATGCCTGGGCAGAAGACCAAACATTCCACCTCTTTGGTCTGGCAATATTTCTATCCAAATCCGGACAACAACTGTCTTGCCATATGTACCATATGTAAAGGTGAAATAAGTAGGGGTAGGGACGTCAACCACCTAGGAACATCCTCCCTTATACGGCACCTGCAGCGCGTTCATAAAAAGTTACTGTCAAGTTCAGAAACTTTGGCTAAGACCGTAAGCAGTCCAGGGACACCTAAATCCCGTTGTCCTGTTGTATCCAAGCGCCTGCAAACCACACCGTCAACTCCCTCCTCGTCAATTTCCTCCTTAGTCAGGATCGGAAGTAGTCCTGCAGGCCATGTCACTGGCATGACTGACTCTCCTATCCGGGATTCCTCTGGAGGATCCTGCATTGCTACGCCTACTGCTGCCGCTGCTGCTGTTGCTGCTGCTGGGAGTCGTTCATCATCCCAGAGAGGAAGTAGGAACACCACTACTTTTACTAAACAATTGACCCTCCAACAGTCCTTAGCGAGGAGGATGAAGTACGACAGCAGTCATCCTGAAGCAAAACGTATAACTGAGGCCTTGACTGCTATGTTGGTGTTAGACGTGCGTCCGGTATCCGCCATTAGTGCAGTGGGATTTAGACAATTGATGGAGGTAGTGTGTCCCCGGTTCCAAATCCCGTCTAGATTCCACTTCACTAGGCAGGCGATACCGAGACTGTACAGAAACGTCAGAAAAAGTGTCCTCAGTGTCCTGAAAAATGGCGTTGTACACAATGTCCACTTAACCACGGAGATGTGGACAAGTGGAACAGGGCAGACTAAGGACTATATGACTGTGACAGCCCACTGGGTAGATGTATCACCTTACGCAGCAACAGCAGCAGCGTCACCAGTAGCAGCATCTCAGAAACGCCAGCTCGTTACAAGGCAGGCTACGCTGTGTATCACCGGTTTCAGTAAGAGGCACACCGCCGACAACCTCTTAGAGAAACTGAGGGAAATCATCGCCCAGTGGCTTACCCCACTTAGACTCTCCTGGGGATTTGTGATATCTGACAATGCCACCAATACTGTGCGGGCATTACATCTGGGCAAATTCCAGCACGTCCCATGTTTTGCTCACACAATAAACTTGGTGGTGCAGAATTTTCTGAAAAGCGACAGGGGCGTGCAGGAGACGTTTTGGGTGGCCCGAAAAATTTCTGGCCACTTTCGCCATTCAGCGACTGCGTGCCGAAGACTGGAGCGCCAGCAAACACTCTTGAACCTGCCCCGCCATCACCTGAAGCAAGAGGTTGTGACGCGGTGGAACTCAACCCTCTATATGCATCAGAGGATGGAGGAGCAGCAAAAGGCCATACAAGCCTATACATCCACCTATGACATAGGCAAAGGAGGGGGTATGCACCTGACTCAAGCGCAGTGGAGAATGATTTCCGTGTTGTGCAAGGTTCTCCAGCCCTTCGAACTTGCCACACGTGAAGTCAGTTCAGACACAGCCAGCTTGAGTCAGGTCATTCCCCTCATCAGGCTTTTGCAGAAGCAGCTGGAGAAAGTGAAGGAGGAGCTAAGACGGAGCGATTCCGCTCGGCATGTGGGACTTGTGGATGAAGCCCTTCATTCGCTTTGCCAGGATTCCAGGGTGGTCAATCTGTTGAAATCAGACCACTACATTTTGGCCACCGTGCTTGATCCTAGGTTTAAAGCCTATGTGGTGTCTCTCTTTCCGGCCGACACAAGCCTGCAGAGGTGCAAAGACCTGCTGGTGAACACACTGTCAGCTGAAGCGGAACGTGACACGTCAACGGCTCCTTCTTCATTTTCTCCCGCAACTGGGGCTGCCAGGAAAAAACTTAGGTATCCTAAGCAACCCGCTGGCGGTGATGCAGGGCAGGCAGGACCAAGTTTGGACATCTGGTCCGGACTGAAGGACCTGGCAACAATTTCTGACATGTCTACTGTCACTGCATATGATACTGTCACCATTGACAGAATGGTGGAGGATTACATCGGTGACAGCATCCAAGTAGGCATGTCAGACAGTCCATACCTGTACTGGCAGGAAAAAGAGGCAATTTGGAGGCCCCTGTACAAGCTGGCTCTATTTTACCTGAGTTGCCCCCCCCTCCAGTGTGTACTCCGAAAGAATGTTTAGTGCAGCCGGGAACCTTGTCAGCGAAAGGCGTAGGAGGTTGCTTCCACAGAATGTGGAGAAGATGATGTTCATCAAAATGAATTATCAGCTCTTCCAGGGAGACCAGCCTCCAGAAGGTACAGAGGGACCTGTGGTGGTGGATTCAAGTGGGGACGAGTTAATACTTTGTGAGGATGAGGATGTACACACTGAAGAGGGTGAGGAATCGGTGGATGAGGAGGATGAGGATGACATCTTGCCTCCGTAGAGCCAGTTTGTGCAGGGACACATTAATTGCCAGCTTGTTTTGTGGGGGCCCAAACGAACCAATCATTTCAGCCACAGTTGTGTGGCAGACCCTGGCGCTGAAATGATTGATTTGTTAAAGTGTGCATGTCCTGTTTATACAACATAAGGGTGGGTGGGAGGGCCCAAGGACAATTCCATCTTGCACTTCTTTTTTTTCTTTGCATTATGTACAGTTTGGGGCCTAGTTTTTCTAACTGCCATCCTGTCTGCCACTGCAGTGTCACTCCTAGATGGGTCACGTGTTTGTGCCGCCCACTCGTGTCGCTTAGCATAGTCATCCAGCTACCTCGGTGCAACCTTTTGGACATGAAAACACTATTGTGAGGTGTGAGGTGTTCAGAATAGACTGGAAATGAGTGGAAATTAAGGTTATTGAGGTTAATAATAGCATAGGAGCAGAGAAACCAACAAATTCTGTGATTTTAGCTGTTTTTATGCTTTTAAAAAAAAAAATACAGATCCAAAACACAAAACCCAGAACCCAAAACACGGAAGGGTGGTTTTGGCAAAACCAATCCAGATCCAAAACACGAAGAAAGATCCAGATCCAAAACCAAAACACAAAACACGAAAAGTGGCCGGTGCACACCCCTAGTTTGGATTGGAGTGTACTTTCGGGGGTTACAGCACCCTTTAACGGTCAAGCCAGCTGGCCCTTTACTTATGACACAGGCGCACGCTTGGCACTACTTTGTTGATGCACGTGCGGCTACTGCGCACACAATTCACAAACACAGAAAATATATTATTTTTTTAGCACTTGGGGGGAGCACCCCTGATGGACAGAGCACCCCCTGGACAACACTACAGCACCCCTTTAGGACTGGGACACTGCACAGGACTTTGGAGTGGACACACCCCCCTATGGAGAACTGACTGCACAACACAGTCCAGCCAGCCCCTATGGACTTTGAAGTAGTGGACACAGCCCCTATTAACAACAGCAGCACAGCACAACACAGCCAGCCCCTATGGACTTGAAGTAGTGGACAACAGCAGCACTACACTACACTACACTACACAGCCCTAACTCCCACCCTCCCTCTTCACTGTCCACAGCCGAGTGAGAAAATGGCGCCGTCGCGGGTACCTTATATAGGATCCAAAACCCGCGAGACTCGGAAGGCGGGATGATGACGTTTTGCCTCGATTTCAGATCCGAGTCAGGCGGGAAAAGTCAAGCCTGACTCGGATCTGCCTCGGATCGGGGGGGCTCGGGGGGTTCGGATTTAAGAAATCCGAACCCGCTCACCCCTAGTACACACTATACAATTATCAGCCCAATCAATTATTGGCTGATAGGTCCGATTTTTGTGCAGCAGTAGGCTGATAAAACGGGACAGAAAGGCTGATAAAACGGGACAGAAAAGTTCATAAAATGGCTGATACAACGGGACAGAAAGGCTGATAAAACAGTACAGAAAGGCTGATAAAACGGGACAGAAAGGCTGATAAAACAGTACAGAAAGGCTGATAAAACGGAACAGAAAGTTGATAAAACGGGATAAAACGGGACAGAAAAGCTGATAAAATGGGACAGAAAGGCTGATAAAACAGGACAGAAAAGTTCATAAAATGGCTGATACAACGGGACAGAAAGGCTGATAAAACAGGACAGAAAGGCTGATAAAACGGAACAGAAAGTTGATAAAACGGGATAAAACGGGACAGAAAGGCTGATAAAATGGGACAGAAAGGCTGATAAAACGGGACAGAAAGGCTGATAAAACGAGACAGAAAGGCTGATAAAATGGGACAGAAAGGCTGTTAAAACAGCACAGAAAGGCGGATAAATCGGGACAGAAAAATTGATAAAACGGGATAAAATGGCTGATACAACGGGAAAGAAAGGCTGATAAAACGGGACAGAAAGGCTGATAAAATGGGATAAAACGGGACAGAAAGGATGACAAAACGGGACAGAAAGGCTGACAAAATGGGACAGAAAGGCTGATAAAACAGTACAGAAAGGCTGATAAAAAAAGACAGAAAAGTTGATAAAATGTGATAAAACTGGACAGATAGGCTGATAAAATGGGACAGAGGTCCTGATTCAGAGCCGGACGCTCTGACAGAGCGCTCACTCTAAATCAAAACCGTCCTTCTGAATTTTTAGAGCGGCCTCCTGGCCGATCGTATAGCTGTGGGTGACCACCCACAGCTATAGCGAGCGGCCAGGAAGATGGTCGCAATGGTCAAGACCATCGTGACCATCGAGCTTGTGACAAGCCCTGGAGTGCTTTTGGCTCTATCAGAACGCCTCCGTCTGGCCAGCCCACACCCTCGGCACGCCCACCAAAGGGGGCGTGCTGTCACTCATCATCGACAGCACGCCCCCTTTGGTACGAGACCCATAGCGATGGCTTGGCCGTCGCTATCCGGGTCTCGCGCATGCGGACGACAGAGCCGGGTCCGTCGTGCACATGTGCACTGGGCCAACATCGACCCGCTTGCGAGCGCTCAGTGCTCGCGAGCGGGTCTGAATCAAGCCCAGAGGCTGATAAAACGGGACAGAAAGGCTGATAAAATGGGACAGAAAGGCTGATAAAACAGAACACAAAAAGGAGGATAAATCGGGGCAGAAAGGCTGATAAAACGGGACAGAAAAGTTGCTAAAAAGAGACAGAAAGGCTGATAAAACGGGACAGAAGGCTAATAAAACGGGATAGAAAAACGGGGTGGCTGGCTATCGCCGGCTTTTTGGGGGTTCTGCACCCCAGATTCTGACCAAGTGATAGGGACCTCCGGTATCAGAGACGCCGTGATGCGGCCGGAGGCTTAGCCATATCTTTGCAAATATATGCAACTGAGATCTCTGAATTATCTACCACCATGTAGTTTTTCAAATCTTATTGCTGATTTCATTCAGTGTACTGAGGGATTACTTTTTGTTGTTTCTTGTATAGACTAACAGCTCCCTTACATGCACCTGAGTGATATTACTGAAGTGATTGAGCAGCTACCAACATGTATTTCTGTATTGAGAGGCATAGATGGGACCAGCGTTAGGAGGGCATGCTGGTTTTTGTAGTGCCATTAGGAGGACTTAGGGGTGACTCCAAGGTAAGCTGGCTCTCAATTCAGGTATATTTGTATGTGCCATTATCATGTGGCCTTATATTGGGCAATTATTACCCAAACTGGATATAGATATCAGTTTTGGGGATGAGTTTGGGGTGCGGTGCCCCTCGGGGTTGGTGTGGCTGGGCTGCTCTGGTGAGGCACACATTAACACTTTATTTAGCACTTTCACACTTTCAAATTATATTTTTTTCTATTATATTGTGTATATATATATATTTTTTTTTTCTTGGCATTTTAATTACACCTTTCACTTATTAACACAGTTTTTGCTTTAATCTTGTACTAACACTTTAGTCTCTCACTGGTGTGCTTCACTGGGGTGGCTGGCTATTGTCGGCTTTTTTGGGGTTCTGCACCCCAGATTCTGACCAAGTGATAGGGACCTCCGGTATCAGAGATGCCGTGACGCGGCCCGGAGGCTTAGCCATATCTTTGCAAATATATGCAACTGATATCTCTGAATTATCTACCACCATGTAGTTTTTCAAATCTTATTGCTGATTTCATTCAGTGTGCTGGGGGAATACTTTTTGTTGTTTCTAGGATAGAAAAGCTGATAAAACGGGACAGAAAGGCTCACCTCTGATTGCTAAGAATTCCTGATTTATGGGCCTGATTCAAAGATTTACACAAATTCCATATTTATGTAAAACTCTGATGCCTTTGGATCTGGGTGTGCACAGAACCCGCACTGCGCATGGGCAGAGCTGGTCCTGCAACGTCGGTCACAGTGTCCCAAAAGCCACAAAATGACTGCCATGGTGCTGGCATTTGGCGGTGAGGACGAGGAGCGTTACAGAAAACGGGGGCATGTAAGACCCATTTTCTGGGAGTGACAAAGCCAGTGGCAATGTCTTTGGATGCAGCTTTACTGGCCTCAGCAGCGCAATTCTGGTGGACATCCTGAGTAACCTGAAGGTCAGTCAGATGTCTGATTGTCACGTGGTTGATCAGATGGCTGAGTCTTCGGATGCAGCAGCGGATCAGAGAAACCGTCAGTGGGTGTCTTTTTACTTAGCACGCCTCCTGCAACTTTTGCATATTTTAGTACAGGCACTGCATACAATACAAAGAGAAAGAGGCTGAGCTTGTCTGTAAGTCTCCGAATTACTGTAGGCCCTATATCAGCCACAATGTCACAACATTATGTTGTGTGTGGGCACATGATAATCTGATTGTATTTCCTCAGGTTTGTTTATGTTTACCTCAACATCCTTGTGGGTGTACATATGAACCTTCACTGTGGTGAACAATGGCTGTGCCAGTAGAATAAGAGGTGCATACATAGGGTACAGTAGAATAAGGGGTGCATACAAAGGGTACAGTAGAATAAGGGGTGCATACACAAGGTACAGTAGAATAAGGGGTGCAAACACAGAGTACAGTAGAATAAGGGGTGCAAACACAGAGTACAGTAGAATAAGGTGTGCTAACACAGAGTACAGTAGAATATGGTGTGCTAACACAGAGTACAGTAGGATAAGGTGATCGAACACAGAGTACAGTAGGATAAGGTGTGTGAACACAGAGTACAGTAGAATAACGGGAGCATACACAAGGTACAGTAGGATAAGGTGATCGAACACAGAGTACAGTAGGATAAGGTGTGCTAACACAGAGTACAGTAGGATAAGGTGTGTGAACACAGAGTACAGTAGAATAACGGGAGCATACACAAGGTACAGTAGGATAAGGTGATCGAACACAGAGTACAGTAGGATAAGGTGTGTGAACACAGAGTACAGTAGAATAACGGGAGCATACACAAGGTACAGTAGGATAAGGTGATCGAACACAGAGTACAGTAGGATAAGGTGTGCTAACACAGAGTACAGTAGGATAAGGTGTGTGAACACAGAGTACAGTAGAATAACGGGAGCATACACAAGGTACAGTAGGATAAGGTGATCGAACACAGAGTACAGTAGGATAAGGTGTGCGAACACAGAGTACAGTAGAATAAGGGGTGCATACACAAGGTACAGTAGAATAAGGGGTGCATACACAAGGTACAGTAGAATAACGGGAGCATACACAAGGTGCTGTAGAAAAAGGGGTGTATACACAAGTTACAGTAGAATAAAGGGTACATACACAGGTTACAGTAGAATAGGGTTTGCATAAATATGGTACAGTAGAATAAGAGGTATATACACAAGGTACAGTAGACTAAGAGGTACATACACAGGGTACAGTAGAATAACAGGAGCATACACAAAGTACAGTAGACTAATGGGTGCATATACAAGGTGCAGTAGAATCAGGGGCGTATCTATAATGGTTGCAGGGTGTGCGGTGAACACGGGCCCCGCACACCCTGCACCCATAATATTACTTACCTCTCCGAAGTCCCACGTCGGCGCGGGCGTCCGGCGCTGTAAAACGACTGGAATATGGCCACAGCTGCCATTTTCCCGTTGTTTGCGCATGCGCAGTACAGGGAAACTGTCCGCCGCGGCCATTTTCCCGGTGACTTGTGCAGACACTATAGTGCCCAGAGTCTATAACTCTGGCGCTGGCCGCTCACAGCTCAGTGCGCTGCCGGCCGCCGGGCGCACTGATCTGTGAGCGGCCAGCACCAGAGTTATAGACTCTGGGCAGTAGAGTGTACCAGACTGCACACAGGCCCCCTCCTCTCTAGAAACGCCCCTGAGTAGAATAAGGGGTGCATACACAAGGTGCAGTAGAATAAAGGGTACATATACAGAGTACAGTTGAATACTGTTTGCATAAATATGGTTCAGTAGAATAAGGGGTACATACACAAGGTGCAGTAGAATAAGGTGTGCCAACACAGAGTACAGTAGAATAAAAGGAGATAACACAAAGTACTGTAGAATAAGGGGTGCATACACAAGGTACAGTAGAATAAAGGGTACATACACAGAGTACAGTAGAATAGGGTTTGCATAAATATGTTACAGTACACTAAGGGGTGCATACACAAGGTACAGTAGAATAAGGTGTGCCAACACAGAGTACAGTAGAATAGAGTTTGCATAAATATGGTACAGTAGATTAAGGGGTACATACACAAGGTACAGTAGAATAAGGTGTGCCAACACAGTGTACAGTAGAATAAGGTGTGCCAACACAGTGTACAGTAGAATAAGGTGTGCCAACACAGAGTACAGTAGAATAAGGAGTGCATACACAAGGTACAGTAGTATAAGGTGTGCCAACACAGTGTACAGTAGAATAAGGTGTGCCAACACAGAGTACAGTAGAATAAGGGGTACATACACAAGATATAGTAGAATAAGGTGTGCCAACACAGAGTACAGTAGAATAAGGGGTGCATACACAAGTTACAGTAGAATAAAGGGTACATACACAGGGTACAGTAGAATAGGGTTTGCATAAAGATGGTACAGTAGAATAAGGGGTACATACACAGTGTACAGTAGAATAAGGTGTGTAAATACAGTGTACAGTAGAATAAGGTGTGCCAACAGAGTACAGTAGAATAAGGGGTACATACACAGGGTACAGTAGAATAAGGTGTGTAAACACAGTGTACAGTAGAATAAGGTGTGCCAACAGAGTACAATAGAATAAGGGGTACATACACAAGGTAAAGTAGAATAAGGGGTACATACACAAGATATAGTAGAATAAGGTGTGCCAACACAGAGTACAGTAGAATAAGGGGTGCATACACAAGTTACAGTAGAATAAAGGGTACATACACAGGGTACAGTAGAATAGGGTTTGCATAAATATGGTACAGTAGAATAAGGGGTACATACACAGTGTACAGTAGAATAAGGTGTGTAAACACAGTGTACAGTAGAATAAGGTGTGCCAACAGAGTACCGTAGAATAAGGGGTACATACACAAGGTACAATAGAATAAGGTGTGCCAACACAGAGTATAGTAGAATAAGGTGTGCCAACAAAGTGTAAAGTAGAATAAGGGGCGCATACACAAAGTAGAATAGAATAAGGGGTACATACGCATGATATTGTAGAATATGGGGTGCATACACTTGATACGGTAGAATATGGGGTGCATACACCTGATACAGTAGAATAAGATGTGATTACACAAGGTACAGTAGAATAAGGGGTACATACACAAGGTACAGTAGAATAAGGGGAGCATACATAGGGTACAGTAGAATAAGGGGTACATACACAAGGTACAGTAGAATAAGGGGAGCATACACAAGGTACAGTAGAATAAGTGGAGATACATAGGGTACAGTAGAGTAAGGGGTGCATACACAAAGTACAGTAGAATAAGGTGGGTATAACAAGGTGTACATACAAAGGTTATCCTTGTGCTTGTTTTGTAGATTCAGAAGTTGAATTTAAATGGTGCCAATCAACTTCCATGACATCAGTTTCACCCATGTTAGTCACTGGCCACGGGAGGGGAGAAGTAGTGAATTGAGCTAATTCTGGGCCACGGCACTAGTCTCCCACCATTACATACATGCACATGCACTGTCTTAATATTATTATTATTATTATTATTATCATTTATTTATATGGCGCCACAAGTGTTCCGCAGCGCCTTACAAAGTACAAAAACAAATTGTATACAAGTGACTTACAGAACAATACAATACAGGACATGGATAATATATATTGCTACATTAGCGACCATATCACCCAGATAAGCAACAGAGCATGAGCAACCAAGTGTTAGGTGCCCTAGTGGTGAGTAAGAAGTAAATGACACTATAGTAAGGAGAAGCACAAGAGGGTAGATGGCCCTGCTCGTGAGAGCTTACATTCTAAAAAGGTGGGGGAAGACAAACTGGGTTGACACAGATGGGGACGAAGGAGCATGTAGCAAGGAGTTAGAATGATAGCTGGAAGGCTTTGATGAAGTATTGGGTCTTGAGAGCCCGTTTAATATGTACAATCCACACATAGGGCCTGAATCAGAGCTGCATGTAATGCCGATATTGAGTGATTATTTTTTTTTGCTACTGCATGTACGCAAAAATCTCTAAAAACTCCTAAGGTGCATGCGTTGCACAGTGTATAAGGTGCTGCTGCGACTGAGATGCACAGTAACAAAAATGTATTGGAAAAAGTGCTGGCTGTTGCTTCGCTGCGACTGGGAGGTGGCTAAAGAGACATAAATAGTCGCCTCCTGACAGCATCGCAGATCAGAGTGGGGATCTTCTCCGAGACCATTGGCAATCTGAGTAACCTCAGGGTTACTCAGATTGCCGATGGTGTCGCAGAAGATCCCCACTTTGCAGCTCCATAGCCGAAGCCAAGAAGCCACACCACTTCCGGAAAACGGGGGGCAGCATGCCCCCATTTTCAGGAAGAAAGGCAGGCCCTGCCTACCTGTATCAGTAGACACCGGATATTAACTAATAATTAGCAAAATAGTACACAAAGATAGTTCTTCATAGTGACTTAGGCCCTGATTCAGAGCCGGACGCTCTGACCAGAGCGTTCGCTCTGAATCAGGGCCCTCCTCCATTAAAATGGAGCGTCCTCCTGGACGCTCGTATAGCTGCGGGTCACCACCCACAGCATATACGAGCGTCCAAAAAGATGGTCATCGCGACCATCGGACTTGCAAGTGAAACCCTGCGTTCGGGTTTCCCAGCCACAAACCCTGGAGTAATTTTGGCTCTATCAGAGCCAAAATCACTCCCACTGACATCACTAGTGATGTCAGTGGGGCCGGCTTCAGACGGTAGGCGTTCCCATGGGAATGCCTCCGTCTGGCAGGCACGCCCCCGGCACGCCCACCAATCAACATCGACAGCATGCCCCCTTTGGTGCGAGACCCGGAGCAATGGGAAGCCCGTCGCTCGCATGGTCTCGCGCATGCGCACGACGGAGCTCCCTCCGTCGTGCGCATGTGCAGTGGGGAACATCGACCCACTTGCGAGCGTACTGCCGCTCGCGAGTGGGTCTGAATGACCCCCTTAGTGAAGATAGTGACTTCAAGTCACATTATACCATCGATGGTTTTCCATCGATGGTCACCATCGATGGCACCATCAATGGTACAATAACCATCTATGGTGACCCATTGATGGTTTGCATCACTTGATGACCACCGCTACCGGTACACGGCAGGCTGCGGGCCAATAAAAAATGGGGGCGGGGCTAAACTATGTGTCAGGAGCATACAATAAAAAAATCATCAGATTACACTCTGCCATCAATGTCACATTCATCGACCATCGGTGGTAAACTATCGATATTTGTTAACTATGGTCGATGGCTGTCCCTAAGTCAAATAATTCACACACTGCTTAACAAAAGCACAGTGTATCAATTGCTTTAATCAAATGATGTGTAGTATTAATGGAAATGTGGTTTTAAAAGCTTAGCAGACTTCATTATACCATAATAAATTATATTTACGCGCAGCATTTAGACAAGACAGAGTAGCTGTAGATACAATGTGTTCTGGTGCTGATATAAATAGCAAAGGGAAATAATCCAACTCACTACAATGCTTTCTGTGGCATATTGTATACGACAGATACTACATGAAACAAACAATAATTATATCTTACTCCTCTATAAGTATTTTTCTAGCTGATAGTTTTTGATTATAAAATGTATTCCCTGGAATATGGATTATTTTACTAAGTGCTTTGGGTTAGTATTGTTATTGTCTATGATTCATCGATGACCTATGTTATTCTGCAGTGTTTGTTAGCTCAGTGTAGCGATATGTGAAGAGTAAAATATTGGATATAATGAATTCATAACCCAGGTCAGTAAACAACCTTGGTAAGTAAGGTTGAATAAACAAAGTATCGACAGAGAAAAACAAGTATGAATAAAGCATTGTGCAGATGTTGTGCTTGTTTATCAGGTTTTAGAATCTTACTGCTGATGATTGCCTAAGGGTCATCACCAGGCAAAAAAGTAAAAGTGTGTAAAACCAAAAAGATTTATTTGATTGTCAGCTAGCCCTGCATTTACTGGCAATCCTGTCTTACGAAAGTTGAGTGGTCTCTTATTTGCCTTAAGCTGGGTACACACTATGTGGATCACTCGACTGATCGGATTAAACACTCCCAATGAGCCTAGTAGTGTGTACCCACTTGACCTACACACACTGAGCTAGAAATAGCTCAGTGTGTACATTTCTCTGTGGCATTACAGTGTTGCATTATGTGTAAAGGGCATTACAATGTGGCATAATGTGTATAGGGCATTACAGTGTAGCATAATATGTAGAATCATTACAGTATGGCATAATGTGTTATACAGGGTATTATGGTGTGGCATAATGTATTATAAAGGGCATTACTGCATGGTATGTGTAAGGGGCATTACTGCATGGCATAATATGATATAAGCGGCACTACTATAGTGTGGCATAATGTCAATAAAGAGTAATACTGTGTGGCATAACGTGAATGGTCTCAGGGCCTGATTCAGACCCGGTCGCAAGCGCTGAGTTCTACCAACCTGGTCAATGGTGGCCCAGCGCGCATGCGCACGACAGAGCCAGCTCCGTCGTGCGCATGCACGAGACCCGGATAGCGACGGGCAATCCGTCGCTCCGGGTCTCGTACCAAAGGGGGCGTGCTGTTGATGTTGAGTGACAGCACGCCACCTTTGGTGGGCAGGCCAGGGGAGTGGCTGCCCAAACGGAGGCGTTCTCATGTGAACACCTCCGTTTGGGACCGGCCCCACTGACATCACGAGTGATGTAATTGGCAGAGATTTCGCCTCTGTTAGAGTCGAAATCTCTCTGGGCTTGTGGCAATGAGACCCTACCACAAGGGTCTCGTCGGAAGCCCGATGGTCGCGATGGTCTTGACCATCTTCCTGGCCGCTCGCTATAGCTGTGGGTGGTCACCCACAGCTATGTGAGCGGCCAGGAGGCCGTTCTAAAAGAAGAAAAAGACTGGCCCTGATTCAGCCCGGCTGTGAATCAGGGCCTCTGTGCGGCATAACGTGAATGGTCTCTGTGCGGCATAACATGAATGGTCTCTGTGTGGCATAATGTGAATGGACTCTTCGTGGCATAATGTACAAACTCTGGCGGCACCATATTCACTCACTGTGCTGCTGTTCCCAATTCCTCCCAGTCTCCCAGAATGCCAGGTGTGACGTCATTGCAACAGCACATCCACATCTGCTGGGCATGCTCCCTAGAGTGATGAACAGCAGGCATGTCACAGAGCCACACCCCTTTTTGCGGGAGCGTGCGTGGAAGAACAGCTCTTTGATTTTTTACATTTTTTGGGGGGGGGGAGGTTGTATTGGATACAGTAGCGTAAGTTCATTCCAGACGCCCGGAGGTAAGTTATCATTTAGTGCCCCCCTATCCTCCATATTTACAGCCCTAAGTGGGGTGAATATATTGTGGGTGATGGAGGAGGTGCCCCTTCAGTGCTGGCAGGCACCTCCTTGTCTCCCATACTTCTGCCCCTGATTGGATATACATTGTCTTTTAAACCTTTTTTACATAAATTATAGATTGCTTCTATCTATCTATCTATCTATCTATCTATCTATCTATCTATCTATCTAATTAATTTCTGTATTTTAAAGAGCTGAATACTATGCATGGAATAACTGCTGTTTACATCTGACTTAGGGGGAGATGTGTCAAACCTTTGAGAAAGATAAAGTGGAAAAATTGCCCATAGAAATCATTTAGCCTTGGTCATTTTATAGACTGTGCTATATAAATGACAACTAGAAGCTGATTGGTTGCTGTGGCCAATTTCTCAACTTTATCTCTCTCAAAAGTTTGATACATCTCCCCCATAATAACTAGGGGTGAGCGGGTTCAGATTTCTGAAATACGAACCCCCCCGAGCCCCCCCGATCCGAAGCCGATCCGAGTCAGGCTCGACTTTTCCCGCCTGACTCGGATCTGAAATCGAGGCAAAACGTCATCATCCCGCCTTCCGGGTCTCGCGGGTTTTGGATCCTATATAAGGTACCCGCGTCGGCGCCATTTTCTCACTCGGCTCTGGACAGTGAAGAGGGAGGGTGGGAGTTAGGGCTGGCTGCGCTGTGTAGTGTAGTGTAATGTAGTGCAGTGTAGTGTTGTGCTGTGCTATGCTGCGTTGTGCTGCTTTTGTCCATAAGGGCTGTGTCCACTCCTCCAAAGTCCATAGGGGCTGGCTGTGTTGTGCTGTGCTGCTGTTGTCCATAGGGGCTGTGTCCACTCCTCCAAAGTCCATAGGGGCTGGCTGTGTTGTGCTGTGCTGCTGTTGTCCATAGGGGCTGTGTCCACTCCTCCAAAGTCCATAGGGGCTGGCTGGACTGTGTTGTGCAGTCAGTTGTCCATAGGGGCTGGCTGGACTGTGTTGTGCAGTCAGTTGTCCATAGGGGCTGTGTCCACTCCAAAGTCCTGTGCAGAGTCCCAGTCCTAAAGGGGTGCTGTAGCGTTGTCCAGGGGGTGCTCTGTCCATCAGGGGTGCTCCCAAGTGCAAAAAAAAAAAAAAATATTTTCTGTGCTTGTGAATTGTGTGCGCAGTAGCCGCACGTGCATCAACAAAGTAGTGCCAAGCGTGCGCCTGTGTCATAAGTAAAGGGCCGGCTGGCTTGACCGTTAAAGGGTGCTGTAACCCCCAAAGTACACTCCAAACAAAATAAAAAAATATTTTCTGTGTTTGTGAATTGTGTGCGCTGTAGCCGCACTTGCATCAACAAAGTAGTGCCAAGCGTGCGCCTGTGTCCCATAAATAAAGGACCGGCTGGATTGACCGCTAAAGGGTGCTGTAACCCCCAAAGGGCACTCCAAACAAAATAAAAAAATATATTTTTTTGTGTTTGTGAATTGTGTGCGCAGTAGCCGCACGTGCAACAACAAAGTAGTGCCAAGCATGAGCCTGTGTCCCATAAATAAAGGGCCGGCTGGATTGACCGCTAAAGGGTGCTGTAACCCCCAAAGGGCACTCCAAACAAAATAAAAAAAAAAATTCTGTGTTTGTGAATTGTGTGCACTGTGGCTGCACGTGCATCAACGAAGGAGCAGCGCCAAGCGTGCGCCTGTGTCCCATAAGTAAAAGGCCGGCTGGCTTGTTCGTTAAAGGATGCTGTAACCCCCAAAGGGCACTCCAAACAAAATAAAAATATATATTTTTTTGTGTTTGTGAATTGTGTGCGCAGTAGCCGCACGTGCATCAACAAAGTAGTGCCAAGCGTGCGCCTGTGTCCCATAAATAAAGGACCGGCTGGATTGACCGCTAAAGGGTGCTGTAACCCCCAAAGGGCACTCCAAACAAAATAATTTTTTTTTTCTATGTTTGTGAATTGTGTGCACTGCGGCTGCACGTGCATCAACGAAGGAGCAGCGCCAAGCGTGCGCCTGTGTCTCATAAGTAAAAGGCCGGCTGGCTTGTCCGTTAAAGGGTGCTGTGACCCCCAAAGGGCACTCCAAACAAAATAAAAAAATATTTTCTGTGTTTGTGAATTGTGTGGGCTGTAGCTGCACGTGCATCAACAAAGGAGCAGCGCCGAGTGTGCGCCTGTGTCCCATAAGTAAAGGGCCGGCTGGCTCATTTCTTAAAGGGTGGTATAACCCACAAAGTGCACTAGTCTCCAACAAAAATAAAAAATTATTTTCTGTGTTTGTGTGCGCCTTAGCCGCACTTATATATCAATATAACATAAATGGAGGACCAAACTTTCTCCGATAAAAATAAAATAGGGAAAGATCAAGAACCACTTCCTCCTAGTGCTGAAGCTGCTGCCACTAGTCATGATATGGACGATAACATGCCATCAATGTCGTCTGCCAAGGCCGATGCCCAATGTCATAGTAGAGGCCACATACAATCCCAAATGACAAAGTTCAGAAAAATGACCTTGAAAAAAACATTTAAATCATCTGAAGAGAAACGTAAACTTGCCAATATGCCATTTGCGACACGGAGTGGCAAGGAACGGCTAAGGTCTTTCCCTATGTTCATGACTAGTGGTTCAGCTTCACATGATGATGGAAGCCCTCCTCCCGCTAAAAAAATCAAACGAGTTAAGCTGGCAAAAGTACAGCAAAGAACTTTGCGTTCTAAGAAGATATCACAAATCCCCAAGGAGAGTCCAAGTGTGGTGGCGGTTGCGATGCCTGACCTTCCCAGTACTGGATGGGAAGAGGTGGCTCTTTCCACCATTTGCACGCCCCCTGCAAGTGCTGAAAGGAGCACCCACAGTCCACTTGCTGATATGCAAATTGAAGATGTCACTGTTGAAGTACAACAGGATGAGGATACTGGTGTAGCTGGCACTGAGGAGGAAGTTGGCGAGGAGGATTCTGATGGTGATGTGGTTTGTTTAAATCAGGCTCCGGGGGAGACAGTTGTTGTCCGTGGGATGAAAAAGCCCATCACGGTCATGCCTGGGCAGAAGACCAAACATTCCACCTCTTTGGTCTGGCAATATTTCTATCCAAATCCGGACAACAACTGTCTTGCCATATGTACCATATGTAAAGGTGAAATAAGTAGGGGTAGGGACGTTAACCACCTAGGAACATCCTCCCTATACGGCACCTGCAGCGTGTTCATAAAAAGTTACTGTCAAGTTCAGAAACTTTGGCTAAGACCGTAAGCAGTCCAGGGACACCTAAATCCCTTTTTGCCGTTTTATCCAAGGAATCGGTGGATGAGGAGGATGAGGACGACATCTTGCCTCCGTAGAGCCAGTTTGTGCATGGACACATTAATTGCCAGCTTGTTTTTTGGGGGCCCAAACGAACCAATCATTTCAGCCACAGTCATGTGGCAGACCCTGGCGCTGAAATGATTGGTTTGTTAAAGTGTGGATGTCCTATTTATACAACATAAGGGTGGGTGGGAGGGACCAAGGACAATTCCATCTTGCACCTCTTTTTTTTCTTTGCACTATGTACTGTTTGGGGCCAAGTTTTTCAAACTGCCATCCTGTCTGCCACTGCAGTGTCACTCCTAGATGGGCCACGTGTTTGTGCCGCCCACTCGTGTCGCTTAGCATAGTCATCCAGCTACCTCGGTGCAATCTTTTGGCCATAAAAACACTATTGTGAGGTGTGAGGTGTTCAGAATAGACTGGAAATGAGTGGAAATTAAGGTTATTGAGGTTATTAATTGCATAGGAGCAGAAAAACCTACAAATTCTGTGATTTAAGCTGTTTTTATGCTTTTTTTTCAAAAAAATACAGATCCAAAACACAAAACCCAGAACCCCAAACACGGAAGGGTGGTTTTGGCAAAACCAATCCAGATCCAAAACACGAAGAAAGATCCAGATCCAAAACCAAAACACGAAAAGTGGCCGGTGTACACCCCTAATAATAACTGCACCATGGTCTCTGTCACTTCTCTGCAGCAGATTGTGGTTGTTACAAGTTGAGGTCACGACTTGTCTCCCTCAGGTAGTTTACCTTCTCATGACACTGTTGTTCTGATTCCTTCAGTTGCTAGGAGATCTGCACGCCTCATGAGGTCACGTGTTATCCGCAGCACGGCGTGATTGGTTTTGCCTCCTATTAATGTATGCTGGCCTTTTGCCACCTCGCCGACTATAGCGTTCCTGTAGGGTCTCTCGGGTCAGCTGCATGGTTAGCATTCTGTATCACCTCGGGGTAGTGTATCCTTGTGACATGGTGAAAAGTTATGCCCGTTTTTTAACAGACTTTTCGCACCGACGAAAAGTCTTTGAAATTGAATACAGGGATAATTAAAATAGGCAAAAATGATGATAAAGGCTTATCGCAGCCAAATTGAATACTGCCCAATATGGGGATACAGAAAAATGAAACGGGAAAAGCAAAGGCGGGCACAGGCATGCGATACATATTAAGGACACAAAAAGAAAGATCAAAATCAGAGTATAATAAATAAAGTTGGTTGGAAATAAAGACAACAACTGACTGAAAATATTCAGAATAGGAAAAATACAATGGACAGTATCATTGCGTGACTAGTGGAAGACATGGACCCTCTGTAGAGAACTCATGCCAGCTATGCCACTTCATAATCAGAGAGTTAGCTAAGGAGGAATATGGACAATTCAAAGTTTCCATCAGAAGTTATAGTTAATTTTGGTCTTAATCAACGTGAGAGGTGGAGCTTTGTCTTGTTTCCAGAAATGTGCAATAACTGCTTTAGTAGCAATGAGAAGATGGCTTGTAAAATTCCTATGGTACAGGGGAACATCCTCAGGAAAAATATGCAGGAGTGCAGTGGAGGGGGAAAGGGACAACTGTAAGCCAGTGACCTGTGCAAATCTTTAACTTCAGACAAAAGGGGACATATGGGCATGTCCAAAAAACATGGAAGATCTCTTCTATTTGACCAAATGGAAGCCAACACAATCTAGATTGTGGGGGGTGGGGATATTTTATGCAATCTGTCAGGAGTCAGATATAGAACAACTTCATATACATTTCAGTATGTGAGATGCTTTTAGACATTTTGAAAATGGAAAAAAAAACAACAACAAATGTATAAATCTTGTTCCATTTCAAAGTGGCTTGGGTCTTATCAGGTTGTCCTGAAGCCAAGACATGGGAGTACCAAAAAGATATTCCACCTTTGCGGGAATTGGAGGTTACATGGGATAGGACATGGGAGGGGACAATACCATTCGAACCTACCAAGGGAGGGAAGGATTGGATCCAATGTCTTATTTGAAGAAATTGGTAAAAGTCCCTGTAGGGTAGAGAGAAGCAAGATTGTAACTGGGAGAATGACAGAAGAGTATTGTTAATAAACAAATCACGGAGAGTCTGAATACCATTAACGCACCAGAAGGAAAGGTCCAGGTTTGGAATTAAATATGACAGGTCTTGGATAGAAAGGTTAGCAGATGGTATATTAAACTGTAAAAGAGCAGATAAGCTGTCCCATGCTTTAAAGGTTGCAAGTGACAGCCTGGATAGAGGGTTAGGGAAAACTCTGGAGCTAGACAGGATCCACAGCAAACCAACAAGGGGAAATTTGCCCAGCATGTCATGCTCCAACTTGACCCAAGGTTTAGGACAGGGGACCGTAGTCCAAACACTGATTTGATCGACCAAGTACGCTGCTTGATAAAGTTCTAGATTAGGATCAGCTAAGCCCCACACCGATCTAGACAACATAAGATATTTTTTAGCAAGTCTGGCTCTCTTGTTGTTCCATATATATTTAATCAAAACTGCATGAAATCTATTTAGCCATGAGGAGACGAGGGAACTAGGGATAGATCTAAATAGATACAGAAGTTTAGGAAGAAGTGTCATTTTGACAGCCGCCATTCTGCCCATCCAGGAAACCTCGTGGTTCATCCAATCCTTCGTGAAGGCAATTAATTGTTTTAACAGGGGGCCATAATTGCATTCCAGGAGAGTTTCCTCTTTAGCTGACAAGAAAATGCCCAAATAACAAAGGGAAACAGATTGCCAATTATAATTAAACTGTGTCTTAAGAGAAAGCAGAAGATTGGGAGGGACATTAAACGACAGGACTTCCGTTTTTGATGTGTTCAATTTATAATATGAGGCCGCAGAAAATCATAAAATAACTTTTGTATATTTGGAAGAGAGGTGTCCGGATAGGTAACAAACAGAAAGACATCATCCCCAAAAAGACACACTCTATGTTGCGAGCCATTAATAAGGGGCTCACTAAGAAGTGAAGGAGTGCGGATGTGTTTTGCTAGGGACTCAATTGCCAAGGCAAAAATTAGGGGAGAAAGAGGACACCCCTGCCTGGTATGTTTTTAATTTTATTGTGTGGCATTGTTCCTTTCATACACAGCATTCATACACATATACTCATTCATTCTTCATACGCACGCATCACACGTGTGGTTGGGGACACTCTCCTTCGACTGTGACAACACCTCCGCGGGAGGTCCCGGGTACTACACTAGCGGGGTCTAGGTGCTGATCCAAAAAAGGTAGCATGTTTTCTGACTTGAGAGCTCCTTATTGTTGTTTTTCTGTTTAATGCTGATAGTCGCCCACACATTCTTTGTCAAAATAACAATTAATTAAAAGCAGTGACCTCTAAAGTCAAAATAAGACGCTGTGTTTTAATTTATGTGCTTGGGCAGTTTTTTCGCTGTAATCTGTAATGGGGTGACATGAGTGCATCATCCCTAGGCAGCTTAGCGACAGAGCAGCGGTAATTTATTTTCTCTATCCCTTAAATATCAGTTATTAGACACATAAAACACATACTGTATGGTATACTGCGGCTTGGAAATGATTTCACTGTATCAGCACGTTTGTATGGCTTGTAAACCAGGATTAGGCTGTTACAGGGGAGAGTGATAATGACCACATGTGAGGTTTTCTTTAGGTCTTGACATACATTTAGTGAAACCTGGAGGACTTTGCATCATGACAGCCTGTTTATTGATTGCTCACATCTCCCAGTTTTGCTCGCAGATATTATATGTCATATTAGCAGATCAGCACAGCAGGACAGGGATCAATCATTTTTTCCTGACCATAGGCCCATTTTCATTGTTGCATCAAATATCTTAAATATACTTTTTGGCATGAAATACATTTAGGGGCAGCCTTAATGTATCTTGCTGTTATGGAGACTACATATGTGGCTCTTAAAGCTGTATTACTATATAGTAAAATATGGAATTCCACCCCTAGCAGCAGGTTGGGTACGGGATGCCCGGCGCTCGGGATCCCGGCGGTCAAAATCCCGATGACGGCATCTCAACAGGATTAGGATACCGACACCTATTGGTCGGTATCCTAACCCTCCCCCTCTCCCTAACCCTCTGTTCCTGGTGCCTAAACCTTCCCCCCTAGTGCCTAACCCTAACCTTCCCCCTACTGCCTAACCCTAACCCTCCCCCTAGAGCCTAACCCTAACCCTCCCCCTAACCCCGCTACTTACCTTTGGGATTACGGTGGTCGGAATGCCGGCGCCAGGATTATGACAGTTGTCGGGATTCTGGCGCTGGCATTCTGAGCGCCGGAATCCCCGCGGTCGGTATTATGACGCATCGCATCCTCTAGCAGCAACCTCTACCTTGTGGCATGCAGGCACACACTAAAAACTGAACAGTATATACACGAAAAAGCCCTCCCTACAGGAGAAACTAACCGGAGGACTACTCCCAGCTGTAATTTGGTGCTGTTGAACCATCTCCATGTTATACACTGGACCCAGACCACAACCTGTCGAAACCTGTTTGGGTTACTACTGCTGCTAAGAGACTGGTTTGTGAGCTCACATCAGCACTTTCTGTTTCATTTGGTGGCACTGTACAGAGCACATACTATAGACTCGGAGATTGCATGGATTCCCAATAAAGAATTATCTTCAATTATCTGCATGCAAGCCGGATATTATGTACAATAGCAGACGTAGCATTAAAACAACTACTGTTACTGTAAAATATAGTAATTAGCTACTTTTGAGGTACTGTAGATACTGATCAGTTCTGATGATATTGTGGGCACTTGAAGAAAGTATCAAATACTTTTTTGGGTCTTCAATGGCTCTCATCGCTAGGGTCAAAGAGTAGAAGTATTAGCAAATGAAGGAACCTTCAATAACTGGAAGAAAGCTGGGCTCCTTGAAGACTCCTGAATAGATTATGGACTCCCTTTGGACAACTGTACTGGATCTGGCCTCCCTCTGTGTAGCTGTCAGCTTTCTCTCTTGCAGTAACAGCTCTCTTTCTGATGCGGACAGCTTCTCCTTGACACTGACAGCTTACGCTCTTAATTGTAAGATCTCACTCTGTAATTTCCCCTCTGATTCTGGAAGTCCACCTGAGTAATCCATGAGCTCTCCCTGATGAACGGTCATCTCTCTCTCTCTCTCAAGCTGGGTACACACCCGGACAACCAGATGACCCAGCAATGCAGTGATATGATGTAACAATATATTACATCGTTGTACACACTGCACGATCAACTGTATGACTGTGGTACCCCAGATCGTAGGTGTGCCTACCGTTGCTGGGTCCTATGTGAGATAAATATACATTTGTGTATATATATATTACATAGGAACCAGCATCGGTAGGCTCCCCTAGGTTCTGGGGTACCACATGACGATGTGATATAATATTGTTACATGTCTAATGTAACTATACCGCATAGGGCCGGCTCTAGTGGGAGCCGCACCCTGCACAGGACGGGACTCATGTGCCTGTTAAGTGTGCGCGTCAAAGCCATGCACGACCAAAAATGGGGGCGTGGTCTAATTACCATAGGCTACACTCCATAAAAGACGTTATTTGGGGGCGTGCCCGTATGGCACACCTCCTGTTAACGCCAGGCTGGGGCTAGCTCTCTTCCTGCACTGTATGGATGCCATGCTATATCGCGAGCGGCGGGAACCAGCGGGGGTGCCTGCATCAGCAATTGCATACACACTTGCCAATGCCAACAGTGACAGATGACATATCATCTAGTGTGCATCCAGCTAAAAAATAAAGCCTGAAAACACCCATATATATTTTTACCGAACTACCAATTTCTTGTATCATTTACATAGGATTTCCAACTTGACGTTGTGTTTTATATTGTGACACAATAAGAAAAATGTTAATGTACTGGAGTTTGCACAAAGCACTTGAATTGTGATTTATGGACACTTTATCTGTGTAGCGTGCTGCTATCTAATAGCAGTTTTAGAATTCATTTGAAATGAAGACATCAAATCTCCATCTTTGGGTTGAGCGTTAATTATTAGATACTGTACATATATGTGATTTTATCATCACCATAAATATCTCAAATATAGGCACTTTCTGCAGCCAGTACTGTACATGGAGGGTTTTGTAGAAGTACTAAAGGAAAGTACTTATGTTCCCTCCTTGTGGGGATTTATCTATATTGAAGAATGCAGTAGAGGTCATGCCAATGCCACAAGCTGAACTGAGGGGCTTTAGCACTGGGTGGTCTGGATGATGAATGATTGACAGTGACTTAGATGGGAATATACCGTGATCTAGGACTCAAAGAAGGGTACCAGAATTTGACTTGCATGCCCCCTGGTTGTTGTAAGCCAGAGATGGTTATCACCCGTCTGGGGGCTTCCTAAATATGGAGAAGCCTCATCTCTGACATTTAGTCACAAAGTGGCTGTTTCTGAGTTGGGAGCAAAGCAAACCACCAGTGGCGGAACTCCCGGAGACAATGGAGCCATTTACCATCGGGCGCTAGCCCTGAAAGGGGCACCTGGCTCCATTGTCCCCGGGAGCTGGATGGAGAAGGAGCGCCGCTGATTAGTGCTCCACCTCCATTGGCGTAACAACAGAGGGTGCAGGGGGTGCGGTGGCACCCCCTGCACCCTCCATTTGCTGGGCGCCCACTGAGTGTGTTACCAGCGGGCGCCCGGCTCCTATTCAACACCCCGGCGGCAGCCGGAGGACGGAGCTTCCCCCGTCTTCCGGGTCCCGCAGTGTACTATGGGAGTGACGTCATAACGTCACTCCCATAGTGCCGAGGAGCGGACGCCGGGGACGGAGCTCAGGAGTGAGCTCTGTCTTTCGGGTCCCGCAGTGCACTATGGGAGTGACGTAATAACGGCACTCCCATAGTGCCGAGGAGCGGACGCCGGGGATGGATGGCAGCAGCACTGGAGCGGGAATAAAGGTAAGTGTTTGTTTTTTTTCCTGTGTGTGTGTGCGCGGGGGGCCCTCACTACTGGGGGCAACTACAGGGGGCTCACTACTGGGGGCAACTACAGGGGGCTCACTACAGGGGGCAACTACAGGGGCTTCACTACTGGGGGCAACTACAGGGGGCTCACTACTGGGGGCAACTACAGGGGGCTCACTGCTGGGGGCAACTACAGGGGCCTCACTACTGGGGGCAACTACAGGGCCAACTACAGGGGCCTCAATACTGGGGGCAACTACAGGGGCCTCACTACTGGGGGCAACTACAGGGACCTCACTACAGGGGGCTCACTACAGGGGGCAACTACAGGGGGCTCACTACAGGGGGCAACTACAGGGGGCTCACTATTGGGGGCAACTACAGGGGCCTCACTACTGGGGGCAACTACAGGGGGCTCACTACTGGAGGTACTGCATAGGGGGACCATTACTGGGGAGCACTACATAGGTGGGCACTGCATAGGGGGATCACTACTGGGGGCATTATATAAAAGGAACTGCATAAGGGGGGCGGCGGCAGCTGGGGCTGGCATAGGTGCTAGGGGGGAGGTACATTTTAGTTTGGGGGGGGCACCAACATTTATCTTGCCTCCGGGCACCTGGGATGAAGTTACGCCACTGCAAACCACCATGCTTCACTCCAGGAGGGGGGGCACATTTAATATGTGCAGAGAGATGTAGATTTGGGATGGGTGTGTCTAAAATTAAATCTAAATAGCAGTGTAACAATAAAGCTGTCCAGCAGTTTGTGGGCTACATGCAAAAGAAGACAGTATTTACCCTGCATAGTATAATAAAAATGTATTTCCACCCCTTGCATTGCACCATGTTTTTTTCCAGGTACAGTTATTTATTTTGGTTTTTCTTTTTGCTTTCCTCCCAACTCAGAATCAGCTACTGAGACTTCATTACTCCTGATGAAGTCTTGGCAATGGAACGCATAGGCTGGTTTCCCACATTGTCCTGCTGTTCATTCCTCCTATTTCTCCCCCTCTTACACCATCTCTCTCTCTTCCCCCTCATCTATTTCTCTTATCAGAACTTGATTTTATTTTATAGATTATCCTTAGCATTACCTTTTTCTCTTTTTATTATTATTATTCTTTATTTATATGGCGCCACAAGTGTTCTGCAGCGTCTTACATAGTACATAAGCAAAAAAGTGAACAAGAAACCAGTGAGTTATAGTACAATACAATGCAGGACAAGGACATAGTTTAAATACATTGCTGCATTGGCGATCATAACACTCAAATAAGCAATAGGGTGTAAGTTTTAGGTGCCGTAAGGAATAGATGAAAGTACAAATAAGAATCAGCACATGAGAGTAGAGGGCCCTGCTCATGAGAGCTTACATTCTAATGTGGAGGGGCAGACAAACAGGCATGACATCGATGGGGTAGACAGGGAGAAAGGAACATGTAGCAGCAAGTTAGAATGAAAGCTGGAAGGCTTTGATGAAGAAGAGGGTCTTGAGAGCCAGTTTAAAGATTTGTAGAGAAGTGGAGAGTCTGATGGGAAGAGGGAGAGAGTTCCAGAGGTAGGGAGCAGCGCTGACAAAATCTTGGAGGCGGGAGTGGAAGTAATCAGTGTACAGGATAGATGTCGTGCATTTGTTGAGCAAAGAATGCGAATGGGGGTGTGAAGTGAGATGAGATCAGAGATATAAATGGGAGAGGGCTTTGTAGGTGAGTGTATAGGGCATATTCATCAAATTATAAATGGCCCGGTAACCATGCGGAAAGGCTAGATTCAGTTACCGGGCCATTCATCATGTGAATAGCAAGGAGGAAGAGCAAGGAGCTCGAAATGCATTGGACCTACTGATTGCTGCTATATTGAAATACCTGGACTGTTTTGATTGATGCCAGTTAGACACGCAGAGTGGAATTGGGATCCTTGCACCCTATGCCATCGTGGGAGACTTTATGGTAAAGAGTACCTATACCTTTCCATTGCATTATTAATTATAAGTGCCCCAATTTGTACAGTTTTTACTGTGTTATTAATGTTTATTTTTTATGGTGCTATATTTGTATGTGGTTCTTATGTAACCATTTTTGATGTGTGAACTCTATTAAATTGTCATTTTTTACGGTAGCACACTATGTATACCCATTTCTAATTTTCCATATGTACTACACAACTGGAGCCAGACCGAGTCAACCACATCAAAAGGAAAGTATAATAACTATACCTCCTGATTTAATATTCTCTACCTCACCATTGCTGCGATGGTAGTTGGATTTACCATTTATTTACCAGCATTCATCATGAGGGGTCCGATAGGATCCCCTTGGTATTCAGCAAACTCCAAAAACTATAATTGCTCCGGTGTCACTGTTCCCTTGCTGCGAGTTGTATACTTAAGTATCCCTCACAGCGAGTTCAACACGGCCTTCGATGATGAATAGGCTCCTAAGAACCTTGAATTGGGTTCTGTAGGGTAAGGGGAGCCAGTGGAGGGCTTGAAGAAAAGTGAGACAGATGTAGAACGTTTGGAGAGGAAGATGAGCCGAGCAGCAGCACTGAGGACAGAATGGAGTGGAGAGAGGTGGGAGTCGGGGAGGCCAGATAGGAGGAGGTTACAGTAGTCCAATCTGGAAATGACCAGTGAGTGGATGAGGATTATAGTAGCATCCTAGTAGAGAAAGGAATATTTTTGAGATGGAAACGGCAGGACTGTGAGAGGTGCTGAAAGTATGGTATGAAAGAGAGGGAGGAGTCCAGGATAACTCCAAGACAGCGCTCTTTGGGACTAGAGGAGTTAGTTTTCATCTTTATTAATGTATTTTTGGGACATCCTCACTTTTTCTCCTCTACCGAGTGTTTGCATCCTGTGCACCCTGTGTGTCTCTTTCCTTTCTTCTATAATGTTATACATTTTTGGTTGTGTATAATGTTTGTGATGTTGTTATTGGGTGATTATCATGAGAGTCTGTGTTTTTATCATGAAACAAATGAGTAAGTATGGGAAATGACAGAAGTGTTTGGAGACAGTAGATGTGTGCTATGCTGGAACTCTGCTGAAGTGACATCACTGGTGCTGTTACAGAGATATCTACAATCAGTCAGCAGCAACTAAGGATATTTCCATTTATTTTTTTAAGTTTGTGACTACTTAACTGGTGTGTGACTGCAGTCAGATGGACTTTCATCCACACAGTTGCATCCCATGTGAGCATTCTCCTGCATTGTCCTCCTACATTTAGATAGGAAATCACTTCTGCAAACTGATTTCCTCCTGAGATTCCCCCCAAAGCACTATTTTGGTGATCTCTGCACTTGCATAACCAGTCTCCCACGAGACCCACGTTGCTGCTCTCTACATGGGGAGGGGGGATAAGTGCCACTGGAGGTGGGGGTGGAAGGTTTAATGCCACAAAGTCTGGAAATAAGTTTCATAAGATTGAATGCAAAACAATTATGTATGTTTAGTTCAAGACGTTTCCAAATGGTTTCATAGGTATTGCATTTTCCCCTCGAATTCCGGTCACATGTAAAATTTAAGATGTAGCCGTATGGTGTAGTATGTACAGATTCATAATCACCCTTTGTGAGGTATCTAAAGGGTAGTAGTAGTAGTAGGCCTCCTGTCACATGGGATAGTGGGTCTTACAGCCCCCCTTGTACATGCACTTAGAAGAAATGGCCATATTAGTAGTGTATTTGATGTCAGTCTACAGCTGGGCTGTAGACCTTCTCTTAGTGTAAGGAACCAGAAGAGAAGAACACTCTTATTAGTAATCATGAACTTGTACAATACATAAAACCTAACACATGGATCCACAACAAGCCAAAAGTGGCCTCCTACCAGCCGAAGATATAAATAGCACCTTAAACCAAACTCCTGTGCAGAATGTACAGACCCGGACAAATGGGATAGATAAAGATTCTTCTCTCATCTAGCAGGTAAAGTAGATCACTCGTTTACGATGCGTTTCAATTACTTAGGTCTCGATCAAGTCTTGGACTAACCATTCAGAATTTCTTCGCCTTCTGCTTTCAACATTTTGGATCTTATTTTCAGACTATTGGAAGCTCCCGTGTATAGTTCCCTGTCTTTTATCTTTCACCACTGGTTATTTGGAGTGTGGGGATACTCTGGGCTATGATACTTGGCTGCATATGTGCACAAGATTTGGAATTATCCATTGTTTTGGTTCTTTGTTTCATCAAAGGGATTTATTGTCAGTGGGAGGGATCTATTGTCTCATGGTGTTTACTGCCACTGGGTAGGAGGGGGAGGTAATGCTGTAATGGACCATTGGCCAATGTGTGTGTGTGTTTGTGAATGTGTGTGTGGAGGGTAATGCCAATGTAGGATCTATTGCCACTGGGGTGGTGGGGTGTAATGCTACAATGGGGATATATGGTCAGGTGGGGAGTGGAGGATAATGCTACATGGTCATGAAGAATACAGTGTGTGGGGAAATGCTACAAGGGGGGGCAATTGCTTCAGGAAGATCTATGGCTACAATGGTGATGGGAAATGTTACTTGTTACTATTTATATACTTGTTTTTGACTTTACTAAATAATAATTAAAAGTCATACATTTCTGAGGATAGTTTTGTAAAAAAAATATTTTTCAGTTAAAGGGGAAGGAAACTAATATGTAATGATTTGAAAGTAATATTTACATTATTTACAGTATGTGTGACCTGTTCTTATTTTTAATTTATATTTAAATGTGGCTTTATTTCCTATGGACATGCACTTTATAGTGAACAAATTGTGATGTGTTTGCAGTACTATAGCATTTACTACTAGCAATGTGGCCTAAACCAGGAGCATATACATAGTACTGTTCTCTCCATCATTCCTTAAAGTAGGTGAAAAAAATGTTTTTCTTTTCTTTTGAAAGAATGAAGAACCGGACCCATTCATTCTAAAGGTAAATGAGGAGATAACACTGATATCTCCTCCTTATCTTTCACTCATTCAGGTCCGCAGCTCCCATACACTATTATGGAGACCACCAAAGTCTGCAGTTTGTGGGTTCTGAAGAGGGATTTGTTCAGATCCCTCTGACCGTCCACTGACCCCCTCCGCTACTGCCGGCCCACTCCTTATGCAAACAATGACCGTACAAGCACACTGTATTTAAAAGTTCTTAATTAAAAGGCACCCCGTCTCATCCCTTGCTTTCCAATTTATTCCTCACTCAAATCCTTTGGGAAGGTCCTGTCTGGTCCATGTAGCCATTCAGGCACATGGTAGAAAAAAATGAAATATACATGACGTTTGACTTATCCATGATGGACCCCATTGCGAATAACAGGTAATTGCCAGTCATTTCCATATAAATCAATGGGAGCACTCTGATTGGTCAGAGCACGGCTGTTCCCTAGCCCTGACCAATCTGTGGAGCACTACAAAACTGCTGTGTTTTGGCGTAGAGAGATTGCGGCAGGTTTGGGAATTGGGGTCTGGAGACCGTCAGGGATCCATCGCAGATCCCTTAAGTTTGCAAAACCTTTCAAAACCAACCTTTAGTAATTCTTGCCTGTATTATTCACCTCATAAAAAAAAGATATTCATATTAATTAAAAAAAATAGTTGGAGATTTAAAATTAAATTGTGGTAAATCTGTTTGGTAGAATGACTATAAATGAACAAATCCCGAGCAGATTCTTACTTGGTAGATGTGCTCAAAAAGTACAATATAGATATTTTTTCACATTCAACTTGTCAGAAGTGGACTGTTTTAGGGCTTTGAGACTATTTAATGACACCAAATGCAAAATTGGAGGATAACTTCCATGGCTCTTTTGCGATTCCTTCAGATTGCCTTAAGGCCCCTAAACGCGGAATGATATTGCCAACGATCCGACAGATTGGAACGATAATTCAGAAATATCGTTCCGTGTGTGTGCACTGCACGCTCCCCTGGGTTGTCAGACGCTTCGCCTGATCTCTCTGCATGTTCAAAAGATCAGGCGAATCAACTGATGATCCCATGCAGCGCTATGGGGGGGGCGGGGCGGCATTTAGGGCGTGTGTAGAGACTGCTCGATATTTCGGCCCTCGCATTGTCAGTTTCATCGGTGGGTACACATCGTACCGTGCGTACCTAGCTTTAGTTTTAGACCTGTCGATGGTTGAGTTACTGATCGATTGACTGACTGGCCATTCTATCCAGCATGGAGATTTTTTTTCACACCGTTTGTCATTCATCCATACATACATTAAATGAAGTCATCTTACAGTACAGTATTCTCCAGGTTTGATTTTGGCAGAGCTTAGCAAATAATTCTTGCATGGATTTTATTAGAATTCTAGTTAACATTCAGATCAGGTCACTGTGCTAAAATATCTGTACTTCTAAAATGTGCCAAGAGAGAAGAATGTACAAAAAGAGAAGGAGAAATCGATTTCTATTCATCTGAAGCATGTGCCCTTGGAAAGACATTTAGGGAATCATCCATGCCATGCGGTAAGTGTTTAGTAAAGATGATGTATTTCTTTGCTTTCAATTAGTAGTTTGCTCAATTGTTACCTAGCACATGTAGTAAAAAAAATCTGAAGTTAGTACAAATGGTTTTATGACATTTGTCAGGCTAGTGGGGTCTGAGCAACAGACATATGGGGGTTATTTAGTAAACAAAAAAAATAAAAAGCCCATTTGTCACATGACTACTTTTGAACATTTTGGGGTCTATGTACTAAGCCTTGGAGAGAGATAAAGTGGTTGGAGAACAACCAATCAGCTCCTACCTGTCATGTTTCAAGCTTAGAGACCCATTTATCAACAAGTTTTATCATACGCAACAAGTTTTAAAACTCGCTGTGTATGATAAATGGTGCTTCAGCCAATCAGCTCCCAACTGTCATCTGTTTAAAAAATGACAGTTGGGAGCTGATTGGCTGGAGCACCATTTATCACACGCAACGAGTTTTAAAACTTGTTGAGTATGATGAAACTCGTTGATAAATGAGCCACTATCAGGGGCAGCTGTACTAAGTCTTGGTTAGAGATAAAGTGGAGAGAGATAAAGTACCAATCAGTCAGCTCCTAACTGGCATTTTTCAAACACACACAGGGCCGTATTCAATGCGGAACGAAAAGCCGTTTTCGCATGGTTTTTAGCAAAAATTTTGCCTGAAAAATTATCTCCGTATTCAATTCCACTCCGTTTTCACCTATACAAAAAGTCTATGCTCTGAAATAGGCGGTACTTTTTCTCCACAGAATAGCAGGTGAAAAAAAGTGTAAAATCTATATTTTGGGGTGCAGATGTTGGGAAACCACCCAGAACCTTTGTTACACCCCCAATGGACAATTCACCCAAAAAAAGAATTAAAAAAATTCCAGGAATACCCCAAAAAATGCCTTTGAAATTTGGGGTGAAAATGAAAAAAGTGGGGGGACAACTTAAAAAAATAGCAAAATAAGGTTCTGGGGGTGCTCTAAGAAGGGGCCAAGTGTTTTTGGGATTGCAGGTGCTTGTATGAAGGAGGAATTTCACTTTTTCTAAAACTTCACTTTAGAATAGAATTAAAATATGCTAGTAACCATTTACACCCAAATTTCATGGGACTACTTATTTGCTCCCAAAAACACTGCTTTATACCATTCTTCACCACTTTACCAAGACGCTAATAGCAATTACCACCATTTAAGTACCCTAACTAGTTCAATTAGGGCAAATACTAAACTACTATAATGATTTCCGAAGTCAGCCCATCTTTTTCTGGGGTACAGAGTGATTCCCCCGAATTCATCCTGCACTTTTTGCCTGTTTCACATTCGCCGTGTCCCGTTTTCGCCTGTTTGGCAATTGAATATGGTGTAAATTGGGAGCGCGCACGAAACATTTTCGCGTCCAAAACACAGGAAGGCGGCGAAATGTCAGGCAGGCGGAACTTTCTCGCGATTGCTAAACTAATTGAATATGGTCCACAGCCTGTAACATGGCAGTTAGGAGCTGATTGGTTGGTACTTTCTCTCTCTCCACTGTATCACTCTCCTAGGCTTATTACATAGACCCCTTTATTTGGGTACGATTTTCTTAAAAAAAAAAAAAAAAGTCTAAAAAGGAAAAGTGAAGGTTTTTCCCATAGCAACCAATCAGATCCTAGATATGAGTTATCTAGTACAGCTTATAAAATGATAGCTAGAATCTGGTGGCTGTGGGCAATACCATTACTTTTCCTTTTTTGGGAGTTATAGTAAATGTATTCTGCTCATTCATATTAATATTGCATTAAAGGGAAACATTTGCAGTAAATTATAACAACCAGCCAGTTGCCTTCATTGTATAATTAGTAGGGGTGTGCACCGGCCACTTTTCGTGTTTTGTGTTTTGGATCTGGATCTTTCTTCGTGTTTTGGATCTGGATTGGTTTTGCCAAAACCACCCTTCCGTGTTTTGGGTTCTGGGTTTTGTGTTTTGGATCTGTATTTTTTTGAAAAAAAGCATAAAAACAGCTAAAATCACAGAATTTGTAGGTTTTTCTGCTCCTATGCTATTATTAACCTCAATAACCTTAATTTCCACTCATTTCCAGTCTATTCTGAACACCTCACACCTCACAATAGTGTTTTTATGTCCAAAAGGTTGCACCGAGGTAGCTGGATGACTATGCTAAGCGACACGAGTGGGCGGCACAAACACGTGACCCATCTAGGCGTGAATCTGCAGTGGCAGATAGGATGGCAGTTTGAAAAACTTGGCCCCAAACTGTACATAATGCAAAGAAAAAAAAGAGGTGCAAGATGGAATTGTCCTTGGGCCCTCCCACCCACCCTTATGTTGTATAAACAGGACATGCACACTTTAACAAACCAATCATTTCAGCGCCAGGGTCTGCCACACAACTGTGGCTGAAATGATTGGTTCATTTGGGCCCCCACAAAACAAGCTGGCAATTAATCTGTCCCTGCACAAACTGGCTCTACGGAGGCAAGATGTCATCCTCATCCTCCTCATCCACCGATTCCTCACCCTCTTCAGTGTGTACATCCTCATCCTCACAGAGTATTAATTCGTCCCCGCTGGAATCCACAACCACAGGTCCCTCTGTACGTTCTGGAGGCTGGTCTCCCTGGAAGAGTTGATAATTCATTTTATGAACATCATCTTCTCCACATTTTGTGGAAGCAACCTCTATGCCTTTCGCTGACAAGGTTCCCGGCTGCACTAAACACTCTTTCGGAGTACACACTGGAGGGGGGCAACTCAGGTAAAATAGAGCCAGTTTGTACAGGGACCTCCAAATTGCTTCTTTTTCCTGCCAGTACAGGTACGGACTGTCTGACATGCCTACTTGGATGCTGTCACCGATGTAATCCTTTAAATGACAGACGCACGCTTGTCGCTGCTGCTTTGAGGATGCAAGTGCGGCTACAGCCCACACAATTCACAAAGACAGAAAAAAAAAGAAGAATATTTTTATTGTTTGTGTAGCACACTTTGAGGGTGTCACCACCCTTTAACAGACAGACGCACGCTTGTCGCTGCTGCTTTGAGGATGCAAGTGCGGCTACAGCCCACACAATTCACAAAGACAGAAAAAAGAAGAATATTTTTATTGTTTGTGTAGCACACTTTGAGGGTGTCACCACCCTTTAACAGACAGACGCACGCTTGTCGCTGCTGCTTTGAGGATGCAAGTGCGGCTACAGCCCACACAATTCACAAAGACAGAAAAAAGAAGAAGAATATTTTTATTGTTTGTGTAGCACAATTTGAGGGTGTCACCACCCTTTAACAGACAGACGCACGCTTGTCGTTGCTGCTTTGAAGATGCAAGTGCGGCTACATCGCACACAAGTCACAAACACTTCAGAAAAATAGTTTTTTAGTTTTTGGAGCACTTTGAGAGTTACACCACCCTTTAACAGACAGACGCACGCTTGTCGCTGCTGCTTTAAGGATGCAAGTGCGGCTACAGCCCACACAATTCACAAAGACAGAAAAAAAAGAACAATATTTTTATTGTTTGTGTAGCACACTTTGAGGGTGTCACCACCCTTTAACAGACAGACGCATGCTTGTCGCTGCTGCTTTGAGGACAGTATCATATGCAGTGACAGTAGACTTGTCAGAAATTGTTGGCACGTCCTTCAGTCCGGACCAGATGTCCAAACCAGCCCTTGACTTATGACACAGGCACACGCTTGGCGCTGCTACTATGTTGATGCACGTGCGGCTACATCGCACACAAGTCACAAACACATTAAAAAAATAGTTTTTTATTTTTTGGAGCACTTTGAGGGTTACACCACCCTTTAACAGACAGATGCACGCTTGTCGCTGCTGCTTTGAGGATGCAAGTGCGGCTACAGCCCACACAATTGACAAAGACAGAAAAAAGAAGAATATTTTTATTGTTTGTGTAGCACACTTTGAGGGTGTCACCACCCTTTAACAGACAGACGCACGCTTGTCGCTGCTGCTTTGAGGATGCAAGTGCGGCTACAGCCCACACAATTCACAAAGACAGAAAAAAAAAGAACAATATTTTTATTGTTTGTGTAGCACACTTTGAGAGTTACACCACCCTTTAACAGACAGATGCACGCTTGTCGCTGCTGCTTTGAAGACAGTATCATATGCAGTGACAGTAGACTTGTCAGAAATTGTTGGCACGTCCTTCAGTCCGGACCAGATGTCCAAACCAGCCCTTGACTTCTGACACAGGCGCATGCTTGGCGCTGCTACTATGTTGATGCACGTGCAGCTACATCGCACACAAGTCACAAACACATTAATAAATAGTTTTTTATTTTTTGGAGCACTTTGAGGGTTACACCACCCTTTAACAGACAGACGCACGCTTGTCGCTGCTGCTTTGAGGATGCAAGTGCGGCTACAGCCCACACAATTCACAAAGACAGAAAAAAGAAGAATATTTTTATTGTTTGTGTAGCACACTTTGAGGGTGTCACAACCCTTTAACAGACAGACGCACGCTTGTCGCTGCTGCTTTGAGGATGCAAGTGCGGCTACAGCCCACACAATTCACAAAGACAGAAAAAAAAAGAACAATATTTTTATTGTTTGTGTAGCACACTTTGAGGGTGTCACCACCCTTTAACAGACAGACGCACGCTTGTCGCTGCTGCTTTGAGGATGCAAGTGCGGCTACAGCCCACACAATTCACAAAGACAGAAAAAAGAAGAATATTTTTATTGTTTGTGTAGCACACTTTGAGGGTGTCACCACCCTTTAACAGACAGACGCTCGCTTGTCGCTGCTGCTTTGAGGACAGTATCATATGCAGTGACAGTAGACTTGTCAGAAATTGTTGGCACGTCCTTCAGTCCGGACCAGATTTCCAAACCAGCCCTTGACTTCTGACACAGGCGCACGCTTGGCACTGCTACTATGTTGATGCATGTGCAGCTACATCGCACACAAGTCACAAACACATTAAAAAAATAGTTTTTTATTTTTTGGAGCACTTTGAGGGTTACACTACCCTTTAACAGACAGACGCACACTTGTCGCTGCTGCTTTGAGGATGCAAGTGCGGCTACAGCCCACACAATTCACAAAGACAGAAAAAAGAAGAATATTTTTATTGTTTGTGTAGCACACTTTGAGGGTGTCACCACCCTTTAACAGACAGACGCACGCTTGTCGCTGCTGCTTTGAGGATGCAAGTGCGGCTACAGCCCACACAATTCACAAAGACAGAAAAAAAAAGAACAATATTTTTATTGTTTGTGTAGCACACTTTGAGGGTGTCACCACCCTTTAACAGACAGACGCACGCTTGTCGCTGCTGCTTTGAGGATGCAAGTGCGGCTACAGCCCACACAATTCACAAAGACAGAAAAAAAAAGAACAATATTTTTATTGTTTGTGTAGCACACTTTGAGGGTGTCACCACCCTTTAACAGACAGACGCACGCTTGTCGCTGCTGCTTTGAGGATGCAGGTGGAATCTAGACGGGATTTGGAACCGGGGACACACTACCTCCATCAATTGTCTAAATCCCACTGCACTAATGGCGGATACTGGATGCACGTCTAACACCAACATAGCAGTCAAGGCCACAGTTATACGTTTTGCTTCAGGATGACTGCTGTCGTACTTCATCCTCATCGCTAGGGACTGTTGGAGGGTCAATTGTTTAGTAAAAGTAGTGATGTTCCTACTTCCTCTCTGGGATGATGAACAACTCCCAGCAGCAGCAACAGCACTAGGAGGAAGTGGTTCTTGATCTTTCCCTATTTTATTTTTATCGGAGAAAGTTTGGTCCTCCATTTATGTTATATTGATATATACGTGCGGCTAAAGCGCACACAAACACAGAAAATATTTTTTTATTTTTGCTGGAGAGTAGTGCACTTTGTGGGTTACACCACCCTTTAAGAAATGAGCAAGCCGGCTCTTTACTTATGGGACACAGGCGCACGCTTCGCGCTGCTCCTTTGTTGATGCACGTGCAGCCACAGTGCACACTAGTCACAAACACAGAAAATATATATTTTTTTGGTTTGGACTGGAGTGTACTTTGGGGGTTACAGCAACCTTTAACGGTCAAGCCAGCCGGCCCTTTACTTATGACACAGGCGCACGCTTGGCACTACTTTGTTGATGCACGTGCGGCTACTGCGCACACAATTCACAAACACAGAAAATATATTTTTTTTTGGTTTGGACTGGAGTGTACTTTGGGGGTTACAGCACCCTTTAACGGTCAAGCCAGCCGGCCCTTTACTTATGACACAGGCGCACGCTTGGCACTACTTTGTTGATGCACGTGCGGCTACTGCGCACACAATTCACAAACACAGAAAATATATATTTTTTTGGTTTGGACTGGAGTGTACTTTGGGGGATACAGCACCCTTTAACGGTCAAGCCAGCTGGCCCTTTACTTATGACACAGGCGCACGCTTGGCACTACTTTGTTGATGCACGTGCGGCTACTGCGCACACAATTCACAAACACAGAAAATACATATTTTTTTGGTTTGGACTGGAGTGTACTTTGGGGGTTACAGCACCCTTTAACAGTCAAGCCAGCCGGCCCTTTACTTATGACACAGGCGCACGCTTGCCACTACTTTGTTGATGCACGTGCGGCTACTGCGCACACAATTCACAAACACAGAAAATATATATTTTTTTGGTTTGGACTGGAGTGTACTTTGGGGGTTACAGCACCCTTTAACGGTCAAGCCAGCCGGCCCTTTACTTATGACACAGGCGCACGCTTGGCACTACTTTGTTGATGCACGTGCGGCTACTGCGCACACAATTCACAAACACAGAAAATATATATTTTTTTGGTTTGGACTGGAGTGTACTTTGGGGGTTACAGCACCCTTTAACGGTCAAGCCAGCCGGCCCTTTACTTATGACACAGGCGCACGCTTGGCACTACTTTGTTGATGCACGTGCGGCTACTGCGCACACAATTCACAAACACAGAAAATATTTTTTTTTTGGTTTGGACTGGAGTGTACTTTGGGGGTTACAGCACCCTTTAATGGTCAAGCCAGCCGGCCCTTTACTTCTGACACAGGCGCACGCTTGGCACTACTTTGTTGATACACGTGCGGCTACTGCGCACACAATTCACAAACACAGAAAATATATATTTTTTTGGTTTGGACTGGAGTGTACTTTGGGGGTTACAGCACCCTTTAACGGTCAAGCCAGCCGGCCCTTTACTTATGACACAGGCGCACGCTTGGCACTACTTTGTTGATGCACGTGCGGCTACTGCGCACACAATTCACAAACACAGAAAATATATATTTTTTTGGTTTGGACTGGAGTGTACTTTGGGGGTTACAGCACCCTTTAACGGTCAAGCCAGCCGGCCCTTTACTTATGACACAGGCGCACGCTTGGCACTACTTTGTTGATGCACGTGCGGCTACTGCGCACACAATTCACAAACACAGAAAATATTTTTTTTTTTGGTTTGGACTGGAGTGTACTTTGGGGGTTACAGCACCCTTTAAAGGTCAAGCCAGCCGGCCCTTTACTTCTGACACAGGCGCACGCTTGGCACTACTTTGTTGATGCACGTGCGGCTACTGCGCACACAATTCACAAACACAGAAAATATATATTTTTTTGGTTTGGACTGGAGTGTACTTTGGGGGTTACAGCACCCTTTAATGGTCAAGCCAGCCGGCCCTTTGCTTATGACACAGGCGCACGCTTGGCACTACTTTGTTGATGCACGTGCGGCTACTGCGCACACAATTCACAAACACAGAAAATAATTTTTTTTTGGTTTGGACTGGAGTGTACTTTGGGGGTTACAGCACCCTTTAACGGTCAAGCCAGCCGGCCCTTTACTTATGACACAGGCGCACGCTTGGCACTACTTTGTTGATGCACGTGCGGCTACTGCGCACACAATTCACAAACACAGAAAATATATATTTTTTTGGTTTGGACTGGAGTGTACTTTGGGGGTTACAGCACCCTTTAATGGTCAAGCCAGCCGGCCCTTTACTTATGACACAGGCGCACGCTTGGCACTACTTTGTTGATGCACGTGCGGCTACTGCACACACAATTCACAAACACAGAAAAAAAATTTTTTTTTTGGTTTGGACTGGAGTGTACTTTGGGGTTACAGCACCCTTTAACGGTCAAGCCAGCCGGCCCTTTACTTATGACACAGGCGCACGCTTGGCACTACTTTGTTGATGCACGTGCGGCTACTGCGTACACAATTCACAAACACAGAAAATATATTATTTTTTTAGCACTTGGGGGGAGCACCCCTGATGGACAGAGCACCCCCTGGACAACACTACAGCACCCCTTTAGGACTGGGCCACTGCACTGGACTTTGGAGTGGACACAGCCCCTATGGAGAACTGACTGCACAACACAGTCCAGCCAGCCCCTATGGACTTTGAAGTAGTGGACACAGCCCCTATTAACAACAGCAGCACAGCACAAGACAGCCAGCCCCTATGGACTTTGAAGTAGTGGACAACAGCAGCACTACACTACACTACACTACACAGCCCAGCCAGCCCTAACTCCCACCCTCCCTCTTCACTGTCCACAGCCGAGTGAGAAAATGGCGCCGACGCGGGTACCTTATATAGGATCCAAAACCCGCGAGACTCGGAAGGCGGGATGATGACGTTTTGCCTCGATTTCAGATCCGAGTCAGGCGGGAAAAGTCGAACCTGACTCGGATCGGACTCGGATCGGGGGGGCTTGGGGGGGTTCGGATTTCAGAAATCCGAACCCGCTCACCCCTAATAATTAGCACTAGAGAGATACAAGCTAATTGCTGATTGGTTGCTAAGGTTCAGTGCAATGGTAGTACAATGACATGAGTCACTACACTCTATTCTGATTTATATGTGGGCAGGCGTCACCAGGGGCGTATTAAGAGAGGAGGGGGCCCGTGTTTATTCCCTCTCCCCTGCGGCCAGCAGCAGACTGATGCATCTGACCACCGACCGCCGCATCATTAGATTTTGGTGCACTAGATGGCTGCATCGGCCATTTTCTGGTGTTTTCTGCATGGCAGAGGCACCCACCACGGGACCTGAGAGAGGTAAGTATTAGATAACATGGGTGCAGGGTGTGCGGTGTGTGCCCCCCCCTGGACCCAGGGGCCTGTGTGCACCACACACCCTACACCCATTATAGATAAGTCACTGGGTGTCACCTACAGTCAGATAGCTGTTTTTCTGCTCTGTATAATGACCTAATACAGTGTTGGCTAACCTTGACACTCCAGCTGTTATGGAACTACATAACCCAGCATGCACTGCTACAGTTTTGCTATTAGGGTATGCTAAAACTGTGGCAGGGCATGCTGGGATATATAGTTCCACAACAGCTGGAGTGTCAAGGTTAGCCAACACTGACCTAATACCATGTACACCTGTACTAATTGAGACTCAATACTCTGCACTATTTTGCATTGCACAGTACCCACCAAGGGTCTTATATATGTGAGATCCAGGCGTATCTTTAAAGCGGCAATATTTGAAAAGGCAAATCCAAAGTGGTTTTGCCTACTCCATGATTGCTGCTTTAGAAATACAGTCAGACTGGCCAGAATCACGCGTCCGTGCCGGCTTCGTAAATCCCATATCTCTTGGTTAAATGATTGCCTTTGCGATTGCCTAACACATCCTCCTCCATGTACGCACAGTATATTTACAAGTTAATTAATAATAAACAAGTAACCAATTAATATTAACACTTTAAAGAAGATTAAGCAAAATCTTTTATTAGCATTTTCTTTAATCCAGCAATAATTATGTAATAGGCTATCACTGAACCACTTCAACTCTGCAAAGCTTATGGTAAGAGCGGAAGGTAATTGTCTGACACTGAATATCAAGGTAATAGCTATGGATCAGGTCCAGGAGAAGACTTTTTTTTTCCCTCTAACTTTTTATCCTAATTACATCCATCCTTTAAATGACATTGTGCCTTGTACATTTCTCTTTTCTCAAAAATACAGATTAATGCATTAAAAATGCCATCTGGCTCCTCAAAGCTGTTTTGTACCCATCATCCATTTGCTGCGACTGCTAAAGAGTGTATTTTTTTTTAAAAAGAAAATATAAAAATAATTGGTTAGTCCTGCAAATTACATTTTTGAAGTGATCCCCGGTGTATTTATGTGTCATGCACCCATTAAAATTTTAATTTCCACAAGAAAATGTGTCCAAACCCTACATTTATTTATAAAAAATGTTCTCTTAACAGTCTTGTGGAGGTTTCCGAGAGAAGAATTGCACACGCGCACATTGGGAAACGGTGAACACTGCAACACTTAGTGGCAGATTTATCAAAGAGCGTAAAAGCCCGATTGCCAAAATGTCTGTATAACCTGCCAGTCAGCAAAGTGGCTCCAATTTTAAGACACATTGGTGGCTCTGTCTAACTGAGATACTCCTAAGCAGCCGCTTGTCATTATGTGCTATGGACAATGTGTTACCTGGGTCTACCTGTGGAGGTGCTGTGGAGCGCAGGAGAGACATTCAACCTGGGGAATAAAGAGTTGTTTGTACGAACGTGTGCTGTGGGAAGCTGAGAACGATGAGGAGCGTGGTTGTGTGCGGATGAGGATAATATCTCCCTGGAGGTCTGCATCTGGTAGGAAAGAGACTGGGAGCAAGATACAATGCTGAGGTGGAGCTGGAGTAAGGACCATCAAGTACCCGGCCGCTGTGTGTAATGTTGAGTGCGCAGTTGAGTCCTGGCAATAGAGAGAGAGAGACAGTGTTCAGTTCAGTGTGGCAGCAAAGCAGGGCTGTAACTAGGGTAGTGCAACCGGTGCCCTGGCACAGGGCACCGACGGGCAGGGGGCGCTGTTTGGGCCTGTCGATTTTCTATTACTTATCATTCTCACTTGTAGCTTCCTCTTATTTTATCCCCAGCATCTCATGTCCTCTCCTATCTCTTCCCTGGCCCTTCCCCATGAAGCCATGGCCCTTTTTCGGGTGTGTTATCTCACGATTTAAAAAATAGGGGGGGACGCCAATGCTCTTTCTGGCACAGGGCACCAAAAAGTTTAGTTACGGCTCTGCCACGAAGGATCCGTGGAGGCTGACAAGCTACTGTGTCAGAAGGGAGACGTCCCACAGTAAGTCTGTACCACATGTATAAAGTGGGCTGAACCTTGTTAAGCTCGTGGAGAGATTTGAAACGCTAAGTGCTGAAGATATTTGTGCAATCAGTTTTATCAGATTGCATGGTCCTACAGAACCCTTGTTGTGTTATGTAAATAAAAGATAATAATGATAACAACTGACATCCTATTTCTATATGCGGCAACAGCAACTTCCTTAACCGAACCTGCACACTCACTGCTCCTTTCTGCAAATCCCTTTACTGGCTCCCCCTCTTCTCCACAATTCTATTCACCAACACCAAAAAGGCCCACAATAATACCAGTAGACTGGAGCATTAAGGGCCCACCAGGGTATTGCAATAGCAAGGGCCCACCGAAGGGGCGTGACCAGCCTTTGGGTAGGCGTGGTCATCAACTGGAGGGGCGTGGCCATCCCACAAAACAGACACAACATAATATTATGCAACATCAGATTCCTGTGCCCGATTTAGGGCCAGATTCAATGAGAGGCGAAAAGTGCCGTTTGGAGATAAGTTTCTGCGGATTCGGACTTTCCGCCTGTTTTCGAGCATCTCCATATTCAATTCCAGGATGATTTCGCCTAAGCGGAAACTCATTGCATTGTAAATAATAGGCGGAAAAGTATGAATAGCAGGTGAAAAAGAGTGCAAAATCGTTATTTTGGGTGCAAACGTGGGGAAACGACTCAGAACCCTTGGGACAGCCCCCCAAAGGACTAATCAACAACAAAAAAAACCTCAGGACACCCCAAAAAAGTACTTTTGATGTGGGGGCGAAAAAGTAAAAGGTCGGGGGACAAGTATAAAAACTAGCAAAATAGACTTCTTGGGGGTCTGCAAGGATGGGTCAGGTGTTTTTGGGATTGCAGGTGCGTTTTTTTGACGTTTTTTAAAAGTTCACTTTAGAAACATCAAAATATGCTAGCACCCATTTTCAAGTATCCCAAATTTGACTGGACTACTTATTTCCACAAAATAATACAGCTTTATGCCATTCTTCACCACTTTTGAAATGACGCTAATTAGAAGCAATTTAAACTACTTAAGTACCCCAAACACTTTTAATCATCTACATTGATTCCCTAAGTTAGTGCATATTTTTTGGGGGTACAGACTGATTGCCCCAATTCTGACAGTACTTTTGCGCCTGTTCCGCATTCACCGCTTTCCGTTTTCACCTGTTTATGAATTGAATCGGGAGAAAAAGTGTGGACGCGCGCGTAAAGTTTCCACCTCTGAAACAGGCGAAGGAGGCGGAAAGTCGGACAGGTGAAACTTTTCCGACTTTTCGCCTCTAATTGAATACGGGCCTATGTGTAATAAGTGTTTTCTGTGCCCTGCTTACTCTAATAACAATAATCTGTGGCCGCTTTCATAGAAAAAATAATCTGTGCCACCTTTAGTCTAATAATATAATCTGTACCCCCTTTTAGTCTACTAATAATAGTTGCCCTTTCAGTAGATTAGTAATAATAAGTGCAGCTTTATTAGAATAGTAATCACATGTGCCGTCTTTAGTTTTTGAATATAACACACCCCATCAGTATAATATATAAAAAATATTATGTTGCCTGTAGTATATTTGAATCTAACAAGCCATACATATAACACATTGTACATATAGTATAACACATTATGGGCGGGATGCATGACGCAATGCATTTCGCCAGTCATCGCATGCATGCCAGCGTTGGTAACGCCAGTATGCATAACAATCACCACAAAGGCCCTTTGTGATGGAGGGACCCAGAAGCCCCTCCGGCGTCCTTTTGCACATGCACAGAAGGACTCACGCGCCGCGGGGGAGGGATCCCTCTCACAGCACTCTGCGGAGAGAAGCCCATAGGCTTCTATGGGTAATGCCATCAGGAAGATGGCATTACCCACCGCAACCAAGTCCTAGAGTGCATCATTCTATGAAAACATTTTTTGGGTTTGACCGCATTTCTCCCCTTGATGGATCCCGCCCTATACATGTAGTATGTAGTAGCCACACCCTGTGCCGGGTCGGTGTAAAGCGCCTCTAGTCACGTGCAGCGAAGCCGAGCTCGACCGAAAATGGGGACATGACCTAATTACCATAGGTCACACCCCTAAGTGATGTTATTTGGGGGCGTGCCCGCATGGCACGCCTCCCATGTAACGTCAGGCTGGGGGAGAGCCCAGCACTCCGTCACTAGCTGGACTTCCCCCAGCCCTCTCCCGGCACTGAATGGATGCTGCGCACATGCGCGCAGCATCCATTCAGCTGCTTCAGGGTCCGGCACCACCGCACAGCTGCTGCGGTGGGGAGCCCAACCGCCCCATTTGACCACCCATGGGATACTTCCTCCCACTGGTGGAACAGCGGGACAGTGCTGTCCCACTGAAATCAGGATGTTGGGAGGGGGTGCGCCCTCTATGGCGTGGCGCCCCTGTTCGACCGCACTGATCGAACACCCCAAGAACCGGCCCTGACTGGGAGCACTGCATAGGGGGGACCACTACTGGGGGCATTGTATAAAGGGCACAACTGGGAGCACTGCATAGGGGGGACCACTACTGGGGGCACTGCATAGGGGGGACTGCTACTGTATAAGGGGCACTGCATAGGGGGGATCACTACTGGGGGCACTGTATAAGGGGCACTACTGGGAGCACTGCATAAGGGGAGCACTACTTGCGGCACTGTATAAGGGATATTATTGGGGGCACTGTATAAGTGGCACTACTGGGGGCACTGCATAAGGGGAACTGTATAAGGGTGCATTACTGGGGGCACTGTATAAGGGTGCACTACTGGGGGCACTGCATAAGGGGCACTGTATAGGGGCACTACTAAAGGGGGCACTGCATAAGGGGCACTGTATAGGGGCACTACTAAAGGGGGCACTGCATAAGGGGCACTGCCACCTGGGACATTGCATAAGGGGCAGACCAGTCTGACCCTGAATAACACATCCATCTAATCTTGAAATACTCTCCCTGTCGCCTTCTTACATGTGTCTCTGTTCTGCACCTGCAGGCAGACTCCTGCCCTGCCTACAAAATGTCTGGAATTCCCTCTGCCAACCCTGGTCTGACTTCATGGGGCCTAATCATTATCACTATGGGCCCGTTACACATGCTAGTTTCCACATATTTTAAGTAACGGACCAATGCATTATTATTCAGAGTTTGCTGGCGAGAATCTTCAGATGGCATTGGTTCCCAGAGTCCTACTCCTTCCTATGGCACATAGGTCAAGGGTTGCAAAAAGGGATCCGAGCGGATCCCTCTGCCTCCTCTGCAGTGAGTGTCCTGCAGCCTTGCGCCTGTGGGATCTCAGCTCACACATGTGCACAGGGCAGACATGGCACTGGTAAGTAGCAGTGGTTACTGATCGCGGGAACCGCTACTTTTCGGAGCAGCCCACCCCCTGCACTGGACCAATGCTGAAATGCCCGGTACTTAATTATGCACCACTGCAACCCGCGGACCCCCCATGATGAATACCCCCCATAACTCTCTGATATCCCCTATCTTTGCTACAGCCTACACTACTGTCACAGACAGGCTCTTTTTTTTTTTTTTGAATTGCATTCATGTCTGGATCCGTTTGTTATACGTCTATACTGCATGTTCTCCTGGGGCACCGGGCATCCTACAAGTCAACAACAATAATAATTATAATAACTTTTGATTTCTATTAATAATTTAAGATACTTTGAAATAAATGAAACACTTTCTGTTTATTGGTTTTCCAGTGATAAGCAGGAATATGATGTCCCCCCAGACTAGTATTGTTTACTCTGGAAATAGTAATAAAACTTATTTAAATATATGCTTTTGGCAGATATATGTTCTCTCCGTCATGCAATAAAAGTACTTTTCCTACACTAGCCACAAAGCAACAGGAGCAGTCTGCAAGTAGCTTTAGAAACCAAATGAATATGCGCTAATGGTATTGAAAAGAACTGTTTGTTAAATAGGTGATAGCAGTATCACCCTAGTATATGCAGAGGCGCTGAGAGGGGGGGGGGGGAGTGGGGACTAATTACCCGGGCCTGGGCTTGCTGGAGGGGCCCGGGTCCAACCCTCCCTCTTTCCTGTCAGCAGCCCAGCCCAGCTGCTATGCGCTGGGCTGCAGTGGGAGGCAGCAGTCTTGTCTGCCCGTGGGGGGAGCAATCACAGTGATTGCACCCCCCTGGATTTGCGCCCGGCTGAGTGGCTCAAGGGGCCCCCTCCCCAGTGCGTTGCGCCCCTTCGCTGTGCTGCAACTAGGTTTTTTCTTTAGTTTATTTTTTCAATGGGGGCGTGGCCACGCCTCCCATGGTTAGTTCACGCCCTCTTCCCCAGACCTGAGCTGGCTCTTAATGGCCCTCGGTATGTGGGAAGTTACTGTATAGGTGTATTGCAGGCAGGTAAAGTGGGTGCCCTGGATTGTGCATGTGGGTGCCCTGGATTGTGCTGGGGGATTTAGGAGACTGGAGTTTCAGCCACCCTTGGCAAAGCTGCCGTCTATAAGATGTGGAGTATGTGATCCTGGGGAGAAGACCTATCTAAAATGGGTGCATGGTGTGTAGTGCACACGGGTCCCTGGGTCCAGGGGGAGCCACATTGCACACCCTGCACCAATATTTTGTTATACGTACCTGTCCGGAGTCCTGTATTTCTTGCTAGAGGCTTCCTTTTTATCAAAATAATACAAATTGTGACAACACTCACAAGCTGCAAGTGAAGGTTATTAACAGAGCCGTAACTAGACTTTCTGGTGCCCTGTGCCAGAAAGAGCATTGGCGCCCCCCTCATTTTTCAAAGGGACATAATGGACCCAAAAAAGGGCCATGGCTTCATGGGGAAGAGCCAGGGAAGATCTAGGATAGGCCAGGAGATGCTGGGGATGAAATAAGAGGAAGCTACAAGCAAGAATGATAATGAACAGAAATTTGACAGGCCCAAATAGCGCCCCCTGACCTGTGGTGCCCTGTGCGATGGCACCGGCCGCACTACCCTAGCTACGGCCCTGGTTATTAACACATTTATTACTAGTAAAGGGACCAAGCATTTGCAGGGTCACCATAGACCACCCACTACACCATCCTGGCCCAGTATAGCCCCTAACTGCCAGCTCTTTCTGCTACCTTGTTCTGCTCAAACCCCCTCCCCTCTGCGTCCCACCCCCTCCCTCCCACGGCTGCATACTTACCTCCCGCTGGGGTACTCCTGCTAGGTTGTGTCCCATCGCTCTAGCAGTGGGAGCCATTGGAGGCACGGGCAGGGCACGCACCCTGGCTCCTACTGAGTATGTATATAGGAGACTGAACAGACCGGAAAGGATTATTATATTGGTTGCATGAATATAAAGATTCGGGTGGACGCTGACCATCACAAGTGTATATACTGTACATGTCTGATATTAAGATTTAATAAACCTAACCCAAACATTATTTTGCCCAGATTCCCACTAGTTTGTGCTGGTGATTTGTCTATCGGATGATGTCAAAGCTGCATAGTAAACTCATTAATCTCACTTAGCTTTGAAAGACTGCTTAAATCTGCTCAGAGGCTGCATTAACCCATCTAAAGCTGGGTCCACACTGGCCGATATATTGGCCGATCAACTGATTGACCAATATATCTGCTGGCCATCGGCCAGTGTGTACCAGCGATATGTCTGTGAACGACGTCATTCACAGACATATCACATTAGCTGTGCTGCACAGCCGATGGACAGATATACTGTATCTGCAGACATATCTGTTCATCAGCAAGTTTGTAAGGGCGATCAGCCGATCACCCGCACACATGCAGCGGCAGCCGCCAGGAGGGGGGCGGACACGCCCATGACCCGCCCCCCGGCCAGCGGGACCCGCGTCTGCCTGTAAAGTGATGGTCGTTCAGTGTATATGAACGACCATCATCTACAGGTATATCTGCAGATCACTCGATCTGCAGTTATATCTGTTCAGTGTGTAGAGTTTATGACTACTTTCTTCCTTGGATCCAATTCACATGCCAGAAGCAACTGCCACTGCAACCACTTAATTAAAAGTAGAAGATTCTCTTCTTGGAGAGCCAAATGCAATTCTAGCCCCTTCCAGTCATCAGAAATCCATGGCAGCATCCGCCAACATTCAGAGCTAGCCGCACCTATTCGTAAAGCCCTCCATCACCATTTGCACCAGATTGATCTTTGAAATCAGATGATCCTCAGGAGAGCCCACAACTCTGTCTACATTAGGGGTGTGCACCGGCCACTTTTCGTGTTTTGTGTTTTGGTTTTGGATCTGGATCTTTCTTCGTGTTTTAGATCTGGATTGGTTTTGCCAAAACCATCCTTTCGGTGTTTTGGGTTCTGGGTTTTGAGTTTTGGATCTGTATTTTTTTTTAAAAAAGCATAAAAACAGCTAAATTCACAAAATGTGTTGATTTTTCTGCTCCTATGCTATTATTAACCTCAAAAACCTTAATTTCCACTCATTTCCAGTTTATTCTGAACACCTCACACCTCACAATAGTGTTTTTATGTCCAAAAGGTTGCACCGAGGTAGATGGATGACTATGCTAAGCGACACGAGTGGGCGGCACAAACACGTGGCCCATCTAGGAGTGACACTGCAGTGGCAGACAGGATGGCAGTTTGAAAAACTAGGCCCCAAACAGTACATAATGCAAAGAAAATAAAGAGGTGCAAGATGGAATTGTCCTTGGGCCCTCCCACCCACCCTTATGTTGTATAAACAGGACATGCAGACTTTAACAAACCAATCATTTCAGCGCCAGGGTCTGCCACACGACTGTGGCTGAAATGATTGGTTCGTTTGGGCCCCCACAAAACAAGCTGGCAATTAATCTGGCCCTGCACAAACTGGCTCTACGGAGGCAAGATGTCGTCCTCATCCTCCTCATTCACCGATTCCTCACCCTCTTCAGTGTTGTGTACATCCTCATCCTCACAGAGTATTAATTCGTCCCCGCTGGAATCCACCACCACAGGTCCCTCTGTACGTTCTGGGGCTGGTCTGCCTGGAAAAGTTGATAATTCATTTTTATGAACATCATCTTCTCCACATTTTGTGGAAGCAACCTCCTACGCCTTTTGCTGACAAGGTTCCCGGCTGCACTAAACACTCTTTCGGAGTGCACACTGGAGGGGGGGCAACTCAGGTAAAATAGAGCCAGTTTGTACAGGGGCCTCCAAATTGCCTCTTTTTCCTGCCAGTACATGTACGGACTGTCTGACATGCCTACTTGGATGCTGTGACTGATGTAATCCTTTAACAGACAGACGCACGCTTGTCGCTGCTGCTTTGAGGATGCAGGTGCGGCTACAGCCCACAAAATTCACAAAGACAGGAAAAATAATAAGAATTTTTTTATTGTTTGTGGAGCGCACTTTGAGGGTTACACCACCCTTTAACAGACAGACGCATGCTTGTCGCTGCTGCTTTAAGGATGCAGGTGCGGCTACAGCCAACACATTTCACAAAGACAGAAAAAAAAGAATTTTTTTATTGTTTGTGGAGCACACTTTGAGGGTTACAGCACCCTTTAACAGACAGACACACGCTTGTCGCTGCTGCTTTAAGGATGCAGGTGCGGCTACAGCCCACACATTTCACAAAGACAGAAAAAAAAGAAGAATTTTTTTATTGTTTGTGGAGCGCACTTTGAGGGTTACACCACCCTTTAACAGACAGAAGCACGCTTGTCGCTGCTGCTTTGAGGACAGTATCATATGCAGTGACAGTAGACTTGTCAAAAATTGTTGGCACGTCCTTCAGTCCAGACCAGATGTCCAAACCGGCCCTTGACTTATGACACAGGCGCACGCTTGGTGCTGCTACTGTGTTCATGCACGTGCGGCTACATCGCACACAAGTCACATACACATCAAAAAAATAGTTTTTTATTTTTTGGAGCACTTTGAGGGTTACACCACCCTTTAACAGACAGACGCACGCTTGTCGCTGCTGCTTTAAGGATGCAGGTGCGGCTACAGCCCACACATTTCACAAAGACAGAAAAAAAAGAATTTTTTTATTGTTTGTGGAGCACACTTTGAGGGTTACACCACCCTTTAACAGACAGACACACGCTTGTCGCTGCTGCTTTAAGGATGCAGGTGCGGCTACAGCCCACACATTTCACAAAGAGAAAAAAAAAGAAGAATTTTTTTATTGTTTGTGGAGCACACTTTGAGGGTGTCACCACCCTTTAACAGACAGATGCACGCTTGTCGCTGCTGCTTTAAGGATTCAGGTGCGGCTACAGCCCACACATTTCACAAAGACAGAAAAAAAAGAAGAATTTTTTTTATTGTTTGTGGAGCACACTTTGAGGTTTACACCACCCTTTAACAGACAGACGCACGCTTGTCGCTGCTGCTTTAAGGATGCAGGTGCGGCTACAGCCCACACATTTCACAAAGAGAAAAAAAAAGAAGAATTTTTTTATTGTTTGTGGAGCACACTTTGAGGGTTACATCACCCTTTAACAGACAGACGCACACTTGTCGCTGCTGCTTTAAGGATGCAGGTGCGGCTACAGCCCACACATTTCACAAAAACAGAAAAAAAAAAAGAATTTTTTTATTGTTTGTGGAGCACACTTTGAGGGTGTCACCACCCTTTAACAGACAGACGCACGGTTGTCGCTGCTGCTTTAAGGATGCAGGTGCGGCTACAGCCCACACATTTCAAAAAGACAGAAAAAAAATGAATAATTTTTTTATTGTTTGTGGAGCGCACTTTGAGGGTTACACCACCCTTTAACAGACAGACGCACGCTTGTCGCTGCTGCTTTGAGGACAGTATCATATGCAGTGACAGTAGACTTGTCAGAAATTGTTGGCACGTCCTTCAATCCGGACCAGATGTCCAAACCGGCCCTTGACTTATGACACAGGCGCACGCTTGGCGCTGCTACTGTGTTGATGCACGTGCAGCTACATCGCACACAAGTCACAAACACATAAAAAAAATAGTTTTTTATTTTTTGGAGCACTTTGAGGGTGTCACCACCCTTTAACAGACAGACGCACGCTTGTAGCTGCTGCTTTAAGGATGCAGGTGCGGCTATAGCCCACACATTTCACAAAGAGAAAAAATAATAATTTTTTTATTGTTTGTGGAGCGCACTTTGAGGGTTACATCACCCTTTAACAGACAGACGCACGCTTGTCGCTGCTGCTTTGAGGATGCAGATGGAATCTAGACGGGATTTGGAACCGGGGACACACTACCTCCATCAATTGTCTAAATCCCACTGCACTAATGGCGGATACTGGACGCAGGTCTAACACCAACATAGCAGTCAAGGCCTCAGTTATACGTTTTGCTTCAGGATGACTGCTGTCGTACTTCATCCTCCTCGCTAGGGACTGTTGGAGGGTCAATTGTTTAGTAAAAGTAGTGGTGTTCTTACTTTCTCTCTGGGATGATGAACGACTCCCAGCAGCAGCAACAGCACTAGGAGGAAGTGGTTCTTGATCTTTCCCTATTTTATTTTTATCGGAGAAAGTTTGGTCCTCCATTTATGTTATATATATATATATAGGTGCGGCTAAGGCGCACACAAACACAGAAAATATTTTTTTATTTTTGCTGGAGAGTAGTGCACTTTGTGGGTTACACCACCCTTTAAGAAATGAGCCAGCCGGCTCTTTACTTATGGGACACAGGCGCATGCTTGGCGCTGCTCCTTTGTTGATGCACATGCGGCTACAGTGCACACAATTCACAAACACATAAAATATTTTTTTATTTTGTTTGGAGTGTACTTTGGGGGTTACAGCACCCTTTAACGGACAAGCCAGCCGGCCCTTTACTTATGGGACACAGGCGCACGCTTGGCGCTGCTCCTTTGTTGATGCACGTGCGGCTACAGTGCACACAATTCGCAAACACAGAAAAAAATGTTTTATTTTGTTTGGAGTGCCTTTTTGGGGTTACAGCACCCTTTAGCGGTCAATCCAGCTGGCCCTTTATTTATGGGACACAGGCGCACGCTTGCCACTACTTTCTTGATGCACGTGCGGCTACTGCGCACACAATTCACAAACACAAAAAAATTTTTTTTTTTATTTTGTTTGGAGTGCCCTTTGGGGGTTACAGCACCCATTAGTGGTCAATCCAGCCGGCCCTTTATTTATGGGACACAGGCGCACGCTTGCCACTACTTTGTTGATGTACGTGCGGCTACTGCGCACACAATTCACAAACACAAAAAATATATATTTTTTTATTTTGTTTGGAGTGCCCTTTGGGGGTTACAGCACCCTTTAGTGGTCAATCCAGCCGGCCCTTTATTTATGGGACACAGGCGCACGCTTGGCGCTGCTTTGTTGATGCACGTGCGGCTACTGCGCACACAATTCACAAACACAAAAAAAAATAGATTTTTTATTTTGTTTGAAGTGCCCTTTGGGGGTTACAGCACCCTTTAGCCATCAGCACCCTTTAACGGACAAGCCAGCTGGCCTTTTACTTATGGGACACAGGCGCACGCTTGTCGCTGCTCCTTTGTTGATGCACGTGCAACCACAGTGCACACAATTCACAAACACAGAAAAAATATTTTATTTTTTTGCACTTGGGGGGAGCACCCCTGACGGACAGAGCACCCCCTGGACAACACTACAGCACCCCTTTAGGACTGGGACACTGCACAGGACTTTGGAGTGGACACAGCCCCTATGGACAACTGACTGCACAACACAGTCCAGCCAGCCCCTATGGACTTTGAAGTAGTGGACACAGCCCCTATGGACAACAGCAGCACAGCGCAGCACAGCACAACACTACACTGCACTACACTACACTACACTACAACACTACACTACACTACACTACCAGCCCTAACTCCCACCCTCCCTCTTCACTGTCCACAGCCGAGTGAGAAAATGGCTCCGACGCGGGTACCTTATATAGGATCCAAAACCCGCGAGACCCGGAAGGCGGGATGATGACGTTTTGCCTCGATTTCAGATCCGAGTCAGGTGGGAAAAGTCGAGCCTGACTCGGATCGGCCTCGGATCGGGGGGGCTCGGGGGGTTCGGATTTCAGAAATCCGAACCCGCTCACCCCTAGTCTACATGCCCATGCGATGACACTCACACACACTGATGCACACTCTGTGCCTCTTACACACTCTGACACCAACTCTGTCCCTCTCTTACACTCACTTACACCAACTCTGTGCCTCTAACACACTGATGCACACTATGTGCCTCTTACACACTCTCTGACACCAACTCTGTACCTCTCACACACCAATGCACACTCTGTGCCTCTCACACACCAATGCACACTCTGTGCCTCATTCAGAGTCGGTCGTTGCGGCCGCTCGGTCGTACGCCACTGATGTTCGCTAAACTGCGCATATGTAAAATTCGCAATGCGCGTGCACAAACTAGCTATTATGATCAGAAGTTGCTCTCTCCTTGAACACAGCCAGGTCGTTAGTTTGAGTGACAGAATGAGGCGTTTGTGGGTGGTAACAGGGGAAGGTGCTTGTGAACGGGGGAGTGGAGATCCGAACGCAGGCGTGCCTGACTATGCAAACGGCGTTCTATGGGAGTGCATAATTAACTAAGTAGTGTCATGGCACACGTAAGATGGGAGGTTATTACACTGACTAGATCGTAGTGCTTAAGAGAGGGTATGGTCAACCTTAAGCTCTACGACCAGTTCCGATGGTCTCGATTAATCCTTATATACCCGGAGATGACGTGCAATACGAACGAGAAGGGGGTGTAATTTTAGTCTTACGGCTGCATCCTCCCCTCGCTCGTCCAGCTAACGATCCCATCTTAACGACGCAACTTGCGAGCGCTTCATTTTCATATCCGGACCCTTTTACCTTACGACCGTGCGGCCGCAACGACTGACTCTGAATGAGGTCCTCTGTGCCTCTCTTACACACAGACACCAACTCTGTGCCTCTCACACACACTGATGCACACTATGGCCCTGATTCAGTTCGCTCACTGCCAGAGGCAGCTCGCAGGTCTGAAGGGTGTTTTTTTTTTTTTGTGGACCGGCCTTCTGGCCGCTCGCTAAGCTGTGGGAAGCAAAACGAAATTTGCCTGAGTGAAGCTGACATTTGAATCTTAGCTGAACCTTTGTGTCCAAGCCAGACATGATGGTAGGGTTGCTGGACACAATTTTCTAGAATCAAACATACTGTACAGTACAAGGAATAAAACTTACACATCTACTCATTTTCGATCACTATTTATATTCATATTTGGGGGCTTTAGCCATGTAGCCTATGGCCTACATTCCACAAAAAACACCGGGAGATGTCCGCTGTACAGTAGCGCTTCTGGGATACCAATAGAGGACTGAAGGGACTGCTAATGTGATCACTTTTATCCTAACACACCTTTGCCCTGATGTATATTAATATATCAGGGCAAATGTCAATTTCTTATTGCCATGAATAGCGGCGATAAATTACAATTATCGAGTCTAAAACCCGATAATTGATAAATATGCTCCTTGGTGTCATTGTACAGAAATATTCAAGCAACCAGTATAAAAAGAGGACATTAAGTAAAAAAAAAACACAGTATAGTTTTGGAAGTAATATTAAATTATACCTGTTTTGTGGCCCACCTATAAAAATTTACGTTAACTAACAGATGTTACAGTAGTCTCGGTTTGGACATAGTGTACCTTACATCAGATGTCTATTTTCTAAAATATGTTTTAAAAACAGGGTGGCATATTATACTATGTTTTATAGTCTATAGTTCTTTCATATATTTCATTATTCTAAATATATTGACACCCAGCATACATTTTCTATATTTCAAATTATTACCTTATACAGTACATGAGTGGTTCTCAGCAGCCACTGGCACTGTCTGTGGTACATCATCACATGAGGCAGGCTGCAGGCCTGATGAGTTTCCCGCCAGCCGGGAGACTGCCCCCCAGTGGGTCCCCCATCAGTGTCCAGGCTGAAGAACGAGGCAGACGAGCGGTGCTGGCTCCTCTCCCTCATCGCGTTCCAGTACTCATGAATGCCGGTCGATGGAGGAGCTTATTTCCCCTTCGCGCTAGGGACCTGGAAGTGACGTGAGTGAGGACAGAAGTGCGGTTCTATGCCCATAAAGGCCATATAAGGAAGAAAGTTGTCCCCTCACAGGCTCGCTTCGCTCGCTACAAGGTTATATTCCCGTTCTATGGCCACACGGATGGTAGAAAATGACGTTGGGCAGTAGCTGATGATGTCAGGGTCCTCTCCGCGAAGGCAATCTAGACAATACTGCCGGGCGATGGGCATGATAACATTATGCGGCATGACATCATCACGTCATGGGAGGAGATGAGGACGAGTGGGGCCGGATTTGAATCTAGGCATCGGCAGACGGTGGCTGGTCAATCATTGATTGGTTTAGTCAGTGCATCAACGCACCCGGGAGCTAATATATACGGCAACGCTTCGGGCACCGGCGTGACTGAAGCTGCATCCTTGAGCCGCAGTGCCCTGGGCAATAGCCCTGCCCGCCCCTTGAGCCGCCCCTGGATCACGTAAATATAGAGATAAGAGAATAGGATGAATAGAGCTCAAATCCATAGTTCACCCAAGGAAAACTATATGTTTTTGATTAAAGTGAATGAAATATGGCATATACTCAAATATACTGTACTGCATATACTGTATGACCTGATCTCTGGATATTATCATAGAACAATTCTGTTACACTCTAAGGAGACACGGAACACTCTACACCCCATCATACAAATAATAGGTATGAGCGGATTGGTTACTATGGGCAACATCCCCACAGGTCCACTTCTCCACCCTTTGCACTGCTTGATACATAAACCCCAATATAACATATCCACTGGATATAATCAGCTGCACTGAAAGCAGGAGGGGGGGGGTACAAAGATTCACAACCATGCCCCTCACATGGTGTAACCACACCCCCTCCACAGTGCATCATGTAAGGATAGCCAAGGCAGCGAGTCCAGGAGTCACAATTATACTTATCAAAGTCACTCCTGGTTCAGTTGTGAGCAGCACAATTCTGGTTGCCCCACCCACTTTTCACCACAAACCACAGTCAGCAAGCCCTGGTCACCATTACTCAGCATTTGCCGTTTAGATCAGATACGTTAGTACATTGAAGGCCTCATTTATCAGTGAGCTTTATCATTTACAACTAGTGATAAAACTTGTTGCGTATGATAAATGGTGCTCCAGCCCAGCAGCTCCCAACTGTCATTTTTCAAACAGATGACAGCTGGGAGCTGATTGGCTGGGGCACTATTATCATACGCAACAAGTTTTATCACTCACTGTGAATTATAAAACTCATTGATAAATGAGGCCCTGAATGAGCAGTAATAATGTACAGTACTTTGAAAAACAGATACTGTAGCATCTTCTAAAAAGTAGAAAAACAAACAAATAGCGAGAAATGGTCATGTAACCGGGGAGTAACAGAATACATTACATGTTAATGAGGCAGATAAATCTAAAGGCCTCATAATTAATAAACATAACAGCCAGGGCTCCAACAGATGTTTAATCACAAGACTCGGATAATGGAATTGGGTTCACACCAAAATGTAACTTGAACAGAGCTCATTGGCAATGTGACCTTGCGCTATTTATACAGATTTCACGTCTCGCCGCGGTGCGTTGTCACAAAAACACAAATGTACGGCAGCATCGGGGCTTATTTGTTTTTTTTACATAACATAAAACCAAAGTAATAATTTCTGATACTAATAGTAAAAAGGTATCATACTGCATGAAGCAATCTTTGTAATGATAATTATATGATCAACGGAAGGGAAATTATTCTAAACTCACAGCTGTAGTAAAAGCCACGTGACAATGGGCCTCAATGAAAGCTGGATGCTAATGCTGACACAATTGTGGATGTGCGGAAATATACTAACGCAACAGCCGCAGAAACTTGCTCACCGGAGCCTTCATAGCTGTCCACAACTGCGTACACATACGCACCATTGGACGCAGTTCAGGGAAATATCGACTTCTTGAGTGAGTCTATGGTTGTGCATCATTGCCGCCGTACCTGAGTCGCTGGAGCCATGTTCTCTGCGTACAAGATCGCAGACACAGCCGGAAACATGCCCCGAAAACGGCCGGAACAAGCCTCCGGTTTAGCCGTCACTCCCCGTTACCACGCACAAAAGATTTGCGTCCTGTGACCTGTCAAGTACTTGCGACTGAATCCTCACTGCAACCATAATCATAATTTAATCGCCACATGTGTGGATTGCGGCAAGGACGCATGCACAGTCCACCGATAATCGCTCAACTGTGTGAACATCAGAATAGCGTACAACTATGAATCAGGCCCAATATTGTGTGAAGTTATCTACATTATATTCACTGTAATTCATCATTTAGAACGTGACTACTGCTCTTATTAGCAGGGGAGCCCCGTGCCGTCCCTGTGTGGAGTGCTGGCCAGCTCCCACAGTGACAGGAGCTGAGTGCTGCACTTAGGACCTCATTCAGACCCGGTCGCAAGCGCTGTGCGCTCGCAACTGGGTCGATGGTGGGCCAGTGCGCGGGCGCACGATGGAGCTGGCTCCGTCATGCGCATGCGCGAGACCCGGATAGCGACGGGCACTCCGTCACTCCGCATGTTGAGTGACAGCTCGCCCCCTTTGGTGGGCGGCCTTGGGGAGTGGCTGCCCAAACGGAGGCATTCCCATGTGAACGCCTCCATTTGGGGGCGGCCCCACTGACATCACGAGTGATGTCAGTGGCAGAGATTTCGGCTCTGTTAGAGCCGAAATCTCTCTGGGGCTTGCGGCAATGAGACCCTACCACAAGGGTCTCGTCACAAGCCCGATGGTCGCGAAGGTCTTGACCATCGCGACCATCTTCCTGGCCGTTCGCTATAGCTGTGGGTGGTCACCCACAGCTATGCGAGTGGCCAGGAGGCCATTCTAAAAATAAAATGGCCCGGCCCTGATTCAGAGCGAGCGCTCTGTCAGACCGTTCGGCTCTGAATCAGGGCCTTAATTCTACAGTGCAGCACCCGGCTCCTGTCAGTGAGGGGGAGTCTGCACCTTGGTTTCACCCCTCGGGGGGTGACACTCGGGTGCGGACCGCACCCCCCTTGTGACGCCACTGCTCTCCGGGCATACTGTCATAGTAACCTTTGTTTATTGAATATGTGCCCATTGAACTGAAATATAGTACAACTGATGAAGGGGTTTTTTTATCAGATTTTTTACCTGTTTATGTTGCTAGGCTGTTACAGTAATTGATGTTGGTAAAGACCGTGAAGTGAATCACATAAACAGTTAAATATATTTTAGATTAAAAAAAGTAATTTTCCCACAAGGATCATGTGATGGTGATATGGTTACTTATTTAATTACTGTACCCCAGTCTTGCCTTTTGTACCCCAGTCTTGGCTCTGTCACGGAGCCTCCATGATATTTTTGTTGGAAATGATGTGTGTTAATTCTGCAGTTATATAGGCACACATCAGCGGATGACTCAAACCTATGAACAGCCTAGTTACTTAACCAGTAGTGTTGGTTTATTGATAGATAGTAGGTACAGCTGTACTCACTGTTACATGCACACTGGTAAGGGAGCGGAGCTTGGGAGAAGCGTGGTTCTATACAGCTCACCAGCTGGTGAGGGTATGTTGCAAATGGATAGTCATGCAGGAATGCTGGAACAGCTTCTATATGCAGGTATTTACCAGGTCTCTCATAAGAGCTAAGTAGGAGTCTTCTGCCTCTCAGCATGTCTTTGGACACAGCACACAATAAAGATGACTGCACATCAGGTTGGAGGTAAGACCTCCATGCAGACTCTGGTTCCTATTGCTTAGCATGTTTGCACAGTGAGGAGCAATGGCGTAACTAGGGTATTTGGAGCCCAGGGCAAGATGAAATATGGAGCCCCCCCCTATGGTCACATGTCACAAGGGGTAAGGCCACTGAAAAATGGGGCATGTCAACATGACGCACACCCCTTTTTCATTACTCTGGGAACATTCCTTTCCATTTCATATGCACCTTCATACCCGCAGTAGTAGTGCCCCTCTTGCAATGCCCACTGTAGTAGTGCCCCTTATGCAGTGTCCCCAGTAGCAGTGCCCTTTATATAGTAACCCCAGTAGTGCACCCTTATACAGTGCCCTTTATACAGTGCCCCTTATGAAGTGCCCCCAGTAGTGCACTGTTATACTGTGCCCCCCTATGCAGTGCCCTTTATACCGTCCCCCTCTATGCAGTGCCCCCAGTAGTGGTCCCCATTATGCAGGCCCCCAGTAGTGCCCCTTATACAGTACCCCAGTATGCAGTTCCCCCAGTAGTCCCCCTAATATAGTATCCGCAGTAGTGGTCCCCCTTATGTAGGCCCCCAGTAGTGTTCCTTATACAATACCCTCAGTAGTGGTCCTCCTTATGCAGGCCTCCAGTAGTGCCCCTTATACAGTACCCCTAGTAGTGGCCCCCTTATGCAGGCCCCCAATAGTGCCCCAAGTAGTGATCCCCCCTATGCAGTGCCTCCAGTAGTGATCCCCACTATGCAGTGCCCCTTATTCAGTGCCCCCCGTAATTGTCCTCCATATTCAGTGCCCCCAGTAATGATACAGTGTCCCCGGCCAGTAGTGCATAACACACACACAGACATACTCCTACCGCACCCGCCACTGTCCGCTCCTCCCGCTCGGTCCTATGGGAGAGACATCATGCAGGAGCCGGAAGGAGTGAGCTCCAGCCCGGCTCTGGCATTGGGAACAGCAGCCAATGAGAGTCTGTCTTACTCTCATTGACTGCTGAATCACACAGTAGTACGAGTAGTACAAGTGTACTACCCAGCGCCGGTGGCAATGTGTGTGTAACTGTGTAGTGCGGACTGCACTCTCAGTGGGCTGCACTACACTGACTGACTAGGGTGGACCTGTACCGTGGCCGGCGGCGCCCCCCCAGCAACACCGGTCCCATGAGCCTGTTGTGATTCCAGGAGGGAATCGACTGCACTAATGTAGAGCCGACTGATGACAGCCTTGAGGGCTGGAATGTATTTACTAGTCATGGCTAGGGGTTAAAGATATGATGCAGCCTTGGAGTTGACTTGCTTTGACAAGTTGTGGCCGAGGTCTGGAGATGTGATGCAGCCTGTGGGCTGTTGGAGTAGCCTTGGGGGCTGATAGTGACCTTTATAGTCGTGGCCAAGGGACTAGAGATGTGATGCAGCCTTTGGGCTGTTGTAGCAGCCTTGAGGGCTGACAGTGACCTGGGGCCCCAGGACACATGCAGCCTTTGGGCAGATAAGTGTAAGGTGAAGTATGCACAAGAATGTGGAGCTGCTACCAATGTTGCCGAGATGACACTGGCAATGGTGTGCTAGATTGGGCACCTGGAACACAGAGTTGCTACCAGTGCCTCCAGGTTGACACAAGCCTCTGGATGGCGACAGATGCTTCTGAGGCAGGAAGCGCACCATGCTGCCCAGATGGCACAAGCAGCACAAGTGGACGAGATGCAGGTGGAGCAGCCTGGATGGAACAAACGGCAGTAACAAAACACAGCAAGACTGGCTCAGGAACTCGACTGACAGCAGGAGACTGGAAAACCGGAAGTACGAGAAACTCTATCACCGGCATGGAGTAAAGGGCTGGCTGGAATTTAACAGAACAGGGCCCAACCAGAGCAAGCCTTCCTTAATGACAAACTGGTGTGTATCTGGGCTGTGCACAGACAGGAGAATCAATCAGCGTGCACCTGACACTGCACACAGACAGGCAGTAATTAGTGCAGTGCCTCAGCAGCAACTACAATGATCTGCTAAGTGCAGATCCTAACAGAGCCCCACAGCCCTGCCCTAGTTACGCCACTGTGCAGGAGCGCACTGTTTTCTAACAGTTGTGGTCCAGAAGTGAAATTGAGCAAGTTCTTCACTTTTTCCACCCATACCCCTATATTCTACTTTCCTACTCCACCTCCCTTGTGAAAAAGGTGATCCAGAGGTTTGATGATGCAATCTACTGGGAATTGCATCATCTTAGCCCTTCATCCACTGTTTGAGAAGCACCCACCCCACCCTGCATCTCCAACCTGCACCTCTAGGCAGGATAACAAGGTAGGCAAGCTTGCCCTCTGTAGAAATAATGGAATGCTTTATTAAAGTTTGTAGTAAGCTTTTAGATGGCTAACTCTAACCGCTTCCAGGTGGGCTTTACAGAAATCTAATTACAAGGTTCATCTGCAAATGTCTAAATCAGGCCCTGAATATATTATATCTGTGTTGCGGAGACATTTATATTTATCTATACGTTGCGGATACAAAGCTTCAGAGCCATTCCTGCCTGGTTCAGTAACAGTGAAAGCGCCTCTGACTCAGGTCTGGGAATCTGTTGTCTGCTTGATTCAAGCCAAATAGATAGTATTATTATCAGCAATAACTGAGGACAGAATAGGACGGTGCTATCGGCCTGTCAGCCGTCACTTTCTGACCACACTAACAAGCCCCAGTGTGATCTGGGAGTGATCCAGACTCTTGGCCCAAAAAGATGGATCACTTCCAAGTTGTCTACTACAAACATTTAAAATGGAGCAAGATCAAATGAATTTAGGAAGCATTTAACTTAGTACATATAGAAATATATAATGGAGGAATAAATCTGACATTTTATTCTGGAATATTCTACGCAACCATCTATAATGTTTTTCACACAGTATAAAACAAAAAATACCTACCAGAAATTTTCACTTGGAACTTGCTGTTGCTATTCCAAGGGTTATTTATATAATGTATGTATACAGAATGCTCCGATACAATTTAAATTGTGGAGCTAGCCCCTTTAACCTGAGTAGAAAGCATGCTGGGTATTGCAGTTTTACAAAGATTATACAGGCTTGCCTACCCTCCCGATTTGGCCGGGAGCCTCCCAATTTTCGGGTGCCACTCCCGGCCCCCTGGAAAGGCAGGCAAGCCTCCCAGAAGCTTGCGACCCTCCCGACCTCCCCCCTGAAAAAAACGGAAACCCCCGCAGAATCGCGTCCTCGTGGCCCCGCCCCCTGCTTCACAATGCTGAAAATAACGGCATTGTGAAGAGGGGGCGGAGTCACGATGACGCGATCGTGCATCCTCGCCCCTGTCCCCGCCCCCAGTGTGCCACCAAATGGCCGGCCCCGCCCCCAATGGCCGGCCCCGCCCCCTGCTATTAGCCGACAATCAGCTCCCTCCCGGAAGGCTGGAGCTGATTGTCGGCAAGTATGAGATTATAACCACAGCCTAATCCTGACACATGGTGTATTTTAAATAAAAATGCAGCCAATGGCTTTGTCCAGGCTTGCCTACCCTCCCGATTTGGGCAGGAGCCTCCCGATTTTCGGGTGCAGCTCCCGGCCCCCTGGAAAGGCAGGCAAGCCTCCCGGAAGCCTCCGACCTCCCCCCTGAAAAAACTAGAAACCCCCGCAGCAGGGGGGCCGGTGACGTGTAATAGCGGCCCCGCCCCCTGCTTCACAATGCCGAAAATAATGGCATTGTGAAGAGGGGCAGAGCCACGATGATGCGATAGTGCGGCCCCGACCCGGCTCCGCCCCCAATGTGACACCAATTGGCCAGTCCGCCCCCGACTCCGCCCCGAATGCCCAGCCCCACCCCCGCTGTTAGCCGACAATCAGCTCCCTCCCGGAAGGCTGGAGCTGATTGTCGGCAAGTATGCTTTGTACTGTATATGTACATCTATGCTACATGCATGTCCCTTTCCTATATATTAGCGCCTAAGGGGTCTATTTACTAAGCAGTGTTATGAGACAGAGTGAAAAGTGATAAGTCTGTGATAAGGTGCCAGCCAATCAGCTCCTAACTGTCATCTCACAGGCTGTGTTGAAAAATGACAGTTCGGAGCTGATTGGCTGGCACGTTATCACAGACTTATCACTTTTCACTCTGCCTCATAACACTGCTTAGTAAATAGACCCCTTAGTTTGGTATACTTTGCCGACATTCATAATCTCGATATGAGAATATCAACATGGTCGTACTGACATGCAACATGGCAACACTGACCACATCAACATTCTTCATGTCGACACTGATGAAATGTCAACATGATTAGAATATTGGCAAAATGTTCTGGTGATCTAGTGGTGACTTAATGGTTTTGATGGATCTGGCAGCTCCAGTGGCGTCTTCTGGTTCTGGCAGTCAGTTGACGGTGACTTCCGGCGGATCCTACAGCACTCCCAGCGGTAAGTAACGCTAACCCCTAACCCTCCCCCTAGTTCTAATTTTAACCTCCCTTCCCACAGCCTTACCCTACCCTCCCATAGCCTAACCCTAACCCTCCCCTCCTATAGCCTAACCCTGCCCTCCCGTAGCCTAAACCTAACCTGCCACAGCCTATACATACATACATACATAAAATACACATATACATAAACACAAACAGAATATATATATATATATATATATATATACACATATATTTGGATGATGGACAGTCAGTTCGGCATCTCACACACAATGACACAGACACACACACACACACTGACCTAGACAGACACACACACTAACCTAGACAGACACACACACACACACACACACACACACACACACACACACACTAACCTAGACAGACACACACACACACTAACCTAGACAGACACACACACACACACACACACTAACCTAGACAGACACACACACACACACACACACCAACACAGACACTGACACACATACATACACACACCTCTTTCACAAAAACCATAAGCACAGGCAAAGAAATACAGCGTCAGTTAATAAAGAACACCCCCACTGCCAAACCCCCCCCTGTGCGCGCTGGCAGTAACCCCCCGCCGGCGGACCCCCCCTCAAAACTTCACCTGGGCTCCAGGTCCAGGAGAAAGCGCCGGGAATGAAGTCACCCGGCGGCAGCAACCAAGCTTGGCCTCTTGCAGTCAATGCCCCATCCTTCCTAGGAGGTGCTGCGTGCTTCCGCAGCAGCTCCCCCTACAGTCAGCCAGCCCAGCTCCAGCCGCAGCCAGTATAAGAGAACTCCGGCAGCTCCGTTTAATAGAAATAAATAAAGTGTTGTTTAGCTGCACGGTGATGGAGTGGCGGCCAGGTGGGGGGTTTCTAGATACTCAGAAACCCCCCCTGCGTGCGCGTATGCCCGTAGTCTAACCCTAACCTCCCCTTCCACAGCCTAACCCTTCCCTCCTATAGCCTATCCCTAACCCTCCCCTCCAATAGCCTAACCCTAAACTCCCGTATGCTAATCATAACCCTTTGCTGCCACACCCTTACCTCCCAAAGTGTAGCCCTAACCCTCCCCTCCTGCAACCTAACCCTAACCCTCCCCTCCTGCAACCAAACCCTAATCCTCCCCTCCCATAGCCTAAAACGGATCCTCCGCTGCCACAGCCTAACCCTAACCCTCTGCTGCCACAGCCTAACCCTAACCCTTCCCTCCAATTGCCTAACACTGCCCTCCCGTAGCCTTACCCTAATCTGCCGCAGCCTAACCCTCCCCTCCAATTGCCTAACCCTGCCCTCCCATAACCTAATCGTAACCCTCTGCTGCCACAGCCTAACCCTAACCTCACCTCCTGTAGCCTAACCCTAACCCCAGCCTCCCACAGTGTAGCCCTAACCCTCCCCTCCTGCAACCCAACCCTAACCTTCCCTTCCCATAGCCTAACACTAACCCTCCCCTCCCATAGCCTAACCCTAACCCTCCACTGCCACAGCCTAACACCTACCCTCCGCTGCCGCAGCCTAACACTAACCCTCCTCTGCCGCAGCCTAACACTAACCCTCCTCTGCCGCAGCCTAACACTAACCCTCCTCTGCCGCAGCCTAACACTAACCCTCCTCTGCCACAGACTAACACTAACCCTCCGCTGCCGCAGCCTAACACTAAACCTCCGCTGCCGCAGCCTAACACTAGCCCTCCGCTGCCACAGACTAACACTAACCCTCCGCTGCCGCAGCCTAACACTAACCCTCCGCTGCCACAGCCTAACACTAACCCTCCGCTGCCGCAGCCTAACACTAACCCTCCTCTGCCACAGCCTAACACTAACCCTCCGCTGCCGCAGCCTAACACTAACCCTCCGCTGCCACAGCCTAACACTAACCCTTCCACTGCCACAGCCTAACACTAACCCTCCGCTGCCGTAGCCTAACACTAACCCTCCGCTGCCGTAGCCTAACACTAACCTCCGCTGCCACAGACTAAAACTAACCCTCCGCTGCCACAGACTAACACTAACCCTCCGCTGCCGCAGCCTAACACTAACCCTCCGCTGCCACAGCCTAACCCTAACCCTCCGCTGCCACAGCCTAACACTAACCCTCCGCTGCCACAGCCTAACCCTAACCCTCCGCTGCCACAGCCTAACCCTAACCCTCCGCTGCCACAGCCTAACCCTAACCCTCCGCTTCCACAGCCTAACACTAACCCTCCGCTGCTGCAGCCTAACACTAACCCTTTCCCTCCTTTGTGCAGAAGTACACATGTTTAATGTTGACATTTCAACAATTATTATTATTATTATTAATAATAATAATTATATTATTATTGTTTATCTGGCTCCACAAGTGTTCCGCAGCGACTTACATAGTACATAAACAAGAAATCAGTGACTTACAGTACAATACAGTGCAGGACAAGGACATGGTTTATATACATTGCTGCATTAGTGATCATAACGCATAAATAAGTAACATGGTGTAAGCAACCAGGTGTTAGGTCCCCTTGTGTGGAGTGAGGAGTAGATAAAAGTAGAAGTAAAGAGAAGCACTTAAGGGTAGAGGGCCCTGCTCGTGAGAGCTTACATTCTAAAGTATGTCAACATCATAACAGTCAACATTGTGGTGTCAACATTATTATGGTTGATGCTGTAAATGTCGACATAGGGCTGATTCACTACCGTATGCAACTGCGATTACGCACGCAATTGGGCGATTGTTTCGTTCTGCGCATGCGTATGCCGCTGTGATTGGTGCATATGTAGATCCATTGCAGAGTGATTGACAGGAAGTGCAATTTGTGGGTGTTGATGGGGGGTGGTCTGCGAAACGCAGGCGTCCCAGTGTGTTCGGACGCCATTGCAGGAGCATGCTTAAATTATCCACTGCGATACCGTATGCAGTCTGAGGACTCGTATTGTGCGATAATGTTAGAAATTTCTGAGTAAGGTCAGGGCTTGCGCAAGTGTGCGTGAAGCTGCGATGGTACTCGATTGCACCAATGGCTTCGCAGTCTTGCTAAACAGTACGTATGTGTGCTAAGTAAAGTGGGCGTCCCTGTGTAGTGCTGCGAGGGGATAGCGAACGCAATGGATTAGCATACTATCGCAGTTAAACTGTGTGCGTAATCGCTATTGCATTCGCAGTTGCGATCCGTAGTGAATCAGCCCCATAATTACTGCATCCCTTAGTGACTCAAGTGCTTTTTGGTATGAGAGCATCTTGTGTTTAGCTATAATTTTCTTTTTCTGAAATGTGTCTAGTCAATCACTGTTATAGTAAACACCTATTTACAGATATCAGTGACTACTGCACATTGTAGATGACACCTCTCAGTCATTGTGTAAATTGTTCTACAGAATAACACATCTCACCCATAGGCTTTCAGCACGTTCTGATTAAATGGATAAATAAGTAATGCGCGTCCTTCTCTGTGAAGTCTGGACTCTCTCTGTTGTACAGAATCATTTTCATTCAGCACATTTTGTATTGAAAGATTTCTGAGATTCTCATCTCGTGTCATTCCCGGGACACTAAGCACAAAGGCGCGTAGAGCTTATCTTATAATGCCGTCTCCTAGGCATGTAGGGGCTGGTGCAGAGTTGTTGGCAAAATGCGCATAAATTGCTGTAATAAAAGGTCATGGAAACATAGGGCCTGATTCAGAGCTGGAGGCAATGGCGATTACGGACGCAAATCGAGTGATTGTTTGCCATCCCACATGCGTATAAGCCGTACTGTCCATGCAGTGATCGCATTGCGACTACGGTCGCACAGAGGAATCCATTGCAAAGTGAGTGACAGGATGTCAGCTTTAGATGGGGGGTGGTCAGAAAAACGCGTGTCTGTCCGTTTGAACGCCGTTTCATGGGCGTTGAAAAATTAGCCACTGCGATGTGCTACGCAGCTCTGCGTGTCGTGAGAGCTGCCGAGTCTGCAGCTGGTCAGACCTGCCACAGGTGCAAGATGGCTGTTTGATGTGCGAGTCGATGTTACTGATATTTACGCACATAGGCAATGTCGTACGTAGGCAGCAGTGGTCGTCCTTATGCTCGGGTAAGCTTTGCAACCATTAGCATATTTTTGCAGCTGAGATGAGTACGTAATCAGGGGCGCCGAGAGGGGGGGTGTGGAGCGGGTACAAATTACCTGGGCCCGGGCTTTTGGCAGGGGCCTGGCGGGGGTCCGGTACCACCCCCCCCTCTCTCATCACAGCAGACCAGCACATGCTGGTGTGTGCTGGGCTGCACTGGGAACTGCTCACGGCTGCTATGAAGCAGCCACAGCAGTCTCCTATGCCTGTGGGGGGAGCGATCAAGCTGATCGCGCCCCCACTGGTCATGCGCCGGGCTGAGGGGGCTCAGAGTGCCCCTCTCACCAGCGCGCAGCGCCGCTGCAAATCTTGTTTGTTTCATTTTTTCTCGGAGGGGGTGAGGCCACGCCGCCTGCGATTAGGCCTCGTCCCCTTTTCCCGGTCTCGGCGGGCCTGTACGTAATGGTGTATTTTTGCCCACAAATAGGGCTGTACCACTCTGAAGATGCATTTAGACCACATCCACAGCTAACTGGTCCAAGCTGCCAGCAGACTAAAGAGATGGGGCTACTACGTGGGGCTTAGTTACCTGTTAGTGCTGTTTTGATTTCTGAATTGTTGAGGAGGGACTATTTTTTATGAAACCGACTGCTTTTGACAGACGTCGAAATTTGCAGTCAGTTGATCTGAAGCTGTTTGACTGCTTTGTCTTGTACTTCATGTTAATGAGTCTATAGCCTGTATCTCACAAAAAATAGAAAGCACTGCCAAATAGAACACACTACAGAGTATTATCACTCTGGTGATCGATGGGGGATTCAGTTTAGACTGACCTTTAGTAAATGCTGTTAATTAGACATAAAAACTGGCGTCAATTGATGGCAGGGGCGGATTTACTATGCAACCTAAGCGGCCGCCTAGGGCCCGGCGGGTCCCAAGGGGCCCGTGTCGGGCCCCCCTGAAATCCAGCCCTGGAGAGATCCTGGCCCTGCTGTGCTGTGTATTTTGCACAGCAATGAGCACCCACAAGCAGGCAGCCCCAGTATAGTTACATAGCAGGAGGCGGAGCACAGGGGGGGAGGAGGAGTTACAGGGCAGGGTATGAGTAGTAAGAGTGTGACACCCACCTTTGTTACACAGTATTTCGGATAGGTTCCTTCAAATGTAACAGGTTCTTTCTTCTTTGGCAGAGAGGTGAAGGTAACCTGACCCCAGACCCAAGAATCACACAGGTTAATAAAGGAAAATTCTGTTTTATTTGACTGGATCGCTTCCTAAGTAATAAAACCTGTTTGCTTTAAATACAGTTAGGCCAGTATCAATGTAATATGTTTGTTACACATTAAAACACACATTCTAGATGATACCAAAATATGCACAAGAACTGACAGTAAATACAATTTAGTACATACTTACCTACCTTTAATAATCTCTTCCCGGGAGAAGCCTGGGTAAGAGAAGCAGCAGGGGGCCGATGGGGGCGAGGCCTAATGATTCGTGTCATTAAGCCCCGCCCCTTGCTGCAAAACTGCCGCAATTGGGTAAAATTTACATAGGGCGTGGGGCCAAATGCTGTGATTCATGCAGAATCACATCTTAAGCCCCGCCCCTTCACGGAGACCCGCGATCGCCGCGGGAATCCTCATTCTGCCCACTTCACTAGGAAGTGGGCAGAATGCGGGAGAAATGCCTACCCTTCCGGGGGTGCGGGGGGTTACCCGAAAAATGGGAGCCTCCCGCGAAAACGTAGGCATGTATGATTTAGTATCACAAAGTTAAGCAGTAATATACTTCTATACGTATTCTCAATATTACTATCACCAAAAGCTTCCCCTAATGGCTCACACTACACGGCCCAAAATAGGTGTATAGGCCATTGCAATTTACATAGGAACAATTTTCTACAGGTGGCGCCCCTGTGTGACCGCACTGGTCGAACACCCCTAGAGCCGGCCCTGCAGGTGAAGGTATTCCTGGAGTTACTTAGGTAGTTCCCTCCACTTCCTCTGACAGTCTTGAGGCTCCTCCCTCCTCCCCCACAGCTGCAGCAGGTGTCTGTGTGTCTGTGTGTGTGTGTGTCTGTGTATCTGTGTGTGTGTGTGGGGGGGAGGGGTTAGTCTGGTGTGTGACTCCCCTGTTCCTTCAAGAAAACAGTTTATATTAAATCAGAAATATAAATGATGAAGTGATGCTCTGTTTTGGGGGTATCACAAGAGCATCACATGTCAGTCACTTGACCACCCTCCACCCCCAGCAATAACACTGTATGGGAGGGAGGCAGAGGAGCGCCAGAGCCACTCGGGTGCACACTGCACAATGAATTTAGGCGTGGCTTGGGGCAGGCTCACACTATTGCCGGGCGTTCGCTGTTCGGAGGAGCCCTCTGTGACATCCATTAGCCATACCTCCCAACATTTGCTGGGAGGGAGTCGGAACATGCGCGCGCCAAAGGCGTGCGCGCCCGAAAGGGGGGCGTGACCTAATCTGAAAGGGGGTGTGGTCAGATGACACGCCCCCATTTACATCACTAATGGGGCAGAGATGCTGGGCAGCCCCCGGGCTTCCCCCCGTATTCTCAATAGATGCTGTTCGCATGCGCACAGCGTCTATTCTACCTCTGCATACACGCTGCTCTGCAGAGCAGAGCAGCGTGTATGCTTCCCCCAACTTCCCCCCCACCACGGGACACTGCGGCCCGCGGGCGGGACAGCGGGACAGTCCCAGAAAATTTGGACTGTCCCGCTAAATGCTGTTAATTAGACATAAAAACTGCCGTCAACTGATGGCAGGGGTGGATTTACCACTAGGCAACCTAAGCGGCCGCCTCGGGCCCCGGCGGGTCCCGTGTCGTGCCCCCTGAAATCCAGCCCTGGAGAGATCCTGCCGCTGCTGCGCTGTGTTTTGCACAGCAGTGAGCACACACCTCTACCTCTGCATACACACTGCTCTGCATAGCAGAGCAGCATGTATGCTTCCCCCAACTTCCCCCTCACCGCGGGACACTGCGGCCCGCAGGCGGGACAGACCCAGAAAAACGGGACAGTTGGGAGGTGTGATTAGCTGTATTTGGCATAGCGCATGACATCACGCGCCATGTGCTGTGCACTGCAGAGACTGCTGGGGAGGAGCCGCAGAAGAGGAGGCTGGGCCCGGGGCATCAGGGAGACCCTGAGCATGCTCAGCACGGTAAGTGGAGCTGCTACACGGGGTGCTGCTGGGCTGGCATGGAAGTGTGTGTGTGCCTTCTGGGTTACTCTCAAAGGCTCAGGCACGCCCCCTGAGTCACTAGCCAGGCTGACTAGTGTGCAGGAATCACATACAACGATAACAGAGTACTCTATTGCTGTTGTATGCAACTATATAGTTACCATGGTAATTGAAAGAGGGGGGCGTGGCACACAGGAACCTCCCCAGAGCCTGCTAGACAATGAGCCGTATTCAATTTGAGCCGAGCTGCAATCCTTTTTCGCGTCCCGGACTTTTTGCCTACTTCATCTGTTTTGTAGGCGGAAAAGTATCGCACGCATGCCCGCTTTACCCCGTATTCAATATGAAAGCACGCGTAAACAGGACCCGGCGAAAATTGAACAGGTGGAAAGTACTGTCAGATTTGAGGAAATAAGTCTGACACCCCCCAAAAGATTCCATGACATGGGGGTTCCCTATGGTACCCACGATTATGCTTGCTGAAGGTATTTGGTCTTTTTAAAGGGCCTTAATAACTGCTAAATAGCGTTTTTCTATACGTGATGCAGAATAGTATTCTTGAGTATTTTTTCCAGAAAATAACTTATCCCAGCACATTTGGGTTACTTGAAAATGGGGGTCAGCATATTTAAAAGTTGCTAAAGTGAAGATGAAAAAATCGTGAAAAATCCACCTTCCGCAAGCACCTGCAATAAAAAAAAACACTTGGGGCATACTTGGGGACCTCCCCAGAGTCATGTTCGTTAGTTTGTAACTTTGTACCCCAACATTTTTTTTGCCACCTTTTTCAAAGTCATTTTTTGGGGTGTCCTTAAATGTTTTTTAAATTTTTTTGGACACAGTTTACCTTTGGAGGACTGTCCCGCAATGTTGCACCCCAAAACCCCAATTCTGCACTTTTTTCCACTTGCTATTCATAGACGAAACTTTTTCGCCTAGTACATTGCATTGACTTTCCGCCTGGGCGGAAAGTCTTTCAAATTGAGTACGGGGTAAAAGCAAAACAGGCGAAAATGACGTCGTCGGCGAAAAAGTGTCGCGGATCCAGACTTTTCGCCTGAAATTGAATGTCGATGGTGACAGCATGCCCCCTTTGGTGGGTGTGCCGGGGGCGTGGCTGCCCAGATGGAGGCGTTCCCATGGGAACGCCTACCGTCTGGGGCCGGCCCCACTGACATCACTTGTGAGCCGAAAGCACTCCAGGGCTTGCGGCAACGAGACCCTACCACAAGGGTCTCGTTGCAAACCCGATGGTTGCGATGGTCTTGACCATTGCGACCATCTTCCTGGCTGCTCGCCATAGCTGTGGGTGGTCACCCACAGCTATACAAGCGGCCAGGAGGCCGCTCTAAAAATGAAGAAGGACGGCCCTGATTCAGAGCGACCGGCTCCGAATCGGGGCCACTGTCTGCAGTGCTCCCCTCCCTCATGCTGCTGCAGTGCACAGTGCCTGCCATGTAGCCCCGCCCCCTACCCCTGCACGGACTTCTCCCTCCCTCTTCACTTCACCGTTCAGTTCCTGCAGCATACAGTGCACTTTTGCGCTACCACAGCTGAAAATTAAAGGCTGGGGGCCCCGATAGAGGGGGGCCCGGGCCACTTACCACTTGTGCTCTCTTCCCTCCCTTAAGTCGGCTCTGGGCTCCTGTTATTACTAAACTACTGCTCTCTTACCCTACTCCTCCTCTCTGCCCCTCCCAGCTCACATCACAGGTCAGTGTCACCCTGAGCACGGGGGAGGAGGAGAGACGCTGCTGTCGCTGAAGCAGGAGAGATTGAGAACAAGTCTCGTCTCCGCCTGCACTGATGACAACTCAGGCTCCGCCTCTGGGTTACAACTAGATCCCCTTCAGTCTTCTGCTCTGCTCCTGCTTGCTGGCCGACGCTACCCACACAACCCCGCGGTGCGTGGCTAGCCTATTACATTCTGCTATCTGTCCCAGCTTCTGTCACATCCGGACTCGCGCATGCGCAGTCCGGGTTTCAGACGGGGCTGTGGGGAATGCGGGGTATTTATTACGTTTTGCGGGGGAGCGGAAGGCTTGTAGAAAAAACAGGAGCCTCCCGCAAGAAGCCGGAGGGTTGGCATGTATGGGGTAGGGTCAGTGGGCTAGCAGTTTTACTATCCACGTAGATTGAGTCACCGCGCCCGAAGTGTGGCGAGCAAAGCGAACAATCACATGGTTGTGACATCAGAAGTACTTTAGCCTAGTTGACTTTAGACCTAACCCTGCAGCTATGGCACATAATAGGATGGATGCGCAGGATGGACTGACAGCTTCTCTACCACCTTTCTTGCCTGCTCCTCCTTGCACAGGAGGGAGTGGGCTCCGAGCTGTTGTAGGCTGCAGTGCATAGCCAGAACAGGACCATGGTTGTGAATGGGGCTTGAGGGAAGGGTTACAGGATCAGTTACAGTATATATAGTGAGTTTGACTTCCAACTTCCTGCTTCCACCAGTGCTGGATTCAAGAATGTGCCCTGGCCCTGTCACCTCTTTCCTAGCCCTGTCATTTCTGTCCTGGGCCTGTTATCCTCTTTCCTGGTCCTGTCACCCTTCTCTCCTGTCCCTCCTGTCATTTCCATTTCACCTCTGTCCTGGCCCTGTCCTCACCTCTATCCTGTCACTGTCACCCTCTCGCTCCTGTCCCCTCTGTACTGTCCTGGTCCTGTCATCCTCATCCTTTCCATGTCCCTTCTGTCCTGTCCCTGTCACCTCTGTCCTGTCCCTGTCACCTCTGTCCTGTCACTGTCACCGCTGTCCTGTCCCGCCCTGCTATTTCTGTCCTGTCACCTCTTTACTGCCCGGTCCTGTCCCTGCCACCACTGTCCTGTCCCCACTGTCTTGTCCCTTTCAGCTCTGTCCTGATCCTGCCACTTCTGTGGGTTGGAAAGTTAAGGGGTATCTAGAGAACAGTAAAGTCCTTGTGGGTCATTCAGAGATGTACGCAAACCCGATGGTTTGCTTACATCTTCGATGGTGGGATGTTTATGCATGTGGGTCCATTGTCCTCGCATGCACAAAATGGGGGCATTTCTACCCGGCAGTGTGAACATCCGGGCCATCCTGATTTACCTTAGGGTTACTCAGATGGTCAACGTTCACGCAAGTGATCCTGGTAGAGTGTCTTCAGGCGCAACAGCAGATCACAGAAGCATGCAGGAGGCGTCTATTAACACAAGATGCCTCCTGGTGCATTAGAGGGGTGAGGGGTGCTGTGCTGTGAGACAGACATAGAATGGGGCATTATGTGATGCTGTAAGGTGGGCTGTAACTGGGTTAGTGTGTGCTGTGGGGGGCTCAGTGTGCTATGTGGAGGCATGAGTGAGCTGGGATGGAGGTCAGTGTGCTAGGTGATTGCTGTCAGAGGGCTGTGAGTTGGTGTGATATGGAATGTACTGGCAGTGAGAGCTATAGAGGGGGCAATCAGCAGGGCCAAAATTGGGAAAACTTAGAGAGAGCTAGCAAAAATCAAGTGTATTGTAAATACATAGCCGACTATTCAAGGCCGTGGTGGACCTTTTCTTCTGGGTGCTGTACATAGACATGAATCAGGAATTAAATATTATTATTATTATCATCCTTTATTTATATGGCGCCACAAGTGTTCCGCAGTGCCTTACATAGTACATAAAACTAGTAAGTGAACAAGAAACAAGTAACTTACAGTACATTATAGTGCAGGACAAGGACACGACTTTTACACATTGCTGCAATAGCAATTAAAACACTCACAATAAGCAGCAGGGAGTTGGCAGTCACATGTTAGGTGCCCTTATAGGGAGTAAGGTGTAGAAGAAAATGTAAAGAAGAGTACATGAGGGAAGAGGTCCCTGCTCATAAGAGCTTACATTCTAAAGGAGAGGGGCAGACAGAGAGGCGTGACACAGAAGGTAGATAGGGAGGAAAGAGCATGAAGTGGGTTAGGATGAGAGCTGGAAGGCCTTGATGAAGTAGTAGGTCTTGAGAGCCCGTTTGAAGACTTGTGGAGAGTCTGATAGGGAGAGGGAGAGCATTCCAGGTATGGAGCAGCATGGGCAAAATCTTGGATGCGAGAGTGGGAGGAAGTAATCAGTTGGCCAGAGAGGCGGCGTGCATTGGTTGATCGAAGTGGGCAGGGCAGGAGTGTGAAGGGAGAGAAAGTCAGAAATGTATGCGGGAGAGGATTTGGTGAGGGCTTTGTATGCGAGTGTAAGAACCTTGAATTGGCATCTGAAGGGGAAGGGGAGCCAGTGTAGGGCTTGAAGGAGAGGGGAAGCAGATGTAGAACGTCTGGAGAGGAAGATGAGCCAAACAGCAGCATTAAGGACCGACTGTAGTGGAGAGAAGTGAGAGACTGGGAAATAGTGCTATATATTGATTGAGGGTGGGGGGGCCCAAAACCAGTATCTTGCCTAGGGCCCAATGAGGACTAAATCCGGCTCTGATTGATGGCAGTTTCTGGCGGTTTCCAAAACTGCTGCTTAGTGAAATTTAGCCCAGAGAATCTCATTTCCTATTTTCAAAGGAATGTCAGCAACTTCTTGCAGATCTCAGATACTGACTATTGTAATGATTATGTTTAATCTGTCTCTTATATATTGTATTTTCCTCACCTAGTTCAAATCACCCAGAGGGACTTTAGTGTGCTTGACAGGATGTCATTGCTTTCAGCTACTAAAATTACAGATCAATCTTTATGGGTAAGGCTTCTTAAGTTTAGATGAATATGCAGGTTTTATATGGAGATATGAAAGAAATCAGTGTGAGCACTAACAGGGTTTATAATTCTCTGGTGCTTCCAAAGTGCATTGCTGCTACAGGTCGATACAATCCAATATTATTGAATCATACTGTAGCACACTGTACGGTCAGACCTCCACATCCAATGCAAACGTACTCTTTATTTCTGCAACATTTCGGTCTGACATGATAGATAGGAGATATACACTGTATGAAATAGATTAACAGATAGAATATTGTGTAACACGAACCTACATACAAACAAAAAGAAAATCGGCGTGCACTCACCAGTTTGTAGAATAAAAAGATACTTTATTGAGGCATATCAGCAGTGTTTTTCTTTTTATATATATTATGACTGGAGCAATTGTCTCTATGTTCATATATTGTGTAGAACCCCGGTCATTTTTATGCTTACTGTGAGTGTGGACAATTATTGGTTTTATATAGATAGGTAGATAGATAGATAGACAGACAGATAAATAGATAGAATCAACTCATCAACTCTTTGGAAACCGTGAAAGCAAAACTCGTCATAACCAGAGTCACTCCGTGTTGTGATCAGAAAGATGGCAGGATTTGTTACAGTATTTTGGTTAATTTATTTAACAAGTGCTATATATACATACTGTATGAACTGCCCATACTGTATATATGTCTGATCAAGGACATAAAAAAATCTGAGTTAAATTGTATGAGGTTATCTCAAGAGCCTGAAGGAGAGGGAGGTCATGGCTGCTTGAAGGGGAATGGGATTGAAATACTGGTGGCTCAATAGCTGCCGGTTCAAATCCCGACAGTGACAATGCGACAGATCGAGATCCCAACAGGCGCTGGTAAGTACCTTAACCCTCCCCTCTCCCCCCCTAACCCTCCCTTAGTGGTGCCTAACCCTAACCTCCCCCCAGGGGTGCCTAAACCTAACCCCCCCCTCCCCGCACCCTAAACCTAACCTTCCCGTGGGGGGGTGCCTTATCCTAACCTCCACCCTAGTGCCTAACCCTAACCCCCCCATCCCCTAACCTTCACCCGGCGGGGTGCCTAACCATAAGTACCTAAACCTAACCCCTCATCCCCAGGCTAAGTATTATACTTACCTGGCAGAGGACAATGGGGATGGCGGGTGTCGGTCTTCCGGCGTCAGGATTAAGATACAGTAGATAGCATTTTAACATCTATCTTAAGTCCCTTGTCGGGCAGGTCCTGTCGGGATTTAGACCAGCGGACACAATGCAATTAACTACATCCCCTTGAAGGAGAATGTATGTGCGTTATGGGGGGGAGGAGGGGTTGATCACTCTGATCACACAGCAGCCCCCTTTCCCCTTCATCTGCCAATGCTCAGCTCTATCTTTCTAACTATCACAAACTGTCCTCTATCTGTCCCAAAGTGACAAAATTATATATTTGATATGCAGATGCGTCACCACCAGGGATGAGGTGACTGTATTTTTTCCTCAACCAGAGATTTGGTGGGAGGACAGCATTGTACAGTACATCAACCAGAGATTTGGTGGGAGGATAGCATTGTAAATCAACCAGAGATTTGGTGGGAGGACAGCATTGTACAGTACATCAACCAGAGATTTGGTGGGAGGACAGCATTGTACAGTACATCAACCAGAGATTTGGTGGGAGGACAGCATTGTACAGTACATCAACCAGAGATTTGGTGGGAGGACAGCATTGTAAATCAACCAGGGACTTGGAGGTTATGTATTATAAGTCACCTGAAAAGGGGGGAGGGGGGGGGTTGTGGTTCAGCATCAAAAAGCCACCAGTGATTTTTGTTCTGACTCTGTATTTTAAGGTTGCATTAAACGTGGGGAATTAGCATTGTATACCTAGTATTGGGGGTCTAGTTTTGTGGAATATTACTGTATGTACTGATTTTTTTATAGTGATAACTAGAGTGAACTTAGTATACTTTATCAGTCACTATAATGGTCTCTGTGTTTGTATGCTCTGTATTAAATATACATTAGGTCACTAAGATTCTTTCTGTATTGTATAGTGGTCACTGGGATGCACTCTGTATTGTATGTATGTCACTAGAATGCTGTCTGTATTGTATTTCAGCCACTAGAATTAGTACTATACTGTATAGAGGTTACTGGAACACTGTTGTATTGAGGTTACCACATGCTCTTGAGGTCACTAAAATATGCTCTGCTTAATAAAGAGGTCACTAGAATAGGCTCTGCATTGAATACTGATGGTGCTGCTTTGTGTTTAATGGTCATTCTATAAAATAACATGCAAAGAACCGCTCTGTCAGTAGGAGCGGCCCTTTGCGGTGGAGGGACTTCCGGGTCTATGAACAGAAGGATTTGCGTGCCGCGGGGGGCGCAGGGAGGGATCCCTCTGTCAGCACTCAGCAGAGAGAAGCCCATAGGCTTCTATGGGTAACGGCATCAGGAAGCTGGCGTTACCCATCGCATCCAGGTCCCGGAGTGCATCGCACTCCGGGTTTGGTGCATATGAAAAATGTGGTCAAACCTGCATTTTCGGGGTTTGACTGCATTTTTATATTTGCTGCATCTCGCCCATAATCACTTATTCCATTTTGATTGTTGCTAAAAGAGAATTGGACTCTTACTTGTGTTATGCTGGTGAGAGAAGTCTGGCAAACCATTACAGAGAACTGTCTATTGATCTGGATCAATGGGTGTATCGTGATAAGTAAGCTAAAAGGCTATTATTAATTGTGATGTTATACATTAATAAAATGATTCTGCAAAATCGTTTACAAGCAATGCATTTGACAGTAATACAATTAGACGCTGTGTCTAGTCATTTTACTCACATGCTTCTACTTCTATTTATCTAGTACATTATTTCACAGGCTTTACATTGCTGCGCAATTAGGAATCTGGAGCCAAAGTTGAACTCATCCAGACTGAAAACAAACCTCTCAGCAATACAAATTGAGTCTATGGGTTAAATTTACTAAGAGGCAGTTTTGGTGTCATATAGAACCTTCTGGATTGATCAATTGATCTATGATCTCAACGCCGTAAGTCCGGCAGTCCAGTGTTCTCAAGGGACTGTTCCCAGCGGTGGGTGACATTTGGCACTGGCTGCGAGCAGCTCGCGGACCGCCGGCCATTTGAATTTGGCACTGTCCACAAGCCAATTACGGCTTTTCAGACTGGCAGCCAATAGAAAGCGGCTGCGGCGAGCCGTATCATGGGTGGCTTCGTCCGCAGCGTCTGACGTCAGATGCCACTGGGCAGAAAAGTCAGTTTGGCGGCGGCGGGTGGAGGATGCAGACATCACAGAAAGAGGCCGGAAGATGCCGCTCAAGACAGAAGAGCTCCGGCAGCATGTGCTGCTGGCCAGGACAGGGCCAGCGTCAGAAGAATGTGGCTGAGGACCGGACAGGAAGGCTACCATTAATCCCTCCCTAGACCATCAGGTTGTTGGGCACTAGGCCCATGGGGTAATTAGGCCTGTGGCACTGATGGGTGGGTGCCATTTATTACCTTGCCCATGGCACCAAACCCCCTAGTTACGCCCCTGCAGAACACAGACACTAAAAGTGTTAATCCTTTATTATTATCATTATTATTAATAAAGTATCATGTGGATGGGGACTCTCTCACCTGATTGTAGGTGAGGTCAGTCAGTCTGCCTGCTTAGAGCGTGCAAGCAGTGTGGTGGTTACCCCTTCCCTCTCCTTCATGTTACTCAGAGCATCTCAAGGTACTTCAGTGAAAACCTGATCAAAATTGGCTAAGTAGTTCTCGAGTTTATCGCCAACATACTGTACATACAAACAGACAATTTTATAGATAGATAGTTCGATTAATAGATAGAGTAAGATACACAGATAGATAGGTAGATAGATTATAAATAAATAGACAGATGATAGATATATAGATAGATAGATAGATAGATAGATAGATAGATAGATAGATAGATAGATAGAGATATAGCAAAAGGTGGAAATCGGTGGTCACAGAAGTCGGGCGCGCCCTTTTCCCCGTAGCGCTATCATGACCAGGTGAAGACTTTCACATAGGCATTGTGAAATCTCCACCAAAACAAACCGGAAGTTGCATATTTGTGGTGTGTGTGTATGTATGTGTGTGTGTGTAAGTGTGTGTGTGTGTGTATATTTGTGGCGTGTGTGTGTGTGTAAGTGTGTGTGTGTGTATATTTGTGGTGTGTGTGTGAATATGTGTGATGTGTGCGTGTAGCCAATTAACATGATAGCGAGATGATTCATAGCCTATGTTACTCTGAGGATCTCAAGAAACATTTTGTGAAAACCCGATCAAGATCAGTTCAGTTTTGTTGTTCTCCAGTTTATTGGGAACATACATGCAAATGAATGATTTTAAATAGACATACAGTACATGCCTACTCTCCCGGAATTTGCGGGAGGCTCCCGATTTTTCGGGTAACCCCCACACTCCCGGGAAAGTAGACACCTCCGCATTCTACCCACTTCCTAGTGAAGTGGGCAGAATGGGGAACATTTTCTTGCGGTTCGGCAGGGCCGCGAGTATGTAACATTACTGTAAAATAATAAATGATGCAAATAAATTTACAAGAAATGTAAGAATTGAAATCTAAAAATAAATGAAAACCAGAAAAATCTAAATAAAATTAAGGAAGTAAAATTACAACATTAAGAATATTCCTATTTTTTTTTTTTAATCTTACTCAATGAAAGGCAGCATTGGAACATTAGATTCAGATGAATGCACAAACTGAGCCCCTGAAACAACTAAAGCAGAGTTACTGTTATGCTCAGATAAAATTTCCATTGATCATATTTACATAACAATACACTACAGATGTGCAAGTTCGGTTCCCAGAGAACCGACAACAACTGAATTTAAGGGTTAGGAATCACTTTTGGGTTCCGAGTCGAACAGTCTCAGTTTGGTTCTGCAGGCAGTCCGGAACTCGGATTTAAAAACTGAACTAGAGTTTTGGATTGCATGTAAACATGTTCAAACGTGCCCTTCGGATGCAGTACTCAGTTCTGCTATGCTGCCAAGCATAGGCAAACGCAGGGGGGGTTTCCGTATGCCTGGAAACCCCCCTCCCCAGCACATACCATGACCACAGTAGAAATAGTAATATAAAAGAATTTTACTAGAGCTACATGTTCTTCTCAGTATCACAAATGAAATAATTAGCACCACCTGTGGATCTTTTAACATGTATTAGCCAGTAATAAATAACATGTGCATCAACTAGGAGATCTGGAAAACATGCACTGTTAGGGATGCACTGCTATAGAGCCCAATATGTACATATATGTGCAGGGCAGTGCTAGGGTCTTCTGCTGCTCCCCCAGACTCCCGGACTTGCTCCAATGCTCTGGAATGGTGCTCACATCTAAAATAAAAACATTCAGCTCAGGCAGGATGGCTTACTGCCGCATCAAATGATTTACTGTGATCCTGTATATGCTGGAATTATGACACATAATACACATTATATGATGCATATTAAAGCTGGATAAGTACTAATTCTGCCCTCTTCATGGACTGGCCACACTCGATCTAAAATGAGGCATTTGGAAACCCCCTCTAGAAATCCTGCGTTTGCCACTGCTGCCAGGGGCCATCTTTTGTCCTCAGACACCTCCTGCAACATTAGAATATTTTCTCAGCGTTGGTGCGTCCAAAGCGGCAACAACGATGAGCATAGCGTAAAACTCTGAATCAGGCCTAAAGGCCTTATACACTATAGGTAACTCATTTGAAAATGAATGTCCTTTCTAACGGTTGTTGATTTTGCACCCCTTACATTGCAACAGGGTTTATCCACATACAAAGTTGCTTTTTTTTTACTTTACCCCCAGACCCAGAATTATATCTAAAACCTCCCAGGGAATTACTAGCATTCCTAGTATATTTGCCACCCCAAACAATGGGCCAAATTTACTAAGCAGCGGGTTCTAATAAACCCTGGCAGTTTGGTAGCAGTTTGATGGCGGGTTCTAAACCCCGGGGGTTTGGTGGCGGTTTGGGGCAGTTTCTAAATGGCAGCCCTGTTCTATTCTAAAATGTGTTTTGATGGCGGTTTTGCTGCAGTTTTGCAAACCACCACCAAACCCCCGGGATTTAGAACCCGCAGCTTAGTACATTTTGCCCAATGTCTCAATGTTTGAATTCTGAGTATAATAATTAACCCCCCATCCTTTCATTATATAATTAGTCTTGCCTATTTATAACTGATGCGAGAGTGGGGCTCATGTCCATTCAGTAAGTTGGAGAGTATCACTCTGCATTTGTTCCTATGCTTGTAGAACATTTTGCTCCCACCTGAGCTTCTCCTGCATTAAACTTAGCTGCTTTTGCTGAAATATCCCTCTGTATTGGGGACTGATTTATTTTTTTTCTCCAAATGCTTAGCTTCCATTGTGTTTCTTTATAAACTAATTGCCCAACTTTATAATTTTTTTTTTTACTAAAATATCATATCACGGGATGTAGGTGGCATCCCGGCGTGCAGGATGCCAACGGTCTAAATACCGGCGCCAAAATCCCAAAAGGTCGGAATCCTGGCACCAATATCCTGACTGCCGGCATCCCGAAGGTAAGTTCCGGGGTGGTTGGGGAGGTTAGGTCTAGGTAGCGGGGTTAGGGTAAGGCACTAGGCGGGGAGGTTAGGGTTATAAACATATTTACCATTACTTCCTATGGGTGTCGGGATTCTGGCTGCCGGGATGCCGCTGTCGGTATTCTGACCAGCGACATCCCGACAGCCGGGATTTCATACCCAACCCCATATCACCACTTTAATACTATCTTCCAAAAACAAGGTGGATCTATATTTTTTAGAATAAAATTAGATAGCAGCGCTCTGTCACAATATAGCTAACTTCATCAGAAAGTAAATTATATCATCTAACAAAAGACCATATAAACAAAAAAAATCATCATTTAATTGGACAATAAAATACATATAAAAACATACATTGAAAAGAAAATTGCATAAAAGATAAAATTAAGGCATCCACTTATGCAGAAAAATACCAATATATAAAAACAATCTACTTGTACATCCACAGAAAATCACATAGGGATGGAAAGTAACAAAGTAAGCTGACTGATACAATAACAGTTATTCAATGGAAGTGGGTATACACACACATACACAAAAGAGAAATAAAATAATAAACAAGGAAAAACGGGGAAAGGAGAGGGGGAAAAGTGAGTACTTGTATTGAAGTAAAATTGTTGTACAGTATTTGTAGTATGAACTTGGTAGCGATCATGCTGTTCACTGTGGTTACCAGTATTAAATATATGGCTGTAGTTTACACTGCCTCCAAGGTTTTAGTTATAGGCCATATTTCCTAACTGTAGTGAGACCAGTAAATAGTCAGAAGCAGCACCGTCCGAGCGCTATGCTGGACAGCTGATTAACAAATCATAGGTTAGAGTTATACAACATAGGCTCTGTGATTATGACAAAGAACAGGTATTGGGCTCACACGCTAGTAATTATAGAATCTTCTTCTTACTTGTAGTGAGACCAGAAGGTAGTTAGAAGCAGCACCATACGAGCGCAGTACAGTTAATAGTTGGTTAGCATGTAATATAATAGAGTCATATAACATACGTAGGCTCCGTTGGCTGATAAGCAACAGGTATTAGACTCGCCCGCCGGTTACCTCTTAAATCTCTTTTGTATGATGCTCCTCTAATCGGGAAATCGCCGGTTCCGGGTAGTTACCATTGCTATTCTTTGTAATATGTTCTGACGGTATCTGTATGCGGTTTACACCGGTCGGTTGTGACCGCTAATAGCCGTTGGTCCTAAGGGATAGCCTGTGTCCAGGGTTTGTGTAATAGACACATACAAAACACGAACAGTAAGGGCGCTGTGATTAACAGTAAAGAATATTCTACTGCTGCTCTCTGTGGTGACTAGCCACTCTAATGGGATAAACCCAAGCAAAAAATAGTGTAGAAGAAAGCGCAAATAGAATATTGATTTGATATATTTAATATAAAAAATTTTTAAACCTTAATGGTAAAAACAGGGGAAGAACCACCTGAATCATATATAAATCCACAAAATAAGTACAAGAGCTGTGTATATATTCAACAGTATAAATTTAAATTAAATTCACATATAAAATAGAATTGAATTAAATAATATTAAATTAAATAAAATAAAATACATGTATAATTGCTGCATATATATTGATCAAATTGTTCTATATATATCATATCATATTTCCTTATTTATGACTGAACTTCAGACGGAATATCAAGCACCGGCACAGGCTTTATTTCCAGCAGCCGCGCACCAGCAAATACCCGGCTTATTTATTTTGGCTTCAACGGAGCTCCGACTGTGTGTGGCAGGAATACCAACAGCCGCAGATCCAGCTGATATTCGGCTCAGCTCTCCTCCTGGTTCTCCCTTACACAGAGCCCCGACCGCTGACTAACAGCGATCTTTTACTGCTGCGGCGATTGAAAGCATATACACACCAGTCAGATGGCCCCTGCTAGGTGACTCCACACTGAGTGGTTATTCAGGACTGCTATATTCCCGGTGTACATCATCATCATTACCCCTCTGTGCGGTGACTTTTCAACATCAGAGAGGCATTCCGGACACTGCCCTCTTTTTGTTTTCGGAGCGCAATTGGGAGTTACATAACAGGTCAGCTAGTATTGTGCACAATACCATTGTTCAATTAACCAATACTAGTGCAATATGCACAAGTGATTATACTATTCATCTAACAAGAATCCTTTTATCATTTGGGAATGATTGTATACCTATAACATCGGATTGAGGCTTTTGTCCCACAAAGGATATATATAGAACAATTTGATCAATATATATGCAGCAATTATACATGTATTTTATTTTATTTAATTTAATATTATTTAATTCAATTCTATTTTATATGTGAATTTAATTTAAATTTATACTGTTGAATATATACACAGCTCTTGTACTTATTTTGTGGATTTATATATGATTCAGGTGGTTCTTCCCCTGTTTTTACCATTAAGGTTTAACATTTTTTTATATTAAATATATCAAATCAATATTCTATTTGCGCTTTCTTCTACACTATTTTGTGTAATAGACCCCCATCTCCGAGCAAGTGGAGCAGGTATAGCCGCCGTCTCAGAGCAAGTGGAGCGGGTAAAGCCAGCAGGATACCTGTATCATGGGAAGCAACGCTGCGCTCCAATGTGTCGGAGGCTGTCGCCCTGTGTTTAGTTCCCAATGTACCAACAGGATCAGATGCTAGTGGATGCCACAGGACTCCTAACGTGTTTCTTCGCACTTGGCGATTTAGTCAGCGCTTAGGGTAAATGACTCAGGGGTCTATTCAGCAACAGTGACGGTGTTGCCCAGAATATTATCGGGCAACATTGTTACAATAATTGAGCAATTATGATAAAATATGTAAGCTATGCAGCAATATTTTGTGCAGGGACAGCAGTTGCGGTAACACGCTGTCCCTGTGATGTCACAGAAGGGATTGTTTTCGGGATTCCGATAACAATCCATTCTGTTTGTTCCCTGCGCATGCTCAGTCATGCGCTCTGGAACAGTCTCCGTCCTGGCTTCCCAGTGGCCGCGGAGGAGTAAGTGCAGCTTTAGCCTCCCGAAATTGATTTATGTGCTTTTATATTTAACATTTATATATAAATGTTAAATATAATCGCACATAAATATACATGTGTACAGGCTAGTATAAAGCCTGTACACAATGGCTTGATCCCTACAGTGCGGTACTCAGCGAGATGGGAATTAATGGAGAAGATAATTGCGTTATATTCGCCATTATCCCATTGCTGAATAGGGGAGCTACATAAAAAATATGGAAATCATAGACCCCTCTATCCCAGATCGATTCTAAAATATTTTGGAACGAGTGAGAACTGTATTCAGGTGAGATGGAAATCTCTAATTCCTCAAGTCACCACAAACTAGATTATTGCAAGATTAGACCATGATTTAGGTTAAATACCTATATTACAATTTTTTTATCATTTGTGAGGATTTCAGAAAAAATTGAAATACTAGATATTGTATTATGCCCAAGAGACACACTGGTGTATTCTGACTCCATGGGATAATGAGATCTCCTAAGCAGGTAAAGCTTTCTAATAAAGGAGGGTAACCCAATTTCGTGGATAAGTCCATTATTATTAGATTTCCAGTGGAGATGCCCCAAAATTAAAATCACCACCAACTACAGTATTAACTGTTAATCTGCAAAAAATTACATTTGGCAACTATATTGAGAAAGAATTCACTCTCATAAACTTTGGCAGCTTAAAGATTACACAAAAAATATTTAAATTTACCCATTGATACTTCAATATTTATGTATCTTCCTGCTCTATCTGTAACTGAATATTATTATTATTATTATTATTACTATTATTATTATTATTATTACCCATTTCCAAAGCCTTTTTCTAATTGAGATGGCCACTTATCTTGTCTTAAAAGAGGCAACGGTTACTTTATCTTTGATCTTTTGATTTTTCATTGATCTTTAGAGGTTAATATACTTCCTGTAAATCGGATATGTCTACTTTTGTTTACTTAAAAGCTAATTTGTTTTTTATATATTTAGCAGGAGAGTAAATCCACCCAACATTCCAAGAAATAAAGGTCAAAGTATACATAATATTACATACTTTTACTTTTAGTAATAAAATAATGTAATAGTAAGATTGATTTTAAAGAGAAAATCAACATTGTACAATTTAAATACTAACTGTTGCACAACATTACACCGAAGGCCATAAGTGTAACTAGGAAAATTATAATGCAAAACACAAAAGAAAGAGAAAAGAAACACGAACACAACGTAAAAAAAAGACACAATAGTTTGAAAGCAGGTATGCTACAGATATAGGTTACAGTTAGACAAGCAAAGAGCAAATAATACAGTAACAGGAGTCACAAATAGATAAAATGTGAAACATTAAACATGTATCATGCGTTGTATGTTTCTTTGAGAAATGATACGAGACGTTTTCCACCTTGGAAGGTAATTTTTGAGAAGGTTTTTGAATCTTCTTCCAAATAGGCTAGGACATAGGTTCTCAAACTTGGTCCTAAGGACCCCAAACAGTTCATGTTTTCTACAGTAGGTCTCCTCACAGAATCACAAGTGAAATGCAGGGTAATCCTGGAAAACATAAACCGTTTGGGGTCCTGAGGACCGAGTTTGAGAACCAGTGGGCTAGGGCATTTCATGTTGCCACAGTCAGTAGAGATCCACAACTTGGTTGCATAGATGGATGTGAAATTGCAACCTTTGATTAATAGCTAACAACTCCTTTCTCACTCTTAGGAGGGAATTCAATTCAAAGCAATGTTTTTCCTTGCACTCTGTATAGGTACGTGGGAAATTTTTAGATTTTGGCACTACCGTAAATGGCCAATATGTACAAACCTGGGCATTGCATTGCTTTGAATTGAATTTCTCCCATAACATTTATGACCCAAAAATACCTAGAACAAAAACAAAGTATTTTTGCATTTTATAGACAGATCCTATAACGACTTCTTGCTTATATTTTAGACATCCGAAGGTAAGCACCCTAATCCTATCCTCTGTGTCATCCCTTGGAATGTGCCTTTTGCCCTCTAATTGAGCCATGTTCTTACAGAGTTTTAAGTACCTTTGGTTCTCTTCAGGCAGGTTCTATAAGTGCAGGGCCAGGTAGACCATCACCAATTAATTGTAATTTATTTTGCCTCAATCTACTTTCCAGGTAATTACTTTTCTCTTAATTACCTCTGATAGAGTGTTTGTTAATAGAAGTAATCTTGGAAACCTTTCTCTTATTCTGCGCTCACTTGCAGTGGCTGGCTCAGCATTGGCAATATATTTCTTCTTCTTAATAGCTGTTACCACCATCATCACTGGTTCTATCATTTCTTTAATTTCTCTAGCTTACTGTAGGTCACCATAGGAGTAAGTGATCAGAGCTGTATCGGATGCTGTGTCTACCGGCGCATGAAGGGCCCACCGGGGAAATGCAGTGATAGGGCCCCATACTCAGGGCCGAAGTATAGGCAGGGCGACAGGGGTGGTCATCCACATAAGGGACCCCCACACTGGGCTGATTCAGACCCGGTCGCAAGCGCTGAGCGCTCGCAACCGGGTCGATGGTGGCCCAGAGCGCATGTACACTACAGAGCCGGCTCCGTCGTGCGCATGCGCGAGACCCGGATAGTGACGGGCAATCCGTCACTCCGGGTCTCGCACCAAAGGGGGCGTGCTGTTGATGTTGAGTGACAGCACGCCCCCTTTGGTGGTCGGGCGGGCCAGGGGGGTGGCTGCCCAGACGGAGGCGTTCCCATGAGAATGTCTACCGTCTGGGGGCTGCCCCACTGACATCACAAGTCAGCCGAAAGCTTTCTGGGGCTTGCGGCCACGAGACCCTACCACAAGGGTCTCGTCGCAAGCCCGATGGTCGTCTTGACCATCGCGACCATCATCATGGCCGCTCGCTATAGCTGTGGGTGGTCACCCACAGCTATGCGAGTGGCCAGGAGGCCGTTCTAAAAAAAAAAAGACCGGCCCTGATTCAGAGCGAGCGCTCTGTCAGAGCGACCGTCTCGGAGTGGATGAGCCCGTGGATAAATACTAATATTCTGGACCTGCAGAAGGAAGTGAGGCCTGGGATATAATTGCGCACACACACTTCTGCTGTTGCCTGTCTAAATCAAACAGAGGATGAGAGAGTGAATGGTACGTTGGTCCCAGGTAAAGAGAAAGGCAATGCTTCTGCTTTCTGGGATATCAGGTGCATCTCTCCTCTGATACAGATTGCATTGTAGGGGAGGTAACAGTAAGAGACCCAGATGAGAGAGCTTGATGGAGGGATAGAGAAGAGATAAGAATGTGTGCTGTAATAAACCCAGTATGGACATGGGATGTCAAATAAATCATAAAATGTGACCTTGACAAATATTAGCACAGAGTAATAAAGTGGTCACTGTGCAGCAAAATTATGTGCCATAAATCACAAGCTATAATCAATGCTGCAATATATGAAGAAAAGAGCACACATAGATGGAGAATGCATGAAGAAGTATAACGTCTAGTGACAAATGTGAGAGGAAGTAAGCCCTGTGATCCAGGATCGCGGAGGCCCCTCTATTCTGCCCCATCAAGCAGGGGATGAAGGGATGGATGACCACGTGAGTCACAGGAGAAAAGAAAAACGCTGATGAGATCTGAAGTGCCAGCAGTAGCTCACCCCTGCTACCAGCCGGTATTGCAGGGGGAGTCACACACTGGTGTACTCAGATTCAGGGGTGTATCTAGGGATCCGAGCACCCCTGGCAAGTTAATGGACTGGCGCCCCCCATAATTTCAGGAATTGCCCCCAGTAGTAGCCCCCCTGTGCAGTGCCCCAGTAGTCCCATCTATGCAGTGCCCCCAGTAGTAGCCACACCTATGCATTGCCCCCAGTAGTAGTCCTCCCTATACAGTACTCCCAGTAGTAGTCCCCTCTATGCAATGCCCCTAGTAGTCGTCCCCCTTATGCATTGCCCCCAGTAGTAGTCCCCATATGCAGTGCCCCGAGTAGTTGTCCCCTCTATGCAATGCCCCCAGTAGTAGTCCACCCTATGCAGTGCCCCCAGTAGTAGTCCACCCTATACATTGCCCCCAGTAGTAGTAGTCCCTATACAGTGCCCCCAGTAGCAGCCCCCACACCCATAATGTGCCCCCAGTAGCGGCTGTCCTATACAGTGCACCCAGTAGCGGCCATCCCCCCAACATAATGTGCCCCCAGTAGCGGCCCCACCTATACAGTATATATATATTATTTATTTTATTTATTTATTATCAGTTATTTATATAGCGCACACATATTCCGCAGTGCTTTACAGAGAATAGTTGACCATTCACATCAGTCCCTGCCCCAGTGGAGCTTACAATCTATATTCCCTATCACATGCGCACACACACATACACACTAGGGTTAATTATTTTGTTGGGAGCCAATTAACCTACCAGTATATTTTTGGAGTGTGGGAGGAAACCGGAGTACCCGGAGGAAACCCACGCAAGCCACACTCCCCCCCTGTGCCATAAAAAAAACACACATGACTGGCAGCTGTGAAGGGCAGACTGCTCTCACTGCAGTCTGCCCTACACTTGAGGGGCCCGGAGGACTAGCGGGGCTTTTTCAAGTCCCTGGGGTAATCCACCCATTGGCTGCTGGAGGCACTGCTGGATGGCGCCCATGGCGAGTGCCATCCTGGCCAATGGGTAGATAAGCCCCTGCTCAGATGCAGGAGCGTGGTCGAGGGACAGTGGAGAAGATCACGCTCTAAGGCAGATTTTCTCCTTTTCAAATTTATGCTCTCATCCTATAGTGCTGCGCTCTCCCTCTCTAAACAGTCATACTTTAAGAAACTCATCTCCTCTCAGTCCTCTAATCCCCAGCGTCTCTTCACTACTTTCAACTCCCTCCTTCGCCCACCCCCTCCTCGTCTCCCCTCCTTGCTCACTGCCCTTGACTTTGCTACCTACTTTACATCTAAAATTGATTCCATACGTCAGGACATCATATCCAACCAGTCCCCCAGCTCTCCACCTCCTCCTTTCCCTAGTCACCCCTCCCCATCAACTTTACCAACTCTAACATCCTTCTCCCCTGTATCTGGAGAGGAAGTCATGGCCCTCATCCGGTCCTCCCCCCCTTCCACCTCCCCCCTTGATCCCATCCCCTCCCGCCTCCTCCGATTCCTCTCTCTCTCAGCCTGCTCCCATCTTGCCCACCTCATTAACCTCTCCCTCTCATCAGGCACTGTTCCTTCTGCATTCAAACATGCCCTTGTCTCCCCCATTCTTAAAAAACCTACCCTTGATCCTAACCTTCTTTCTAACTACCGTCCCATCTCTCTCCTCCCCTTTGCCTCCAAACTCCATGAGCGGATTGTCTACAACCGCCTTACCACTTTTCTTTCCTCCCACTCCCTCCTTGACCCTTTTCAGTCTGGCTTCCGTTCTCTCCACTCCACTGAAACTGCCCTCACAAAAGTCAGCAATGACCTCCTTGCTGCCAAATCCCAAGGCCACTACTCTCTTCTCATTCTCCTTGATCTCTCTGCTGCTTTTGACACTGTGGACCACCCTCTCCTGCTGAATATCCTTCACTCCCTTGGTCTACGTGAAACTGCCCTCTCCTGGCTGTCATCCTACCTCTCTGACCGATCTTTTTCAGTTTCCTCTCACGACTCCTCTTCCCCCCCACAGCCTCTTACAGTAGGTGTTCCCCAAGGTTCTGTTCTTGGTCCTCTCCTATTCTCCCTCTATACTTCCTCTCTAGGTGAACTCATCAGCTCTTTTGACCTCCATTATCATCTCTATGCTGATGATACTCAAATCTACCTTTCCTCCCCTGATCTCTCCCCCTCTCTTCTGATTCGTATCTCCAACTGTCTCTCTGCTGTCTCTTCCTGGATGTCCCAGCGATTTCTTAAACTTAATATGTCTAAGACAGAGCTAATCATCTTCCCACCCTCCCACATCACCTCACTTCCCACTATTTCTTTATCAATTGATGGAATAACTATCTCATCTAGTCCCAAGGTGCGCTGTCTTGGAGTTATCCTGGACTCATCCCTCTCCTTCAAACCACATATCCAGAACCTTTCACAGTCCTGTCGTTTCCATCTCAAAAATATTTCTAAGATCAGACCCTATCTCACCCAGGATGCTACTAAAACCCTCATACACTCACTGGTCATCTCCAGATTGGACTATTGTAACCTCCTCCTATCTGGCCTCCCCAAATCCCATCTCTCTCCTCTCCAGTCTATCCTTAATGCTGCTGCTCGGCTCATCTTCCTCTCCAAACATTCTGCATCTGCCTCCCCTCTCCTACAAGCCCTACACTGGCTCCCCTTCCCTTTCAGAGTCCAATTTAAGGTTCTCACGCTCGCTCACAAAGCCCTCACCCAATCTTCTCCCATATACATCTCTGATCTCATCTCCCTTCACGCTCCTCTCCGCCCTCTTCGCTCAACTAATGCACGCCGCCTTTCATGCCAGCTGATTACTTCCTCCCACTCCCGCCTCCAAGATTTTGCCCGCACTGCTCCCCACCTCTGGAACTCTCTCCCACTCCGCATCAGACTCTCCACCTGTTTGCAATCCTTCAAACGGGCTCTCAAGACCCACTACTTCATCAAAGCCTTCCAGCTATCATTCTAACTCCTTGCTACATGCTCCTTCGTCCCCATTTGTGTCAACCCAGTTTGTCTTCCCCCACCTTTTTAGAATGTAAGCTCTCACGAGCAGGGCCCTCTACCCTCTTGTGCTTCTCCTTACTATAGTGTCATTTACTTCTTACTCACCACCAGGGCACCTAACACTTGGTTGCTCATACTCTGTTGCTTATCTGGGTGATATGGTTGCTAATGTAGCAATATATATTATCCATGTCCTGTATTGTATTGTTCTGTAAGTCACTTGTATACAATTTGTTTTTGTACTTTGTAAGGCGCTGCGGAACACTTGTGGCGCCATATAAATAAATGATAATAATAATAATAACTACCTGTAGTCCAGGAGATAGTGTGCTGAGGATGTGTGTGGAGGGCGGCGTGCAGGCTACAATATAGCGGAGGAAGGACGCGCATTTCGCCGGAGGGCTTGGTCACCTTGTCACATCCCCCAGGGGAACCATTTTTTTTTCTTTTAACGGAGCCGCCTGCTGCGGCCTGCAATTAAGCCCCACCTCTCCCAGCATTTGGCTTCACCCCCTCTTCAAAGACCCACGAATCGCACTGGTCCATCTCCTGCTGCTGCTGCCTCTGAGACAAGGAGAAGCAGAAATGTATATATGTGTGTGTGCGCATATACTGTATGTATATATATATATATATATATATATGTGTGGATATGTATGTATACATGTGGATATACATGTGTATATGTATGTATATATATATATATATATATATATGTGTGTAGAACGACTGCGCGATTACAACATCGTAAATGTTCAATCGTTCATCATACTGTGCAGTGGATATTGTGCCCACGCTGAACGATATGTCATTCAGTGCAGGTACCCTCCCTCATACCCAAACATGCACAACCTGTCGATATCGGCAGGTTGGCCTTCATGTTCAGGCTATGACAGATGCCGGCAATGACCAGCGGGAGCGCACATCGCTCGTCGTTGCCGGCATATTCACTGCACGATTAATGATGTCGTAATCCTTAAATCGTTCGATTTTATCATGAAGTGGATATGCACCTTTAGAGATGCTAGATATCATGGGTGGGTCAGCACCGCACACTGGCGTGTATATATTTGTGATGGGATGTAGTCAGGAAGCCGGCAGTCGGCATCCCGAATGTCTAATCCCGGCAAGGTATTAATGACAGGCGTCGAAATCCCGACGCCTGTCATTAGACCTACGCCGGGAGCCCAACGCCCGGCATACCGAACGAAGGTAACCCTGTTTTAGGGCTCCCTGGGGCACTTAGAGTTAGGCACCCCCCTGGGAGAGTTAGATTTAGACTAGGGGCAGGGGGGGTTAGGGTTAGGCACCCCCGGGGGGAGGTTAGGGTTAGGCACCCCCCAGGGAGACTTAGGTTTAGGCTGCGGGGAAGGGGGGGTTAGGTTTAGGCACTTAGGGGGGGATTGGGGTTAGGCACTAGAGGGAGGTTAGGGTTAGACACCCATAAAGGAGGGTTAGGGTAGGGAATTAGGTTAGCGGTACTTCCCTTAATTAGCGATCGGGATCTTCACCCCTGCCGGGCTTCTCCTGTCGGGATTTGAACCACCGGCCGCCAACTACACCCATTTGTGATACCCGGTTCTCTCATTGTAGCTTGTATGTGTCCACATGCTGATATGCTTATATTTATTTATTTTAAAAAATTACTTATTTATTTAAAATAAATATGTCTCTGGCACTGTACTTTATCTTTCAGATGGGGGAGAGCAACCACATTAAAGTGCAAACAACCGTGGACTAAACAGACTTTATGCATTAAAAAAAGTCTCATTTGCTTCTCCCAATGCCCGATACTCAGCTGTTCTTTAAATTGTCCATTTTGATTTCACTCACTGAATGACATCTATCAATGTTAGTCTTTCCATTATTCATCAACACCCAGATAGCAAAGGTCGCTCAATACATTGCATGACATTTGTCAATTCAATTATCGTTTAAATGGAACAACCAGTCACCGAGCACTGACATCTGTCAATCAGTTTTTCATTTATTTTTTTTCCTAAAGATGATGTTTAAATTAAGTAAGTCGTTGGATTTTGTAGTATCTTTTTTGTACTAACTAAAGATCTAATTGGAATTTTACAAAATACGTCCCCACAAAACATTTTTACATGAGCTTATGCTCCTATTTATCCACCTCATGCATACGATTACATTTATACTTGTCATCATGGGAGAGAGGACACATTTGACCTGTTTTTGCTACAGTACATGTCACTGTTGTATATTCTAATATGATTCTTGCATGGGCATTTGGGTGACTATTCGTGTATCCAATGCACTCGTGTGGTACAAAGGAATCAAATCGAATTATGTAAAAAAATCCTTTCATAGGAATGGGGAGAGGCTTAGTGGTCGCACAAACCATAAAGTACCTCCCAACATTACGGTAGGGATGGCCATTGATCATCGATGATTCATAATCATCAATGGTTTATGGCAGATGTCGAATGCATGTACCATTGATGGGGGCAAATCAGATGGATTCCCTCCATCGAATGTTTTTTTTTTTGCAAGGTGCCAGTAAAAAAAAGCATAGCTCCACCCCTGACACCCACAAAGCCCACTCTCTGGTTCTGATTGGCCCACGGGCCAGTCAGTCAAAGAACAGGGATGACCATCAGTTTGTGAAACCATCAATGGTCATGCATTGCATAGTTGGCAACTTGCTAAATCGCTAACGATGGTAACCATCGATAGTAACCACACCAATGGCCATCCCTACATTAGAGGTGGGCATCTTGGGGCAGCACGTGGTCACGTCACAGAGGGCGTGTGGCCATATCTCCTGGGGCTAGGCTGTCCCTTTTCTGGTGCCGGTCTTCCCCCTGCAACCCTGTAAGTGATCACTAGTTCAATTAGGCCTAAATCATAGGTGGACCCAGAGCCAATGTGAGCCAAAGTTAAGCGATTATTTCCTGCGGTGCATGCTTACCCCTGAATGTACAGCTCAAAGGCATTAGAAACAGCTAGACAACACTGTGTTATGGGAGTGTCCCGGGTTTGTCAGTGAATGCGGCTGCATTCCCAGGCGTAGACCTGCAGCAAAAGAGGACATGTGTCACGATCCGAAACAAGGAATTCCTCTGTGGAGGACAGGGAGCCGGGGGGTTAGGATGGCTAGGAGACAGCTAGAGGAGTGACAGTACTAGTGTCCTCAATAAAGGTCAAACCCAGGTGTTGTCTAGACCTAACCAGAGGCTCAGAGTCTAACCCACTCGGTGGTCTTCACCAGTGACCCCTCCTGTTGGTATTTGGGTTTCATCGCACCGAGTGAGCAGGTCGCGGCCCTCTGGTTAGGTACCTGGGAGTGATGAGGAGACCAAGACGGACACTAGTATAATGAGTGGAATGATGCACTGGTATGCTCTATGAAATGTTGCAGGTGATTCAGATGCAGGATACACCAGGAAGTGACACAGGAGATCCAGGTACCGACTAGTTGGGAGTGACGAAGAATAATGGAAAGTCAGATACTAGATGCATTGGGTAACTCAGAAGAGCTGGACGCAGGGTAGTGTAAAAAAAGCTCAGTGATCCAGACACAGAGAGACACAGGGTGTACAGTGAACCCAGACACCATGTAGTGTATAGACACTCTGTAGATCTAGTCGCAGAATGGAGATAACTATGCAGGTAACTCAGACGCGGTTTAGTACATAGGCAGTCTGTAGATCCAGTCACGGAATACAAGTAACTGTGCAGGGAACTCAGACGCAGGTTAGTGAACTTGATACACTGAAATCCAGTCACGGAATACAAGTAACTGTGCAAGGAAATCAGACGCAGGTTAGTGAACTTGATACACTGTACATCCAGTCACAGAATACAAGTAAGTGTGCAGGGAAATCAGACGCAGGTTACTGAACTTGTTACGCTGTAAATCTAGTCGTGGGGATAACGGAAGGTGCTTTGTGAATCCAGACGCTGGGAAAGCTACTTGAATTAGTGCTTGGGAATGGTACAGGAGGAGACACAGGAACCTGGTAAATGAGCCAGAGCTGGGTAAACACGAGAGGAATAATTGAAGCAAAACGTGAAGGTAAACAAAAGTAAGTCACTAGGAATCCAAACGCGAATATGCTCGGAATAGCACAGGTGATGGAGACGCGAGCTGGCTCCAATAGTACTAAAGAGCCAGATTCGGACTAGCTGTGGGATACACCATGAAAGTAACCTAGAGGCCTGGAACAAATACTGGCATCATAGTCACTGGGAAAGCGAAGTTGAACAGCAGTTTCCTGGAGTCAGACTAAGGGCCTGATTCAGAGTTGGGAATAGAGAGAGATATCTCTCTCAACTGATCATCTTGGTGAAACCATGCTGCACAGCAGGTGGGGCAGATTTAAAATGTGCAGAGAGATTTAGATTTGGGAGGGAGGTGTCCAAACTGACATCTAAATGTAGAGTAATAATAAAGCTGTGCAGTATTTGTGGGCTATATGTAAAAGCAGCCAGTATTTACCCTACATGCAAAAAAATTTTTTTATGCATTTTCACCCCTTGCATTGAAACATGGTTTGTCCAGGTACACAGTTAAGTGCTATCTCTCTCTCTATTCCCAACTCTGAATCAGGCCCTAAATACCTTTAGGTAGTTGGTCATTGGATCAGAAGATCAGCTGAGTGACCGCAGGACTACCATTGGGAGAGACTAGTCAGGTGATATTGACCAACATGGCTGCATCCATGCCCGCCACCACGGGAACCAGGACGCCTGCACAGAAGCCCTAGCAGACCAGGGAGAGAATACTCAGCCACGACTCACCTCCACTCTCAGCAACTGAACCCTTAAGCCCAAGGACGCCGGTGCGGAGGTGAGTAGCGGCCGATCCCAGGCCGCATCCTGAGACCATGTTTAGTGGAATTTCAGAAGGAAACACTGCATCTGCCATAAGCTGGTGAAATTGGCGATGGTGGTGTGTTTGGAACCACCAGTGGAGTTGCACCGTCCACAGATGTTGAAACTGGGCATCTAAACTTAACCCTGACCCTAATACTTACCGATGGGATTCTGGTGCCTGGGTTCTGACTGCTGTCAGGATTCCAGCACCAGGATTTTGACTAGGGGTGTACACCGGCCACTTTTTGTGTTTTGTGTTTTGGTTTTGGATCTGGATCTTTCTTCGTGTTTTGGATCTGGATTGGTTTTGCCAAAACCACCCTTCCGTGTTTTGGGTTCTGGGTTTTGTGTTTTGGATCTGTATTTTTTTAAAAAAAAAAGCATAAAAACAGCTAAAATCACAGAATTTGTCAGTTTTTCTGCTCCTATGCAATTATTAACCTCAATAACCTTAATTTCCACACATTTCCAGTCTATTCTCAACACCTCACACCTCACAATAGTGTTTTTATGTCCAAAAGGTTGCACAGATGTAGCTGGATGACTATGCTAAGCGACACGAGTGGGCGGCACAAACATGTGGCCATCTAGGAGTGACACTGCAGTGGCAGACAGGATGACAGTTTGAAAAACTAGGCCCCAAACAGTACATAATGCAAAGATAAAAAAGAAGTGCAAGATGGAATTGTCCTTATGTTGTATAAACAGGACATGCACACTTTAACAAATCAATCATTTCAGCGCCAGGGTCTGCCACACGACTGTGGCTGAAATGATTGGTTCGTTTGGGCCCCCACAAAACAAGCTGGCAATTAATCTGTCCCTGCACAAACTGGCTCTACAGAGGCAAGATGTCATCCTCATCCTCCTCATTCACCGATTCTTCACCCTCTTCAGTGTTGTATACATCCTCATCCTCACAGAGTATTAATTCATCCCCGCTGGAATCCACCACCACAGGTCCCCCTGTACATTCTGGAGGCTGGTCTCTCTGGAAGAGTTGATAATTAATTTTTATGAACATCATCTTCTCCACATTTTGTGGAAGCAACCTCCTACGCCTTTTGCTGACAAGATTCCCGGCTGCACTAAACACTCTTTCGGTGTACACACTGGAGGGGGGGGGGCAACTCAGGTAAAATAGAGCCAGTTTGTACAGGGGCCTCCAAATTGCCACTTTTTCCTGCCAGTACAGGTACAGACTGTCTGACATGCCTACTTGGATGCTTTCACCGATGAAATCCTCCACCATTCTGTCAATGGTGACAGTATCATATGCAGTGACAGTAGACATGTCAGCAATTGTTGCCAGGTCCTTCAGTCCAGACCAGATGCCCAAACTTGGTCCTGCCTGCCCTGCATCACCACCAGCAGGTTGCTTAGGATACCTAAGTTGTTTCCTGGCAGCCCCAGTTGCGGGAGTAAATGAAGAAGAAGCTGTTGAAGTGTCACGTTCCGCTTCAGCTGACAGTGTTTTCACCAGCAGGTCTTTGCACCTCTGCAGGCTTGTGTTGGGCGGAAAGAGAGACACCACATAGGCTTTAAACCTAGAAACGAGCATGGTGGCCAAAATGTAGTGGTCTGATTTCAGCAGATTGATCACCCTGGAATCATGGCAAAGCGAATGAAGGGCTTCATCCACAAGTCCCACATGCTGAGTGGAATCGCTCCGTCTCAGCTCCTCCTTCACTTTCTCCAGCTGCTTCTGCAAAAGCCTGATGAGGGAATGACCTGACTCAAGCTGGCAGTGTCTGAACTGACTTCACGTGTGGCAAGTTCAAAGGGCTGGAGAACCTTGCACACCACGGAAATCATTCTCCACTGTGCTTGAGTCAGGTGCATACCCCCTCCTTTGCCTATGTCATAGGTGGATGTATAGGCTTGAATGGCCTTTTGCTGCTCCTCCATCCTCTGAAGCATATAGAGGGTTGAGTTCCACCGCGTCACAACCTCTTGCTTCAGGTGATGGAGGGGCAGGTTCAAGAGTGTTTGCTAGCGCTCCAGTCTTCGGCACGCAGTCGTTGAATGGCGAAAGTGGGCAGAAATTTTTTGGGCCAACAAAAAGCGTCTCCTGCACACACCTGTCACTTTTCATAAAATTCTGCACCACCAAATTTATTGTGTGAGCAAAACATGGGACATGCTGGAATTTGCCCAGATGTAATGCCCGCACAATATTGGTGGCGTTGTCAGATATCACAAATCCCCAGGAGAATCTAAGTGGGGTAAGCCACTGGGCGATGATTTCCCTCAGTTTCTCTAAGAAGTTGTTGGCGGTGTGCCTCTTACTGAAACCGGTGATACACAGCATAGCCTGCCTTGGAACGAGCTGGCGTTTCTGAGATGCTGCTACTGGTGACGCTGCTGATAGCAGTCAAGGCCTCAGTTATACGTTTTGATTCAGGATGACTGCTGTCGTACTTCATCCTCCTCGCTAAGGACTGTTGGAGGGTCAATTGTTTAGTAAAAGTAGCGGTGTTCCTACTTCCTCTCTGGGATGATGAACGACTCCCAGCAGCAACAGCAGCAGCGGCAGCAGTAGGCGTAGCAATGCAGGATCCTCCGGAGGAATCCCGGATAGGAGAGTCAGTCATGCCAGTGACATGGCCTGCAGGACTACTTCCGATCCTGACTAAGGCGGAAATTGACGAGGAGGAAGTTGATGGTGTGGTTTGCAGGCGCTTGGATACAACAGGACAATGGGATTTAGGTGTCCCTGGACTGCTTATGGTCGTAGCCAAAGTTTCTGAACTAGACAGTAACTTTTTATGAACGCGCTGCAGGTGACGTATAAGGGAGGATGTTCCTAGGTGGTTAACATCCCTACCTCTACTTATTTCACCTTTACATATGGTACATTTGGCAAGACAGTTGTTGTCTGGATTTGGATAGAAATATTGCCAGACCAAAGAGGCGGAATGTTTGGTCTTCTGCCCAGGCATTACCGTGATGAGCTTTTTCATCCCACAGACAACAACTGTCTCCCCCGGAGCCTGATTTAAACAAACAACATCACCATCAGAATCCTCCTCGCCAACTTCCTCCTCAGTGCCAGCTACACCAGTATCCTCATCCTGTTGTACTTCAACAGTGACATCTTCAATTTGCATATCAGCAAGTGGACTGTGGGTGCTCCTTTCAGCACTTGCAGGGGGCGTGCAAATGGTGGAAAGAGCCACCTCTTCCCGTCCAGTGCTGGGAAGGTCAGGCATCGCAACCGCCACCACACTTGGACTCTCCTTGGGGATTTGTGATATCTTCTTAGAAGCACAGTTCTTCGCTGTGCTTTTGCCAGCTTAACTCGTTTGATTTTTGTAGCGGGAGGAGGGCTTCCATCGTCATGTGAAGCTGAACCACTATTCATGAACATAGCGAAAGACCTTAGCCGTTCCTTGCCACTCCGTGTCGTAAATGGCATATTGGCAAGTTTACGTTTCTCCTCAGATTATTTAAATGTTTTTTTTAATGTCATTTTCCTGAACTCTGTCATTTGGGATTGTATGTGCCCTCTACTATGACATTGGGAATTGGCCTTGGCAGACGACGTTGATGGCATGTTATCGTCTATGTCATGACTTGTGGCAGCAGCTTCAGCACTAGGAGGAAGTGGTTCTTGATCTTTCCCTATTTTATTTTTATCAGAGAGAGTTTGGTCCTCCTTTTATGTTATATTGATATATACGTGCGGCTAGGGCGCACACAAACACGGAAAATATTTTTTTATTTTTGTTGGAGACTAGTGTTCTTTGTGGGTTACACCACCTTTTAAGAAATGAGCCAGCCGGCTCTTTACTTATGGGACACAGACGCATGCTTGGCACTGCTCCTTTGTTGATTCACGTGCAGCTACAATGCACACAATTCACAAAGACAGGAAAAAAAAGAAATTTTTATTCCACCTCCCCCCTTGATCCCATCCCCTCCCGCCTCCTCCGATTCCTCTCTCTCTCAGCCTGCTCCCATCTTGCCCACCTCATTAACCTCTCCCTCTCATCAGGCACTGTTCCTTCTGCATTCAAACATGCCCTTGTCTCCCCCATTCTTAAAAAACCTACCCTTGATCCTAACCTTCTTTCTAACTACCGTCCCATCTCTCTCCTCCCCTTTGCCTCCAAACTCCATGAGCGGATTGTCTACAACCGCCTTACCACTTTTCTTTCCTCCCACTCCCTCCTTGACCCTTTTCAGTCTGGCTTCCGTTCTCTCCACTCCACTGAAACTGCCCTCACAAAAGTCAGCAATGACCTCCTTGCTGCCAAATCCCAAGGCCACTACTCTCTTCTCATTCTCCTTGATCTCTCTGCTGCTTTTGACACTGTGGACCACCCTCTCCTGCTGAATATCCTTCACTCCCTTGGTCTACGTGAAACTGCCCTCTCCTGGCTGTCATCCTACCTCTCTGACTGATCTTTTTCAGTTTCCTCTCACGACTCCTCTTCCCCCCCACAGCCTCTTACAGTAGGTGTTCCCCAAGGTTCTGTTCTTGGTCCTCTCCTATTCTCCCTCTATACTTCCTCTCTAGGTGAACTCATCAGCTCTTTTGACCTCCATTATCATCTCTATGCTGATGATACTCAAATCTACCTTTCCTCCCCTGATCTCTCCCCCTCTCTTCTGATTCGTATCTCCAACTGTCTCTCTGCTGTCTCTTCCTGGATGTCCCAGCGATTTCTTAAACTTAATATGTCTAAGACAGAGCTAATCATCTTCCCACCCTCCCACATCACCTCACTTCCCACTATTTCTTTATCAATTGATGGAATAACTATCTCATCTAGTCCCAAGGTGCGCTGTCTTGGAGTTATCCTGGACTCATCCCTCTCCTTCAAACCACATATCCAGAACCTTTCACAGTCCTGTCGTTTCCATCTCAAAAATATTTCTAAGATCAGACCCTATCTCACCCAGGATGCTACTAAAACCCTCATACACTCACTGGTCATCTCCAGATTGGACTATTGTAACCTCCTCCTATCTGGCCTCCCCAAATCCCATCTCTCTCCTCTCCAGTCTATCCTTAATGCTGCTGCTCGGCTCATCTTCCTCTCCAAACATTCTGCATCTGCCTCCCCTCTCCTACAAGCCCTACACTGGCTCCCCTTCCCTTTCAGAGTCCAATTTAAGGTTCTCACGCTCGCTCACAAAGCCCTCACCCAATCTTCTCCCATATACATCTCTGATCTCATCTCCCTTCACGCTCCTCTCCGCCCTCTTCGCTCAACTAATGCACGCCGCCTTTCATGCCAGCTGATTACTTCCTCCCACTCCCGCCTCCAAGATTTTGCCCGCACTGCTCCCCACCTCTGGAACTCTCTCCCACTCCGCATCAGACTCTCCACCTGTTTGCAATCCTTCAAAAGGGCTCTCAAGACCCACTACTTCATCAAAGCCTTCCAGCTATCATTCTAACTCCTTGCTACATGCTCCTTCGTCCCCATTTGTGTCAACCCAGTTTGTCTTCCCCCACCTTTTTAGAATGTAAGCTCTCACGAGCAGGGCCCTCTACCCTCTTGTGCTTCTCCTTACTATAGTGTCATTTACTTCTTACTCACCACCAGGGCACCTAACACTTGGTTGCTTATGCTCTGTTGCTTATCTGGGTGATATGGTCACTAATGTAGCAATATATATTATCCATGTCCTGTATTGTATTGTTCTGTAAGTCACTTGTATACAATTTGTTTTTGTACTTTGTAAGGCGCTGCGGAACACTTGTGGCGCCATATATATAAATGATAATAATAATAATAATAACTACCTGTAGTCCAGGAGATAGTGTGCTGAGGATGTGTGTGGAGGGCGGTGTGCAGGCTACAATACAGCGGAGGAAGGACGCGCGTTTCGCCGGAGGGCTTGGTCACCTTGTCACATCCCCCAGGGGAACCATTTTTTTTTCTTTTAACGGAGCCGCCTGCTGCGGCCTGCAATTAAACACCACCTCTCCCAGCATTTGGCTTCACCCCCTCTTCAAAGACCCACGAATCGCACTGGTCCATCTCCTGCTGCTGCTGCCTCTGAGACCAGGAGAAGCAGAAATGTATATATGTGTGTGTGCGCATATACTGTATGTATATATATATATATATATGTGTGGATATGTATGTATCACCATGTAGTGTATAGACACTCTGTAGATCTAGTCGCAGAATGGAGATAACTATGCAGGTAACTCAGACGCGGTTTAGTACATAGGCAGTCTGTAGATCCAGTCACGGAATACAAGTAACTGTGCAGGGAACTCAGATGCAGGTTAGTGAACTTGATACACTGTAGATCCAGTCACGGAATACAAGTAACTGTGCAGGGAACTCAGACGCAGGTTAGTGAACTTGATACACTGAAATCCAGTCACGGAATACAAGTAACTGTGCAAGGAAATCAGACGCAGGTTAGTGAACTTGATACACTGTACATCCAGTCACAGAATACAAGTAAGTGTGCAGGGAAATCAGACGCAGGTTACTGAACTTGTTACGCTGTAAATCTAGTCGTGGGGATAACGGAAGGTGCTTTGTGAATCCAGACGCTGGGAAAGCTACTTGAATTAGTGCTTGGGAATGGTACAGGAGGAGACACAGGAACCAGGTAAATGAGCCAGAGCTGGGTAAACACGAGAGGAATAATTGAAGCAAAACGTGAAGGTAAACAAAAGTAAGTCACTAGGAATCCAAACGCGAATATGCTCGGAATAGCACAGGTGATGGAGACGCGAGCTGGCTCCAATAGTACTAAAGAGCCAGATTCGGACTAGCTGTGGGATACACCATGAAAGTAACCTAGAGGCCTGGAACAAATACTGGCATCATAGTCACTGGGAAAGCGAAGTTGAACAGCAGCTTCCTGGAGTCAGACTAAGGGCCTGATTCAGAGTTGGGAATAGAGAGAGATATCTCTCTCAACTGATCATCTTGGTGAAACCATGCTGCACAGCAGGTGGGGCAGATTTAAAATGTGCAGAGAGATTTAGATTTGGGAGGGAGGTGTCCAAACTGACATCTAAATGTAGAGTAATAATAAAGCTGTGCAGTATTTGTGGGCTATATGTAAAAGCAGCCAGTATTTACCCTACATGCAAAAAAAATTTTTATGCATTTTCACCCCTTGCATTGAAACATGGTTTGTCCAGGTACACAGTTAAGTGCTATCTCTCTCTCTATTCCCAACTCTGAATCAGGCCCTAAATACCTTTAGGTAGTTGGTCATTGGATCAGAAGATCAGCTGAGTGACCGCAGGACTACCATTGGGAGAGACTAGTCAGGTGATATTGACCAACATGGCTGCATCCATGCCCGCCACCACGGGAACCAGGACGCCTGCACAGAAGCCCTAGCAGACCAGGGAGAGAATACTCAGCCACCACTCACCTCCACTCTCAGCAACTGAACCCTTAAGCCCAAGGACGCCGATGCGGAGGTGAGTAGCGGCCGATCCCAGGCCGCATCCTGAGACCATGTTTAGTGGAATTTCAGAAGGAAACACTGCATCTGCCATAAGCTGGTGAAATTGGCGATGGTGGTGTGTTTGGAACCACCAGTGGAGTTGCACCGTCCACAGACGTTGAAACTGGGCATCTAAACTTAACCCTGACCCTAATACTTACCGATGGGATTCTGGTGCCTGGGTTCTGACTGCTGTCAGGATTCCAGCACCAGGATTTTGACTAGGGGTGTACACCGGCCACTTTTTGTGTTTTGTGTTTTGGTTTTGGATCTGGATCTTTCTTCGTGTTTTGGATCTGGATTGGTTTTGCCAAAACCACCCTTCCGTGTTTTGGGTTCTGGGTTTTGTGTTTTGGATCTGTATTTTTTTTTTAAAAAAAGCATAAAAACAGCTAAAATCACAGAATTTGTCAGTTTTTCTGCTCCTATGCAATTATTAACCTCAATAACCTTAATTTCCACACATTTCCAGTCTATTCTCAACACCTCACACCTCACAATAGTGTTTTTATGTCCAAAAGGTTGCACAGAGGTAGCTGGATGACTATGCTAAGCGACACGAGTGGGCGGCACAAACACGTGGCCATCTAGGAGTGACACTGCAGTGGCAGACAGGATGACAGTTTGAAAAACTAGGCCCCAAACAGTACATAATGCAAAGATAAAAAAGAAGTGCAAGATGGAATTGTCCTTATGTTGTATAAACAGGACATGCACACTTTAACAAACCAATCATTTCAGCGCCAGGGTCTGCCACACGACTGTGGCTGAAATGATTGGTTCGTTTGGGCCCCCACAAAACAAGCTGGCAATTAATCTGTCCCTGCACAAACTGGCTCTACAGAGGCAAGATGTCGTCCTCATCCTCCTCATTCACCGATTCTTCACCCTCTTCAGTGTTGTATACATCCTCATCCTCACAGAGTATTAATTCATCCCCGCTGGAATCCACCACCACAGGTCCCCCTGTACATTCTGGAGGCTGGTCTCTCTGGAAGAGTTGATAATTAATTTTTATGAACATCATCTTCTCCACATTTTGTGGAAGCAACCTCCTACGCCTTTTGCTGAAAAGATTCCCGGCTGCACTAAACACTCTTTCGGTGTACACACTGGAGGGGGGGGGGCAACTCAGGTAAAATAGAGCCAGTTTGTACAGGGGCCTCCAAATTGCCACTTTTTCCTGCCAGTACAGGTACAGACTGTCTGACATGCCTACTTGGATGCTTTCACCGATGAAATCCTCCACCATTCTGTCAATGGTGACAGTATCATATGCAGTGACAGTAGACATGTCAGCAATTGTTGCCAGGTCCTTCAGTCCAGACCAGATGCCCAAACTTGGTCCTGCCTGCCCTGCATATAGGCTTGAATGGCCTTTTGCTGCTCCTCCATCCTCTGAAGCATATAGAGGGTTGAGTTCCACCGCGTCACAACCTCTTGCTTCAGGTGATGGAGGGGCAGGTTCAAGAGTGTTTGCTAGCGCTCCAGTCTTCGGCATGCAGTCGTTGAATGGCGAAAGTGGGCAGAAATTTTTTGGGCCAACAAAAAGCGTCTCCTGCACGCACCTGTCACTTTTCATAAAATTCTGCACCACCAAATTTATTGTGTGAGCAAAACATGGGACATGCTGGAATTTGCCCAGATGTAATGCCCGCACAATATTGGTGGCGTTGTCAGATATCACAAATCCCCAGGAGAATCTAAGTGGGGTAAGCCACTGGGCGATGATTTCCCTCAGTTTCTCTAAGAAGTTGTTGGCGGTGTGCCTCTTACTGAAACCGGTGATACACAGCATAGCCTGCCTTGGAACGAGCTGGCGTTTCTGAGATGCTGCTACTGGTGACGCTGCTGATAGCAGTCAAGGCCTCAGTTATACGTTTTGATTCAGGATGACTGCTGTCGTACTTCATCCTCCTCGCTAAGGACTGTTGGAGGGTCAATTGTTTAGTAAAAGTAGCGGTGTTCCTACTTCCTCTCTGGGATGATGAACGACTCCCAGCAGCAACAGCAGCAGCGGCAGCAGTAGGCGTAGCAATGCAGGATCCTCCGGAGGAATCCCGGATAGGAGAGTCAGCCATGCCAGTGACATGGCCTGCAGGACTACTTCCGATCCTGACTAAGGCGGAAATTGACGAGGAGGAAGTTGATGGTGTGGTTTGCAGGCGCTTGGATACAACAGGACAATGGGATTTAGGTGTCCCTGGACTGCTTATGGTCGTAGCCAAAGTTTCTGAACTAGACAGTAACTTTTTATGAACGCGCTGCAGGTGACGTATAAGGGAGGATGTTCCTAGGTGGTTAACATCCCTACCTCTACTTATTTCACCTTTACATATGGTACATTTGGCAAGACAGTTGTTGTCTGGATTTGGATAGAAATATTGCCAGACCAAAGAGGCGGAATGTTTGGTCTTCTGCCCAGGCATTACCGTGATGAGCTTTTTCATCCCACAGACAACAACTGTCTCCCCCGGAGCCTGATTTAAACAAACAACATCACCATCAGAATCCTCCTCGCCAACTTCCTCCTCAGCACCAGCTACACCAGTATCCTCATCCTGTTGTACTTCAACAGTGACATTTTCAATTTGCATATCAGCAAGTGGACTGTGGGTGCTCCTTTCAGCACTTGAAGAGGGCGTGCAAATGGTGGAAAGAGCCACCTCTTCCCGTCCAGTGCTGGGAAGGTCAGGCATCGCAACCGCCACCACACTTGGACTCTCCTTGGGGATTTGTGATATCTTCTTAGAAGCACAGTTCTTCGCTGTGCTTTTGCCAGCTTAACTCGTTTGATTTTTGTAGCGGGAGGAGGGCTTCCATCGTCATGTGAAGCTGAACCACTATTCATGAACATAGCGAAAGACCTTAGCCGTTCCTTGCCACTCCGTGTCGTAAATGGCATATTGGCAAGTTTACGTTTCTCCTCAGATTATTTAAATGTTTTTTTTAATGTCAATTTCCTGAACTCTGTCATTTGGGATTGTATGTGCCCTCTACTATGACATTGGGAATTGGCCTTGGCAGACGACGTTGATGGCATGTTATCGTCTATGTCATGACTTGTGGCAGCAGCTTCAGCACTAGGAGGAAGTGGTTCTTGATCTTTCCCTATTTTATTTTTATCAGAGAGAGTTTGGTCCTCCTTTTATGTTATATTGATATATACGTGCGGCTAGGGCGCACACAAACACGGAAAATATTTTTTTATTTTTGTTGGAGACTAGTGTTCTTTGTGGGTTACACCACCTTTTAAGAAATGAGCCAGCCGGCTCTTTACTTATGGGACACAGACGCATGCTTGGCACTGCTCCTTTGTTGATGCACGTGCAGCCACAGTGCACACAATTCACAAACACAGAAAATATTTTTTATTTTGTTTGGAGTGCACTTTGGGGGTTACAGCACCCTTTAACGGTCAAGCCAGCCAGCCCTTTACTTATGACACAGGCGCACGCTTGGAGTTACTTTGTTGATGCACGTGCAGCTACTGCGCACACAATTCACAAACACAGAAGAAAAAAAAAATATTTTTTTTTGGAGTGCACATTGGGGGAGCACCCCTGATGCACAGATCACCCCCTGGACAACATTACAGCATCCCTCTAGGACTACAGCCTTTATGGGACACTGCACAACACAGTCCAGCCAGCCCCTATAGACTTTGGAGTGGACACAGCCCCTATGGACAACTGACTGCACAACACAGCCCAGCCAACCCCTATGACAGCAGCACAACACAGCCCAGCCAGCCCCTATGGACAACAGCAGCACAGCACAGCCCAGCCAGCCCCTATGGACTGAGTGGTCACAGCGCCTATGGACAACAGCAGCACAACACAGCCCAACCAGCCCTAGCTCCCACCCTCCCTCTTCACTGTCCACAGCCGGAGTGAGACATGGCGCAGACGCGGGGACCTTTTATAGGATCCAAAACCCACGAGATCCGGAAGGCGGAATGATGACGTTTTGCCTCGATTTCAGATCCGAGTCAGGCGGGAAAAGTCGAGCCTGACTCGGATACGACTCGGATCGGGGGGGTTCAGATTTCGGAAATCCGAACCCGCTCATCCCTAATTTTGACCACCGGCATTGTGTGTGCCAGGATGCCGACTATGGCCCTCATTCAGAGCCGTACGCTCTGAGCAGAGCGCACGCTCTGAATGAGGGCCGGGCTCCATTTTCATGGAGCGTCCTCCTGGACGCTCGTATAGCTGTGGGTCACCACCCACAGGCTATACGAGCGTGCTTTGTGATGGCCGCGATGGTCGAGACCATCGCGACCATCGAATTTGCGAGCCGGAGCCTGCGGTTGAGGTTTTCAACCGCAAGCTCCGGAGTGATTTTGGCTCTATCAGAGCCAAAATCACTCCCACTGACATCACTAGTGATGTCAGTGGGCCGGCTTCTGACGGGAGGCGTTCCCGTGGGAACGCCCCCGTCAGGGAGGCACGCCCCCGGCACGCCCACCAAAGGGGGCGTGCTGTCAATCAACATTGACAGCACGCCCCCTTTGATCGGACACAACGAGCGAAGGACTTTCCTTCGCTCGTCGCGTCTAGCGCATGCGCACGACGGAGCTCCCTCCGTCGTGCGCATGCTCAGTGCATAACATCGACCCACTTGCGAGCGGACAGCCGCTCGCGAGTGGGTCTGAATCAGGCCCCATATCCCAGCTTGAGTGCTGTTGCAAACACTTTCTGGCACCTTAAAAATAAAAGCTAATAATAATAAGAAGAAGTTTCTCACATTTTTTATACATCACTCAACCCAAGTATTATACGATGATATTTTATAGATGATTTTTATTCTTTTATAAAAAAAAAAAATCTATCTGCCAAAGATATTTATTGTATCTATGCTTCTCCAAACCAACAAGATAAGTGCTACAAAAGTACAATTTTCACAGCCTACCTGTATAGTTTTCCCTCTCAGCTGTTATGTCCTTGATAACGAAATGGAACCGTCTGTAATAATAACACACTTTATTGATGTGATTGTTCTCTGAAACAAATATCTTTTGTGTGTGATGGACAGAAGCTGCCATCTCTTCAAGTTACTCTCAGAGTAAATAACAGCATAAACATTTTATTACAGTCGGCTTCTACAGTTTCTACTTCTGCGAGGCCAGTGTCCTAATACTAATAGGGGCACCTGGGGTGGCTCAGATGTATTGAAAACACACAAGCAATTTTAAATGACATTCCTTTTCATCTCTGGTCCCATCTGCCCTTCCCCAGACGACATTAACTGCAATTGTTTGGTGCAAGAATATATCCTAATGTTCTTTGAAAAAAAATAACTGCGTGCAGTGATGAAATTTACAGATGGACCCACTAAGCCTTGAAAGCACCTTTTGGCTCTGCATGAGCAATTTAATTGAACAGAGATTGCAAGCACACAATTGTTAGGATGTAGTCATTAATCTTTACGGAACGCCATGCCTGGTCCATTTTAAAATTATGCGTCCTGACTTGTTGCACTGCTAATGCTTCCTAACATATGATTCTTTCACATTACTATTGGCAAGAAATGGGCCTGATGCAATCTAGAAGAAAGGGGATTGGGTGCATTACCTTGCATACTGAATTGGGGAAATGCCTGCAGGCTGCATATCCCTGACTAGGTGGTTAGGCAGAGAAGAAAGCTACTTTCCGTAACGGTCAATTCTAGGCTTAACCGCTGCTGTACTGCTAGCCTCCCCTTTATCAGTTATGTCTCAACCATAGGTCCATAGTGGCAGCAGTGCGATATTGACTGTATGACATCATACTAAAATATGTGTGCCACAGGTTGGTTGCACAATGATAAGGAGGCACACTATCTTGGCCATCTACTATCATGCTATTTTGCCCAGGGCCGTAATAAGGGTACAATGGGCCAGAATGCAGGGCCCAAGGGGGGGCATGTTCACTCCCCAGTAGCACCAGCATTTGGCTTGCAGGGTGCCTGGAATGGCTCCCTGCAGCCTAGAGAGCCGTCCGGAGCATCCTCCTTAGGGCATACTGTACCGGGCACTTGGCTCTTTCCTGGTATCGGCAGCCCCGCCCCCTCATTGTGATGTCATAATGTCACAAGAGCGGGGATGGTGCAGGATATTAAGCTGCTGTAGCCCTGACTGACAGAAAATAGTGCTACAAAATGACTGCTGCCTTGTCTTGGCTGTGAAGAGTGGGTAATTATTACAGGATTCCTGACAAAGCAAAGAACGGTTTCAATAAGGAAAGGATGTACAGTAATCTGGGTCTCCTCCACACAACCATTCAGCTATGCCTCCACACGTGTTGTGTTTGTTACATTGTGGTCCACCAGTTCAGGATATTTATTTTAACACAGATAACAAAAGTAAAAAGTTTAGCAGAATAGGATCTTCACAGGATTTTCATGAGCACTATTCCAAACTGACTTTTTTAAAGGCTAAAAGGTAAATTTATTATGCAAAATTCTGCCACGGTAAGGGCCCAGTGTTTATTTTACAACCTTAACACTTATTTATTTCCCGAAGAAGTACTATGATGCGTGTCCGGGTCATGTGACCCAGAAATGAACCTATGGACAGCATACTGGCTTCAGAAACCATACTAGCCAGCAGACACTTACTGGCTTCTGAAACCATACTAGCCTCAAAGAGCCTCAAAGAGCTCAGAGCACCTTGAAACGCGCCGACTCGTAAAGGACTCCACCAGAGTGACTTTGTTGATCCTGCTTTGCCACCTTTGGATTGGAATCGTAACCACCGGAACTCAAGGTGACATTTGTGGAGGGAGAGGATCTGCAGCTTCTCATTTGTTATTTCAATGCTGAAATTACGCTGATTTCCAGTACGTTGGCACCCAAAGGATCCTATGTTTGCTTTTATTCTTTCTTGTGTGCTTTATCTGCAGTCTGCAATAAACCCCTTTATGCTAAAAAGATAACAGACCATATAGTGGTCAATTCGTTATATGTTTTAGGACGTGTTGATACAAGATGCCATTTATCTAAGGAAATACCTTGTGACACGTCAGGAGGGGATGCAGTCAGCAAGCTGACAGGAGAAATGCCGACCGCCGGCTTCCCGGCTGTCTAATCCCGGCAGGGGTCTAATGACAGGCATCGAGATCCCGACGCCTGTCATTTTACCAATGCCGGGAGCCCAACGCCCGCCATACCGATTGAAGGTAAGCCCGGCACGGACAGCAGCGGGGGAAAGGGTTAGGTTTGGGGCTCCTGGGGGGGACTTAGGGTTAGGCACCCCCGCCAGGAGGGTTAGGCACCCCCCCCCCGGGAGACTTAGGTTTAGGCTGCGGGGAAGGGGGGTTTAAGTTTAGGCACTTAAAGTGGGGGTTAGGGTTAGGCATTTGGGGGAAGGTTAGGGTTAGGCACCCCTAAGGGAGGGTTAGGGGGGTTAGATTAGTAATAGTAGAAATACTTACCTGTCAGGCTCTTCACTGCATCTGGTAGTATTTCATACCGATCCCGTCAGGACATCCACTTATGCCAAAGAACATCGGGAATTCCTAACAACACCCAAGAAATGCATTACTCCTATTGTCTTTTATTATCTTCACTACCCTTCCTGCTAATCGTTTGCACTGGCGCCATGTATTTGTTCCACTTTTTTATTCCTCTTACATACCCTTTCAGTTTCAGGGTACAAGTAAGTACAACTACACCATTTATGCCAGAAGCACCCCAAGGAGTTTCTATCCATATTTGTTTAAGTAGTACCTACCCCTGGTTTTGTACCTAATATTATTGCCCCTTTGTCAAGCAGCCGGCTTTGTGCATAGTACATTTACCCTAAGTGTTGCTTACTGTAGAAGCTATATTGGAGGAACAGTAGGTGGCACATGCTTATTGCGCAACATTTTTGTCAAATGTCACATTACAAGTGTATTGCAATGTACATACTGTATAGTATACATATAGTATGCACACACACATTTATATTGTACATAATCTGCCCTAAAATAGGCTATAAATTACATTGTACTATGCATGTTACAGTTTCAATATACAGGATCCACTTGGTACTTATCACATTAGCACATTCAGAGCAGTTTATATAATTTACAGATAGAAGTATACATATACCAATTACAAGTTGTCAGTGAACATTTGATTAATTTACAGTATTACAGCATCACATGCATGTATGCAGTATACTAGAGGTCACAAATCAGATGATCATGATCTACTAGTCATTTGTAAACCAATTGTTCATAATTTAATGACATAATCCACGTACCTACCCCACAGATAGTGTGCGCAAGTAGGAAAAGTCTACAGTGAGCATACGTAGTCCGGGAGCTCTGATTTGTCACATGATTCTAACATGGCCGCCCCCATACAGGAAAAGAACCACATGTAGAAAGATTCTTAGGAAAGAAATCAGACATTATTATTATTAGCAGACCAGGCTGGATCAGCCTTATAAAGCTTTATACCTATGCTCCATTCATGTAGTTCAGATGCATTCAGCACACCTTAATTCATCCTTACCGACTCTAGCAAGTTCCTCTCTATGGGGCATATTCAATTGCGTGCGAGAATAGCAAAAAACCCACACCTGCAAGGTTTTTCCAGCAGGTGCGGGTTTTTTTGCTATTCAGATAGCTACAGATTGTTTGTATTTTTACGTACCTGGAGGGTTTTTTTCACGCACCTCCAGAGCAAGTGTGATTTTTCCTAAAATCTGTATTTTTAGGAAAAATTACCAGACTTGCTCTGGCACCCCGACGGTACCCCCCTGAGGACTAATTAAGCAATTGGAAGTTATCAATTAGCTTAATTAGTCCTTAATTACTTACCTTTCCAAAGCGATGTCTTCTTCATCCAGCGTCGGAAGCCGGGTCTTCTGTAGCAGGGTGAGTATGTCAGTGCGGTGTGAGTGTTTATTACTGTTTGTAAGTGTGTATGAGTGTGTGTGTATGAGTGTGTGTGTGTGACCCCCGGGTGGTGTGCCCCCCCCAGTGTCTGTGTGGCCCAGGGAGAACTACATCTCCCAGCAGCCCTTGCCCCTCCCATCAGCCCCTGGAGCCTCCTAGCAGCCCCTGGGACTCCCAGCAGCCCCCTCTCCAGTGAGAAGACAGAGAGGAGGCCACCGGGAGCCGTGGAGACCACCGGAGACCCCCGGGCAGGTAAGTGACGATTTATTTATTTTTACGTGGCGCAGGGTTTTTAGAGCTGAAAACCCAGTGACCATTTTTTAAAATGGATACCACGGGTATCGGGAGCGCGCATACCCATGGAATTCCAAAATTGAGCGCGAGGAGCACAAGGCCTTTTACCTCGCTAAACCTCACGCCCAATTGAATATACGCCTGTGAGTTTGATGGGGAGAACGGGCAAGGTGGGTGGGGTGCAGGCTGGGCAACGCCATTTAAGTCATCACAGTTCTGCCCCATGACATTTGCCACCTTGCACCCATTGTAGTTCTCCCACTGGTGCATAGTAATTGAAGACCTATTCACTGATGCTATAAAATGGAAGCGATAGGTATATTTTTCTGGCTATACTGTCATCAAAGCTGTAGGACTACTGATTCTGGGACATTCAAGTTACAGTCAACGAAAATCCCCTTAAATTATTGTAGGAGCGTGTTAGATGTGAATGCCAAAATTTGCTGATCAGAAAACCTAGTCCTTCTATACTGAAGATACGAGAGTATCTTCACTATACAATGCTGCAGAGGCTACCTCCAGCATTGTATAGTAGATGTTTTTAGTGTAGAGGCTAGCTGTAGTCTAAAACCATCCACTCCTAGGACCCATAGCTGCCATCAGATAACTACAAAGTCTTAATTTATTTTGGTAATTAGAAGCAGGGGCGTTGAAAGGGGGATGGGGTGGGTACAAAATACCTCAGTCCCGATTTTTCAGGGAGTCGTGGCTTGCTAGGCAGGCCTAATCATGCCACCAAGATGGCACAGTCTGACCCCCTTATTGTGCATAGCTTCTTTACATTTTCCTCTCCCAGTATCAGGGCCCATCCAAGTCCTTGGCAGCCCTGATTAAAGGAAATTGCTGTGTTTTTACAGAATGACGCATTTCACCAAAATACTAATATTTTCTGCCTACTTGATACATTCTACTTTTAGTAGATTTAGCAATCTTTATGTACATATGTCCTGCAAAGACGAGTCAGCGCTTATACAGTGCTACATATGGCAAGTCGGGTGATGGATGAAAGGTAGACAAGCAATACAGTTGGTCAACACCAGGAGGGACGGTTAGCACTTTCCTCCGACAGTTAGGGTTGGGCACTAGGAGAGAAGATTAGGATTAGGCACTTACCCTGACAGTTAGGGTTGGGCACTAGGAGAGATGATTAGGATTAGGCACTTACCCTGACAGTTAGGGTTGGGCACTAGGAGAGATAATTAGGATTAGGCGCTTACCCCAATAGTTAGTGTTAGGCACTAGGAAAGATGATTAGGATTAGGCACCTACCCTGACAGTTAGGGTTGGGCACTAGGAGAGATGATTAGGATTAGGCACCTACCCTGACAGTTAGGGTTGGGCACTAGGAAAGATGATTAGGATTAGGCACCTACCCTGACAGTTAGTGTTAGGCACTAGGAAAGATGATTAGGATTAGGCACCTACCCTGACAGTTAGGGTTGGGCACTAGGAGAGATGATTAGGATTAGGCACCTACCCTGACAGTTAGGGTTAGGCACTAGGAGGGACAGTTAGGTTTAAGCACCAAGGGAAGGGTTAGGGTGACAATTAGGGTTAGAAAAAAAATGGTCTAGACCATTTTTGAGTTGACCATACCTATGTGGACCTTTTGTACCTTTCGACCTACATCCATGTCGACCTTTTGGGTGTTCACCTTTCATACCTTCAACCTTTTCTCCCTGTCAACCTATTGACTGTTGACCATTTGGTGTCGACCTATACACTGTCGACCTTCTTATTATCGATCTAATGAACCACACCTGACAAGGCTAATGCTTAACTTTTAATACACATGTACTTCACTTTTTTATTTTCATTCTTTATATGCAGCTGTGGCTGCTCTTAACTATCTCTGTTACACTGCACTTTTCTTACTATGGCGGTGCCTGGAGCGGCTTAGCTGGGCTAGTTTGGGGGTGTCCTGTGCTCTGGACTTGAACCCTAGTATGTTAGGGACCTACCCTACAGAGGTTACCTGGATATGGTTGGTAGGCCCATAACCTTGGCCAAGATTATGCTAAAAACCTCTTTTGATTGCAAAATTTTATTGCATTTACATATATTAATAATTTGGAGTTGTGCACCTGAGATTTGTCTGTTTCTGTGCCTGCAATTAGTCTCATCAGGTAGCACCTCCCATTATATATATTCAGGGTGTGCAGTCCAGGAATCTTTCCTATATAATGCTTAACTTATACTTTGTGCATCATACTTATACTTTATGCACCATTCCGCACCCTCCTCTCTTTTGCATGAGAATTTAGTTCAATTCTGGGAAGCATTTGTACCATTTGCACTTTTCAATAAATAACCCAACATAACGCAAGAGGTAAAAAAGATATAATTCATGCAAATGATTCATTCTTAAGTTTATTTCCAACCAGTCATAGCTAGCGCACAAACTCTTTACCAATGCTGTTCCAACACCTTTGTCCCAATGTAACATTTGTCATTTTTGTTTCTATTGCCACTGCCATAATAACATCCTCTTGAACTGTAACTCCACAGAGAAAGAACATTGCTGTTTCTGCATCAAAATGACTACGTTTTGCTCTGACATGTGCTTGTTTCGTACATTTCTCCCTTAATGTGTGAGAAATTCCGTTTGTTAGAGCGAGAGTGTGAACTGCGGAATCATTCAGCTAGAACATTCCAAACACTTTTCCTTTGTTCCTCTCTGAATGCTGGGATTACATAACGTGACAAATAACTGGCAAAGCAGGGCTACAGAATGTCAGGTTCAATGTCTGACGATCATAATAAGAGAACAATGCAGCTTCTGCCTGTGCGCCTGTCACTCTGCGCAGACAATGAGAGATACAAATTGATACACATTATAGGCGGGCCTTTCATTACTTGGCCTGTAATGTGTTTGTTATTTTGCCAGGGAGAAATAAAAATAGAGCATTGATTTCAATGCTTGACAATTTGAACAACAGTATTCATGGGACTAGTAGAAATGAAATCATAGTATTTAGCACTAAGCGATACAAGATTCTGAGGAATTAAACCACCCTATAGCCAGCTTTGTATACAGCTAGAAGTGACACTCTGGGACACAGGAGTCCCTGAAGCTAATTTGGGGACCTTTAAGTGGTCTTCACTTACCGTTGTGATATTTCTGATTACTCCAATTCACCATTCCCCCTCTCTGACCATCGCCTTTAACTTATCCCTCTCTCCTTCCCCTTCTCTACCTCCTAAGGCCACCATCACTAAGTGTAACATTGAGGCTATTGATACCATTTCATTTCCCTTACTGCTGCTCTTGATTCTGTTGCTCCGGCGATCACTACTTACCCACCGTACAGTAGATCCACACCTCAACCCTGGCATTCCAAATGCACCAGATACCTGCGAAAGTGCTCAAGAACTGCCGAGCGACAGTGGAGAAAATCACACTCTACGGCAGATTTCTTCCATTACAAATGTATGCTCTCATCCTACAGTGCTGCCCTGTCCCTCTCTAAACAGTCACATTTCAAAAAGTTAATCTCCTCCCAGTCCTCAAACCCACAGCGTCTCTTCACCACTCCCTCCTCTGCCCTTCCCCTCCTCGCCTCCCTTCCTCGCTCTCTGGCCTTGACTTTGCCACCTACTTTACATCTAAAATTTACTCCATACGTCAGGACATCATATCCCACCAGACCCTCAGCACTACACCCCCTCCTTTCCCTGACCACCCCTCCCCATCCATCTTACCAATGCTGAATCTTTCTCCCCTGTATCTGGAGAGGAAGTTGTGGCCCTCATCTGATCCTGCCCTTTTCCACCTCCCCCCTTGACCCTATCTCTTCCTGCCTCCTCCGCTACCTTTCTCCCTCTGCCTGTTTCCATCTTACCCACCTCCTCAATCTTTCGCTTTCATATGGCACTGTCCCTTCTGCATTCAAACATGCCCTTGTCTCACCCATTCTTAAAAAACCTACCCTTGATGTTAACACTCTCTCCAGCTACTGACCCATCTCTCTCCTTCTTTTTGTCTCCAAACTCCTTGAGCTTGTTGTTTACAGCCACCTTTCTTTCCTCCCACTCCCTCCTTGACCCTTTTCAGTCTGGCTTCTGTTCTCTCAGCTCCACTGAAACTGCCCTCACGAAAGTCAACAATGACCTTCTTGCTGTCAAATCCAAGAACCACTACTCTCTACTCATTCTCCTTGCATATCTGCTGCTTTTGACACTGTGGACCACCCTCTCCTCCTGCAAATCCGTCTTTCCCTTGGTCTACGTGACACTGCTTTCTCCTGGCTGTCCTCCTACCCCTCTGATTGTTTATTCTCTGTCTCCTCTCATTACTCCTCTTTTTCCCCCAGCTCCACTTACAGTAAGTGTTCCCCAAGGTTCTGTTCTTGGACCTCTACTATTCGCCCTCTATACATCTCTCTAGGTGAACTCATCAGCTCCTTTCACCTACAATATCATCTCTATGCTGATGATACTCAGATCTACCTTTCCTCCCCTGACTTTTCCCCTCCTCTATTCACTCGTATCTTCAACTGTCTCTCTGCTATCACTTCCTGGATGTCCCAGCGCTTTCTTAAACTTAAGGCCGATGCCCAAGGGCTTAAGTAAGTGCATTTAAAATCAAACGAGCAATGTTTTACAGTGTTAAAGAAAATAATAAATAAAAGATAAGTTAGCTGCAGAAAAACAAAAATTGGCAATATGCCATTTACTACACGAAGTGGCAAGGAAAGGATAAGGCCTTGATCTGCATCTTATGATAATGTAAGCCTTTCTCCCTGTAGAAGTGTAAAAAAAATTAAAATCGCTAAGGCAACTATGTGCTCAGAAAAGTCACAAATCCCAGAGGAGAGTCCAAGTATGTCCGCGGTTGCAATGTGTGAGCCTGACCTTTCTAATACTGTATTTGAAGAGGTTCCTCCTTCCACCATTTGTGTACCCTCTGCAAATGTGGGGATGAGAAGCACAAATCACCATGCTGATATAGAAATTGAGGATGCTTCTGTGGAATTGCACCAGGAGGATGAGGAGGATATTTCTGTAGTTGGCGCTAACAAGGATGATGAGGATGTTGATAACAAGGATGTTGTTTGTGTAAATCAGGCAACCGCTGTTGCCCATGGTATGAAAAAGCCCATTGTCATCCCAGGGCAAAAAGACAAAAAAAATCCACTTTTCATGTGTGGAAGTATTTTCATCCAAATCAAGACAACAGTTGTCAAGCCATCAGTAACGTTTACCAAGCAAGAGTGAGTAGAGGTAAAGACCTTAACCATCTAGGAATCTCCTCCCTGTTACGTCACTTGCAGCGCATTCATCAAATTCCAAAGTGTTTGCAAAATTCAGAAACTTTGGCTAAAAACTTAACAATCAGTCCAGCGTCACTTAGCTGCTCCCTTCTCTTTGTTAGATCCAAGTGCCTCCGATATCCACCACCAACACCTGAATCATCAACATCCTCATTCATGATCGGATGTAGTCCTGCTGCATCCAATTTCATAATCATGACTGATTCCTCTTCAATCCATGATTCTTCAGTGGGATCCTTGAGTGCTATGCCTGTTGCTGCTGTGAGTGGATCTTCATCCCAGAAGGGGACCAGGAAGTAGAGATGAGTGGGTTCGGTTCTCTGAACTTAGCAGATACGAGGCAGATTAGTTTTCCCGCCTGACTCGGATCTCAAAACGAGGCAAAACGTCATCATCCCAGATTCTCTTGGGTTTTGGATTGTATAAAGGTCCTGCGACGCCGAACCAAAAAACCAAAATGTCAGAGCAAAGGAGCCACTTATAGCGTGATTTATTTGTCTAAGTCATAAGAGAGCCGACAGTCCTGGTTTATATTTTCACAAGTTTGTTGTGTAGAAGGCACCTGAGCAAACGTTCCTGTGAGTCAATGTGGTTTATTTTATATATATATAAGCAAAGAAACTGCGGCACTCGTAGACTAGTGTAGCAAATTGTATTAAAGGTTGTCACAAAATATATCCAACGTTTCGGGACTCTGTGGCTCCTTTGTCAATGTGTGAACACAAAGGATCCACAGAACCCCGAAACGTTGGATATATTTTGTGACAACTTTTAATAAATGTTTTCTACACCAGTCTCCGAGTGCCGCAGTTTCTTTGCTTTTTTGTACCCTTCATCACTCTGAGGGCACCGGAGCAAGTTGTTCCTAACAGAAGAGTGCCGGTCCATTTGTGCAGTTTATATATATATATACACACACACACATATATATATATATATATATATACACATATATACAGTATATGGCCTCTGCCCCCTCCGAAAAACTCTTCAGCCCCACCCATTATATGTTTGATGTTCTCTACCCCCTGACCTTGTATACTAGACTAGTCCATTAATTTTTTCTTCCCATGGCAGCCGGCATTTTCTTGGGGTCCCCCAGTGTTGCGGTGCTGTCATTGTCGCCGGTGGAGGGAAGCCAGCAGGGACAGACAGGTGCGGGCGGCCACTCATGTATTTGTAATGGAGGGCGGAGGGCGCCCGGCACCTGTAGCCAATCAGATGGGCAGAGAAGCTGTTAAGCCTCTTCGGAACGTCTGCGCATGTTCAGAAGCAGGGCTGTAGCAAGAACGCTTCAGCCCTGCTTCTGCACATGCATACAGACAAGCTCCAAAGAGGCTAAACACTGCCCGAACAGAGCTCTGCTGCCAGCCCAGAGGAGGGTAAGTTATAGGCGCAGCCGGGCCCTCCCTCTTTGTCTGAGTGTGCGGGCCTGGGACTCCAGGCTCGGCTGTCCCCCCATGATGGCGACCCTTTATACTACATAAGGGTAGGTTGGAGGGCCCAAGGACAATTCCATCTTGCACCTCTTTTCTTTGCATTATGTGCTGTTTGGGGCATTGCTGCCTGACATTTTAAATTGTATAGTTTATGAATGTCCAGAAATTTTAATGGCCACAGACAGCATCTCCTGTATGCCCCTTTCATTTTTAATTTTTTTTTATTCGGAACCATCAAGTTGATGAAGTGCGCAAATATGAGCAGCAGCACAGAGCCTTTTCCTGCCAGGATGTGTGCAATAAAGTGCAAAAATGTTTAATACAAAAATCAGTAGTGTATATTGGTCACATGCCATACATATTTTCATGGTACTTACAGTGCATAAAGCAGACTGAGGTAACCTGAAGCATGCCACCTGTTGTTGACAAATAACTTCCAGTAGGCCCAGCAAACCTCACAAATGCTGGGAGTTCTAATACAGGCTGCTTTCCTCTTATGTAAACAGCAAGTCTTGGTCCCATAATCCCTAACAACCTCTCTGTGTACAATATGTTCTAGCAGCACCTCCACAAGCAAGGCCACCTCATTTCTATTAGATGTATAAAAATTAAAAAACCTTCTCCAGATCAAAAATGTCTTTTAGGAACTAAAGAACTTGATCCTAGATTGATCTTCCCTCATATTTTTTTTAAAGAATCAAAACATTAAAATAAATAAATTAAAAACTAATCAATCCTTCCGTCCTTTCCCCGTCTTCAGTCCATAAACATTCCAACTCCATCAGGCCTCTGACCTAGTTAAGGAAAACATTCTTGGTTTTTAAACTTCCTAGGGGTCGTATAGTTTATTAAACTGCCATCCTCTCTACCAATGCAATGCCACTCTGTGCCATGTCAGAAGCTGAACTGCCAAATGTTAGTGCCGCCCACTGCTGTCGCTTAGCTTAGTCAGCCAGCTAGCTGGATGCAACCTTTTGGCCCTAAACTAGATGAAATCAATATTGTGAGCTGTGAGGTGGTCAAAATTGACTAGAAATGACTGTAAACAAATGTCATTGAGGTTAATAATACTATAGGAACAAAAACAGGCCCAAATTATGTGATTTTAGCTTTTTTCATGATTTTTAAAGAAAAAATACAGATATAAAAACCAAAACATGCAAGGGGCGGTTTTGGCAAAACTAGATCCAGATCCAAAACATAAGGAGATACAGATCGAAAACCAAAATACTGGGGTCGGCACACATCCCTACTTATGATCCCTAATGCAACAATGTTTATAAACCTTGTCCTGCATTGTATTGTACTGTAAGTCACTTGTTGCTTGTTCACTTATTTGTCTATGTACTATGTAAGGTACTGCGGAACATTTGCGGCATATAACTAAAGGATAATACTAATAATACATTTTGATATAATCGCACCGATAATTAGAGATGTGGTGGGCAGTACAGACGGTGTAATGGTTAGCATTAGTGCCTCACAGCATTGAGGTTGTGGGTTCGATTCCCACTCCGGCCCCAACTGTGCGGAGTTTGTATATTCTCCCTGTGCTTGCGTGGGTTTCCTCCGGGTGCTCCAGTTTCCCCTACACTCAGGGCCCCCGTTCCCCCCGAAATCCTCAACCTAGCCATATACATAGAGGGGGCGTGACCAGCTCCACCTAAGGGGCGTGTCTACCTCCATCTATTGCCACTCAGGGGGTAAGTCCTGCAGTGGAAGTTTAAAACTAGTACTAAAAGCAGCATGTTGCCAGAGCAGGTTTGTGTATGAAGTTTATGTATAAGAGATAAAATACTACAGGGGGCATACTACTGGGGGCACTGCTATTGGGGGGCATGCTAATGGGGGCACTACTACTGGGGAGCATACTACTGAGGGGGCATACTATTAGGGGCACTGCTACTGGGGGGCATACTACTGGTGGCATGCTAATGGGGGCACTGCTACTGGGGGCTTAGTACTGGGGGGCACTGCTACTGGGGGCATGCTACTGGGGGGCATGTTAATGGGGGCACTGCTACTGGGGGGCATGCTAATGGGGGCATACTACTGGGGGGCATACTACTGGGGGCACTGCTACTGGGGGGCATGCTAATGGGGGCACTACTACTGGGAGCCTGCTATGGGGGGCATACTACTACTGGGGGCCGGCTAATGGGGGCCGGCTAATGGGGGCCTGCTAATGGGGGCACTGCTACTGGGGGGCATACTACTACTGGGGGCACTGCATAGGGGACCCTACTACTAAGGGGACACCACTGCTGGGGTCATTGTATAAGTGGCACTACTACTGTGGGCATTGTGTAAGGTGCATTACTACTGTGGGCTTTGTGTATAAGGGTCACTACTGTGGGCATTGTGTAAAAGGGTCACTACTGTGTGTTGTAACATAAATAAGAGACACTACTTTATGGTGTAATGTGAATCTCGGACACAATGTGCGGTGTAATGTGAATAAGATTGTGCACTGTGACTCCTAGGGCGGTAGCCCACTTTGTAAACAAGTACTGTGATTCTGCTGGCCGTACCCCACTGGGTAGTTGCACTAATTTTAATTTCTGCCACTGCTGTGTGGCAATGTGTCATTGATGTGCTTTAAACTGTGGTGTCTGTGTCGTTGCTTTGTCGCTTGGTAACCAGTCAGCTCACTGCAACTTTTGGCCAATAATGGTGAAAACTATAATTTAAAGTGTAAGGTGGTCTAAATTGACTGTAAATGACTGGAAATTAAGGTTATTGAGGTTAATAATACTCTAGGAAGAAAAAAAAGCCCAATTTATGTGATTTTATCTTTTTTTAGTAAATTTTTGTGAAAAAATCCAAATCCAGAGCCAGTCACCGCAGTTTGGCAAATCCAAATCCAAAGCCAGAAGAACGAATTAGAACCAAATCCAAATCCGGCAAAAATGGTCCGGCGCACATCCCTAATACATACTCACACATACACTGTATACATACACTAACACATATACACAATAACACATACATACACACTAACACATACACTGTATACATACACTGACACAATAACACATACATACACACTAACACATACACTGTATACATACACTAACACATATACACAATAACATACACACTAACACATACACTGTATTTCATACACTAACATACATACACAATAACACATACATACATATATTTACACAGTAGGCAAACATTCTTACCCTATTGATGCAGCAGCTGGTACAGGTTGCCAATCATTAGGCCCCACACGATGTAATAAATGCAGTGATTTGCGGGTGATATGGGGGCGGGGCTTGCAGTATAGGCTCCGCCCCCACTTCTGCCAATGTCAAGGGGAATCAGTCAGGGATGGTTTCCCCTGCGTGCGCTAATGAAGGCTGAGGATCGGGGCTGGCGCTGTCAGTCACAGATGAGCAGCAGCCGAGGGATGTGCTAGCGCTGGGCTCCGTCTGTCATAGTTAATTTTTATTTTTCTCAGACTCTGCAGCGCCCTCCAGGGGCTGACGCTCTAGTCAGCTGCCTAAAGCTGCCTACTGGTAGCACCGACCCTGCCTACACTCCAAAAATATACTGGTAGGTTAATTTGCTCCCAACAAAAAAATTACCACCTAGTGTGTGTGTGTGTACATGTTGTAGGGAATATAGATTGTAAGCTCCATTGGGGAAGGGACTGATGTGAATGGCCAAATATTCTCTGTAAAGCACTGCGGAATATGTGTGCACTATATAAATAACTGGTAATAAATAAATAAAATTTAAAATAAATGTGGTTGGTTTGTTGTTAGCTATTTTGCCTTGGAGGGAAAGTACAGCTTACCAAGGCTGTTGAGAGCTGTGCAGGGCCCGTGGCCAAATCGCGGTAGGCACGGCCATGCCCCCTCAGAAAAAAAATGAAAAAAATCAATCAGAGTTCGCGGTGCTGCGCGCTGGGGAGGGGGTCAATGTGAGCCCACCAGCCCGGTGCAAATCCATGGGGAGGTACGATGAGTGTGATCGCTCCCACCCACAGGCTGAGACTGCTGCTGCTGTAGATTTACTATACACTGCCGCCCACTACACCCAAAATTTTTCTTTGAGGACCAGCCTCATCACATTTTACACTACAGCATGTATACATACAGTAAATTAAGCATCGCAAAAGAGGGGAAAAAATGCTTTATGACTATATCTAAGGGCCATTTCACAAACACCCATTTTGACCGGCTGGCAAAAAAAACGGCCGGCACTGGACGTTTTTTTTCCGCCGGCAATCAGTGCCTTTCACATGCAACGGCTTTTTTGAGACGTTTTTAATTTTGTAGTTTGTTTTCTTAATGTAGTAGGCATGTGCAGCAGCAGCAGTTCTATTCAAAGATAATACTAGTTTATACACAGCAATTGAAAATAGTACTACATGTAAAAGTACTAATCATATATATCTTATTCCTCGTCTCCCAGCACATTGAAATATTCTTCCAATTCAAAGCAAACCTTTTGCCACGCTCTTCGAGTGGCATTTTTATCTTTATAAATATAAAACTGGTCTGGCTTCTACTAATGATATCAGCCTCTCAGTATCTGTGTCACAGTTGTCACTCATACTGGAGTTGTGGGCGGGTACAAGCTCAGAAAAGCCGGCGTGTGTGAAAGCAAACATACTTGTACTTCACTGACATACAGTGACGGCACGGACGCGGCTCAGCAGCCGTCCTCGTCAGCGGATATTCCCAGCTGTAACACAGCGACTGTGCCATCTGTAAAGACCCATCTATTACATAGTTCACTAAAATTAGTACATGGCAAAAAACAGCCGGGCAAAACCGGTGTGTGTGAAAGTGATCGGTATGAAATTCAAATCCCGATACCGGAAGACCGGCAGTGAAGATCCCCACAGGTAAGTATTTTAAGTATTCACTAACCCTACCCCCCCCCCCCTAACCCTACCTTAGGGATTTCCTAACCTCACCCCCAAGTGCCTAACCCCCCCTGTAAGTGCCTAACCCTAACCCCTCCTTACCATAGCCAGACCCTAACCCTCCTGGGGGGGTGCCTAACCCTAAGACCCCCCGGGAGCCCCTAACCTAACCCTCCCCCATGCAGCTGACCGTGGCCGCCACCAAGCTTACCTTCGTTCGGTATGCCGGGCGTCGGGCTCCCGGCGTAGGTATAATGACAGGCGTCGGGATTTTTCCGCCTGTCATTAGACCCCTGCCGGGATTAGACAGTCGGGAAGCCGGCGGTCGGCATTTCGACCATTGGCTTCCTGATTGCATCCCGTGTGAAATGGCCCTAAGGAACCATATTAGCAACTTGGCACTGACAAAAAAAGCCTATTAATTGCAAAATATTTGTCATTCTAGCAGTAAATACAGTGGTACGTATATAGGGCCTGATTCAGAGCCGCTCGTAAGCGGCCGCTCGTTCTCTCTGAGCGATGTTTGCCCGACTGCGCATGTGTACGGATCGTTATACGCATGCGCGTACCAGTCAGTGCGGTCGAAATTCATGTGCTCGCAAAATAGCGAATGCCTGATAATTTGAGTGACAGGAGTAGGCGTATGTGGGTGGTAAGGGGGAAGGTGCTTGAAAACGGGGAGTGGAGATCCGAACGCAGGCGTGCTTAAAGGTCAAAACGGGTGTTTTATGGGTGTGCATAATTAATACAGCAGCGTCATTGACCACGTCACTGGGTTATTTTATAGCCAGAACTGCTCGCAAGATTGTGGTAGGAAAAACCAACCCCAAGAATAGCGAGCAGCTCATACCCTGGTCGATGTACTCGATTAATCTAATAAATAGCGGACATGACGGAGGATGCGAGCGGCCAGGGGGCGTATTTTTTCTAAAAACGACAGCAAGTTTTGTTCGCTCGTTCAGACCTGGAGGCGTGAACAGACCGCAAAGAGCGAACGGTTCATTTGAATAGCCACCCCTATTTTCTGGACGAGCGAGCGCTAATTGCGTCCGGCTCTGAATCAGGCCCATAGTCTCCCTATGGTGCTTATGCATACAGTATATCTTCCATCATTGATTCAACCAAAAGTAACAGCAATCGCTCAAGGAATCTCTTAGCTGTCAGCAGCAAGTACAGTAGCTTCTTTTCTGTATCTTTGGCTCATTTTAGCAGAGAACAAGGGTTATTCAGAGTTCACACGTTAGAACGCTGAATACGAAATTAAGTAAAGTATTAAACAATCCTCATTGGCACATATTTAGAGAGAGAAGTGTTTCTGATTTGACAAAAGTTACCCACCAGTTGTCTGACAAGATCTGGGGAATACAGCTGAAAATACTGTGTGTGTAGGCATTAGGTTTGAAGATCCTGCTCTTAAATTTGCTGAGGGAAACAATTGAAAATAAAGAGCCTCAACTTAAATATTAAAGTCAGGGAAATTAAACATTTATACTCAAAGCCTTCACACTTGCGTGCTGGGCGGATGTAAAAGCTCAGTGGAAAAAAAAAAAGTCTGTAAATCTAAAGCTATCAAATGAGACGATGAGAATAAGAATTAGCTTAGTGGTAACTCTCATTTTAAACTATCAGACTCCAAAATTGATAGCGCCTGGGTTAGGCAAGATTAATGCGCCTGTGGGTTTATCAGGTCCTGTAATAAAAGGTTTCTATAGTGCTGGATGGAATTGCAATGATGCAATGTGACCCTGCATTCATTATTCATGGCTACAGCGCAAGCTCAGTGGCAGGACAGATCCTGGCATTCTGTGTTACCAATACGACAAGTCACTGAAGACTTGTAAACACTGTAATGCCTTCCCAGGAAAGGATTCCCAGGTTCCCAAATACGTATATGGATTTACACCCAAAAGCCGCGGAACAAGGGATATATCCAGGCAAAACTTTTCTTGCTCAAGTTCATCTCACTGTGCATTATTCTTTCAAGAGAAAAGCATGTTACTTCGGTAAGTAAACACCAACAGACTGCTGTGTGAATTATTCAGCATGAGCATATAACAACAGGGGACTCTCCGTCAGTTGTGGATTACAACTCCTAGCAGACCCTGCCAGCTTTAGGGATCTAGCAGGCGCTGCCATCCTAAGACTTGTAGTCCAACAACTCCATAGTCGCAGGTTACTTTTTTCTTTTTTTTTTTGCATTACATCATGATAGAAAACATGGCTTTATTGTATTATTTACTATGTCTCAATACTATTTTTACTGCCCAGTTTTCATAAAAAAGGGTATAAGTGACAAATCTTATACAAGGATCGTCTTTAAGGCAGCATCTTTTAAAATGGTCATAAATTCAGTCGGTATGCTTTTAAAATCATAAAAAAAGCTATTTGCAGAAGAGCAATTTATTGGGCACTCAGTCTGTATCTGTTCTTGTCCACTTTCCCCTGTGTTTTAAGAGTATGTACACTGTAGCTATCGTGTAGGCTCCGAGCAACGTAACTTGACAATAGGTAGTCCCTCTTACCCTCTTTTGTAAAGGTGCCCATTTATTTTATGCAGGGTGTTTTTATTCTCTATAGGAATGTACAGAACATGTCCTTATTACAATAACCGTATGACGGATTCCTGACTGCTCCATGATTAATATCCCCAAAACACTATTTATTTTAACCCTTTTTTGCCTGCACATACAGGGGCTCATGCAGACTTAAATTCAAGTACTTGCCTACACTCCCACAATGTCCAGAAGACTCCCAAATCTCGGTGGGGCACCCGCACCGCCGCGGATGTCAGCTGACAGCCCCATTCACAAGTTAAGTGGGCAGTCTTGGCAACTTGATGACATGATTAGTGCTGACTCGTTATTGTGGCCCCACATCATGTTACCAAGCCAGGAATAGAGGCCATGTATAACAGAGGGTGGGTCCATGATAACGCAATAATAGTGCCACCCCACCGTACCGTCTGCCTGGCAGCCCTCTCCCTTGGATCTTCCCACCTCCTGGAGACTTTTGCTGAGTCACTTTTGCGGTTGGATCTTGTTTATTTTCTCACTGAGGGGCCTATTCATCAACACTAAAATAAAGTGTTTAAGGACATTTTCCTTAATTACCGTTATTTTAGTATTCATGAAGAAACTTAACACAGGAGATATCACTGATAGCTCCTGGATAAATCCCCCTGCGTTCATTTCCACACTCCCCATACATTAGTACATTAGTATGGGGATATGGAAATTATGGTATTCATCAAATTCTGAAAATTATGTACTTTTGGAATTTGATGGTGTTACTATCCGCCACTGTGAGGTGACTTATAGCGGGTTACACTTACCTGTGTCAGCGTGGGCAGGGCCTTCTCCGCTCTCTCCGGCGCTCCCTGGTCTCTTCTCTGGCTCCGTCTGCTGTGCTGACACTGTGTTCTCCAGGCAGAACACAGTAAAGTTTAGAAACAAAAGTTTTGTTTGTTTTTCCTAAACTTTACTGTGTTCTGCCTGGAGAACACAGTGTCAGAACAGCAGACGGAGCCGGAGGTGGCTGCAGGGGGCAGGTAGGTTGGGGATGGGGGGGAGGTGAGTGACGTGGTCGTTCAATCGCTCATTAAAATCGTAATCGTTCAATCGCTCATTAAAATCGCCTAGTGGATACCCGGCATAAGACTAGTGTAGTGTCTCCGTCTGAACATAGCCTCTGTGTCTGCGGCTTTTTGCCTCATTTATAGATCCACTTAATCATGAGGAGGGGGCATTCAGGGTTGTCTTAACAGCAGTGTGGGCCCTGGGCAAAGCAATGCACTTGGGCCCCTACTCATCCATTCTAGAGATGAGCGGTTCGGATTCTGTGGAATCCGAACCGCTCCGAACATTGGGGATCCGAGTCCACCCGAACCCTGTTCGGGTGTTCACCGCCTGACTCGGATCCCCGTTCGGGGCCGAACGGCGGCCGCCTGATGTCGGATTCTCACTAGAGAATCCGACATCAGGTCTCCTCGCGTGTAGGGCAGAGCGCAGTGATAGCGCTCTGCCCTACACAGACACAGACACACAGCCGCCAGCGGCAGCTGTGTGTTTGTTACAGCAGCCAATGAGAGTCACACAGACTCTCATTGGCTGCTGCACGGAGGGAGCCGGCTGGAGCTCACACATGAGCTCCGTCTTCCGGCTCCCTCCTCAGCGTGTGACAGAGCGGACGGCGCGGGAGCGGGGATACAGGTAAGTTTTATTTTTTTTATTTTTTTACTTGTCAAAGGTCCGGGGGCGCTACTGGGGGGGGGGGTCTGCACTACTGGGGGGGTCTGCTACTGGGGGGGGCTATACTACTGGGGGGGCCATACTACAGAGGGGCCTGCTACTGGGGGGGCTATACTACTGGGGGGGGTCTGCACTACTGGGGGGGGGTCTGCTACTGGGGGAGGCAATACTACTGGGGGGGCCATACTACAGAGGGGCCTGCTACTGGGGGGGCTATACTACTGGGGGGGGGTCTGCTACTGGGGGGGCCATACTACTGGGGGGGCCTACTACAGGGGGGGCCATACTACAGGGGGGGCCCATACTACAGGGGGGGCTACTACTGGAGCAGCCTACTACTGGGGGGGCCTGCTACTGGGGCAGCCTACTACTGGGGGAGCCATACTACTGGGGGGGCATACTACTGGGTGGCATACTACTGGGGGGGCCTGCTAATGGGGGACATACTACTGGGGGGGCCTGCTAATGGGGGGCATACTACTGGGGAGCATTCAACTGGGGGCACTGCATAGTGGACCGTACTACTAAGGGGACTGCATAGGGGGCACCACTGCTGGGGGACATTGTGTAAGGGACACCGCTACTGTGGGCATTGTGTAAAAGGGTCACTACTGTGGGCATTGTGTAAAAGGGGCACTACTGTGTGTCGTAACATAAATAAGAGACACTACTTTATGGTGTAATGTGAATCAGGCCCTATGTGCGGTGTAATGCTAATAAGATTGTGCACTGTGACTCCTAGGGCCGTAGCCCACTTTGTAAACAAGTACTGTGACTCTGCTGGCCGTACCCCACTGGGTGGGTGCACTACTTTTCATTTCTGCCACTGCTGTGTGGCAATGTGTCATAGATGTGCTTTATACTGTGGTGTCTGTGTCGTTGTGCCGCTGCTTTGTCGCTTAGTAACCAGTCAGCTCACTGCAACCTTTGGCCAATAATGTTGAAAACAATATTATAAGCTGTGATATGGTCTAAATTGACTGGAAATTAATGTTATTGAGGTTAATAATACTCTAGGAAGAAAAAAAAGACCAATTTATGTGATTTTAGCTTTTTTTGTCAATTTTTGTAAAAAAATCCAAATCCAAATCCAAATCCAAATCCAAAGCCAGTCACCGCAGTTTGGCAAATCCAAATCCAAATCCAAAGCCGGACGACGAATTAGAACCAAATCCAAATCCAAATCCGGCAAAAATGGTCCGGCGCACATCCCTAATCCATTCATGGGGAAAAAATGTCAATGGTCAATAAAATTAAACCCAATGGAAGAGATGGCCTTGTGACATTATGGCACGAGTCATATTTGTGTATTTCCATATTTGTTTTACAGTGGAAAGAGTCGGCCTAGAAATGCACTTTTCCGCCAAGTGCAGCTGGAAGGTGCTCATTACATTACCTTATCTTATTTCAGTAATCTCATTTAAAAAAAGTTTTGTTGCGACAAAGAGCTTGCATGATTATCAAGAGACACCCTCACTGCCTCCAAAGCCTCCCAGTGGCTGATACATACCTCTACTGTTCTGCATAGACCACCATCTTGCTCTGCAAACCCACACGCTTAGTGGAAATCCGGGCACAATGTCATAAATCAAGGCCGGTATGTCACCAGCAAAGATTTTTTAGCTGTGGCTCAGGTTCATAAATTAATGTAATTTTAAGAATTATTTACACAAGGTTCACATAGTTGTTATGGGCTATGGGCCTGCTTCAGAGCGGTCTTTGGATTCAGTATTGATGCTAACATATGCTAATGCCGCAGGAGACGTCTTGTGTACATAGACTGTACTTGCTGATTTTTGGGGAGAAGCAGGTGGGTGGCGATGGTCAATGGTTTTAAAATCGGCGGCAGAGGACCGATTGTACAGAAAAGTGCCAATGAATTGTTTTCCCCCGCTGCAGGGGCCACAGCTATTAGTTTTTCCCCTGGTGCAGTCTGCTTAGCTCTGTCCCCTTCCATGATTGGCCCGCCGCTTAGCTGTTGCTCCCAATTGCAACGCTCAACCCCACCACTTTCCCTGATTGTCCCAAAGCAGGGATGCCCGTCAATGGTTTTCCATCAATGGTTTCATGCCATCGATGTAAACCACTGATGGCACCTCTGATGCAGAACCCTTCCATGGCCATCCCTAGCTCATGGTCATGATTTTCAGTGTCTTTTACTGACTGGGAGTCTAATGCACTTAGGAAAAATGCCTCCCTCGATATGATAACATTTACATATATGCTAGAATGCTGAAAATTGGTTGTAGCTGTTTTGTTAAAGCAGCTTGTATATTGTTATTGCTGCTCTTTAAAGATGATTCTCTACTTTTAGCAGATGAGGTAATTGATAAAATATTTCCATGCTGATATTTTGTGCATAGATGAAACAGACATAGTGTAGGCATTAAAAATGTAACACAAGAGTAAAATATATATATATATATATACACACACACACACACACACACACACACACACACACACACACACACACACACACACACACACACAGTACAGTGCATAGCCTTAGGTATTAGGCTTTCTGGTACAGGGAAGTTTTACAAAACTCCAACTCAAGGTGAAAGGCATCCCCGGAGCATTATGGCATTGTCACTTTGAACATCTAGTGGAGAATCAAAAGAAGGATAGATTGTAGGTGATAGGGTCATATTGCCGGCAGGCTTCATTGCAGGTGCAGTGAGGGAATTCTGTAACTAACTTTGATATTATTGTAGCTGAATTGCATGAGGCTTATCACCTGTCCTTATCTCTTGATCCTCATTATAGATTACTCTTTATTTTATACCATAGCTGCATCTATAAAAGAAGGTGATGTATATTCATACTTGCCTACTTTTGAAAAAAGCATTTCAGGCAGATTGTGAAAGCACCACCTATGAGCGCGGCGGTAAAGTGGGCGTGTGCTGCTACATCTGAGAGGCGTGTCATAAAATTGATTTACATCCATATGTAAATGAGCCCCAAAGCAATTAGTGAGATCTATTTGTTGATGGAAACACACTGATACTTTTCAGAAAATACATGTAACCATAGGGATCATTGTGCCTTATAACCAATGCAGTTCCTTGCGACATTTGCATGTCTTCTCAGATCTGCTGCAACCAAAGATGCAGCACCCGCCTCCAGCTCCACCCACCTCTGAAGCATGCCCACTGTTTTGTGACTCCTAGTAACCCAATGATTAATTTTCTTTTCTAAACCCTGCTAGAAAAAAAAAATAAAATCTACAATCTCATTGGTTGATACGAGCTAACATCATATTTTTCCTGTGTGCCAACCAGGTCCGCTGAGACATCAGGTGGGCCCTGTTACTAGAGAGGGGGCGTGGCCTAATATGAAGACATGGCCACACACACTCTGAAAAAGTTTTACTGAGTGTGTGCCGAGTTTGAGGTGGGTTTAACACCAGTTAGAACAACCAGATGTGCCAGTTCCTGGGTAATCGGTATCAACCCAACCCCTTCTCGGTGCCCTCAGTACTAATGATGGTATTTGTGGCGTGTGACATAGGGGCAAATGTAAAAAAAAAGTCCCATGGCTGTCAAAATGGTAACACTTGCCAACTTTAATGCTGTATGCAAAAACTACCCCTTTCTTTTGCATTAAGGGATGTCAACCAGATCTGTGTAACCGTCTCTGGAAAAGCAGCTTTTAAAAAAAAAATCATCACCGATATCGACACTTGTTCATAAATTTGTTAGTGGAATATTAGTCCTATTAGTAAAATAACTTATAAGTGGTGATTGGCTTTAATACGTGTTTCCAAATAAAATCAACCATGATTTCTGCTTTTCAGAAACAGGTCTAAACTTTTTTCTTTTCTTTTTCTGACTGACAGCTGAGTCCTAGGGGATCTTATTTATTTATTAGCATGTGTAGTTATCTAACACACACACACTCACACACACACACTCACACACTCACGTCCCCTCATTTTGTGCCAGCTGTTTATAAATTAATTGAGCAACTTGCCTTTTGCATAGACCAGCTTCAAAGACAGTTTTCAGATACTCCACATGCTACATGTTTTATAATGTCATTTAAAATTCCTCTATCTGCCTCACTCCTTGTCCATCAGCAAGCCGATGAAAACCAGTTAGCCAAACTCTGTTATTGTCATCTCCAGTTCGCTCCAGCGACACTATTTCACTGCATGCATAATAGATGCGGGCACACAATGGCACTCAACTTGTATAACCACGGGGCCTTCTGACGTTACAAGATAAGCGTCTCTTTCTTTTTGCACTTGCAGCCATGGAAACAGACCTAGAGGGAACTGAATCAGGAGACATGAACCAAGAACACATAACTTTATACCATCACAGCGTATACCACGGTGCCTGGGCTTAAGATGATCAATATCTACATTAATAATGGAAAAATTACTTTTTCCCTTATTATTGAAAAAAGTTTCCTTTAAAGATTTTCAAGTTTTTTTTTTTTTCTTCTTCTAATTCGCTATTGTCCTGAAGCTCAACTTCATAACTTTTCTTAGACGGTTCTCATAAAAATCTAGAGCTCTCTCATACAAGAAAGAGATATTGGCAGGAATGTAATGGAGTACAACTTGCTGAAATCAGCTCAATGAGGTAGTTGGGACAGGTGAGAGATTTGAAATTGCAAGAGATGTGCGCAGACCCTCGTGTTATGGTTTTGGTTTTGTATCTGGATCTACCCTGGTTTTGTATCTGCATTGGTTTTGCCAAAACCTCACATCCGTGTTTTGTTTTCGTGTTTTGGTTTTGGATCTGGATTTTTTCTTAAAAAAATCATAAAAACAGGTAAAATCACAGAAAATGGGTCTATTTTTGTTCCTACGGTATAATTAACATCAATAACATTTATTTCCAGTAATTTCCAATCAATTTTGACCACCTCACAATATTATTTGCTTCATCTAGTTAAGGCCAAAAGGTTGCATCCAGCTAGCTGGCTGACTAAGCTAAGTGACACAGTGGGCGGCACTAACATGTGGCAGTTCAGTTTCTAAATTCCACCACGGATACAGTGTGTTATACAGTGTGGGTTGGATACCCCAATAGTGCACTTTCTATGACAGCAGTGTCGGCAGAGTGGGGTTGCTGACGGTGTCCTCAGTACATGGAATGGCAGTACTGCGGTGCTGGCAGTGTCCTTAGTGAAGGGCACCGGTGATGTCGGCAGTGCGGGGGTGCCAGCAGTGTCTTAAGTGTCTTTGCTGGCTGTGTCGGCAGTGCAGGGGCAGGCCTGCCAAGAGCCGTGGCGGGCCCCGGTAATAGGGAGCGTGGCCTAATCACGGGAGGCGTGGCCACGCCCCCTTGCCGAGTAAAAAATAACTATTTTCAGCGGCGCTGCGCGCTGGGGAGGGGGCGCTCTGAGCCCCGCACAGGCATAGGAGACTGCTGCGGCTGCTGCTCAGCAGCCACGAGCAGTCTCCAACTGCAGCTCTGCACACGCTGTGTGCTGGGCTGCTGTGAGGGGGGGAGCGGCACCGGACCCGGGCCCCTGCCAGGCCCCTCAGGAAGCCCGGGCCCGGGTAATCTGTACCCGCTCCCCCCCCCTCTCGGCGCCCCTGTGCATGAGTGCCAGAGGTGTCTTAGTGCAGGTTTGCTGGTTGTGTCGGCAGTGCGGGGGTGCCTGCAGTGTCTTTAGTGCAGGTTTGCTGGCTGTGTCGGCAGTGCGGGGGTGCCAGCGGTGTCCTCACTGCAGGTTTGCTGACTGTGTCGGCAGTGCAGGTGTGTTCTCAATGCAGAGTGCCGGCGCTGTCGACAGAGCGGGGGTGCCAGCGATGTCCTCAGTGCAGGTTTGCTGACTGTGTGCAGGGGTGCTGGTGGTGTCCTCACTGTGGGAGTGTCGGCAGTGTGGGGGTCGCTGACGCTGTCCTCAGTACATTGGGCAACAGTGCAGGAGTGTCGGCAGCGGTGGTGTCGGCAGTTGGGTATGCTGCCAGTGGGGGTGCTGGCGGTGTTGGCAGCAGGGGGTGCTGATGGTGTCAGGCGGCGGGGGATGGAGGGCTCTATCTTTTTTCCCTCCCTTGTAATGTTTTCAATGGGCTTAACACTGATTGGCTGAGAGCCGTGACAGACAGCTCTCTCAGCCAATCAGCGTTAAGCCCGCTGAAAACAAAACCTCGTGACTCGACAGAGGGGTCGCAAGGTTTTGCCTCGGGTCAGGGATCCGGGGCAGACAGGGAGATCAGAGCTGCATTCAGATCGCTCGGATCCCCGAAATTCGGATGGGTCCGGTTCTCAGGGAACCGGACCCGCTCACCTCTAGAAATTGCAGCTACAGTATCCAATGGTGTCACCGGGGATGGTGACACTCGTTGCGGTACTTAGGCTCCCCTAGTGCAATAGGGGTCGTGGCTGAGTGTCATGTCCCTGTTTATGTTATGCTCAGGGCTTGCCGCCATACTTGCCTACACTCTCGGAGGTCACGGGAGGTTCACGATTTTTCGTGAAGCCCCCCACACACCCAGCAGTGTAAGCAGATCTCCTGCATCCTGCCCACTTCCTAGTGAAGCGAGCAGGATGGAGAGATTTAATTGGGAAGTTACGGGTCCGTGAGGAGGGGGTGGGGCCAAACAACGCGATTTGCATCATTTAGCCCCTTCACGCGGACCCGCGAATCACAGACTTTTCCAGGTGAGGGGCGGGGCCTAATTGCACCAACAGTCCGGCCCCACCTCCCGCACCGGCCTGCGGCAGCAGCTCTCCGGGCTGTTCCCAGAAAGCACTTATCTAAAGTCGGTAAGTGTGCTTGCCGCGCTTCGGGACACAGGGGTGTGTGATGGATGACGCGCGCAATGCTCTGCTATTTTGGTGTCACCCCATTGGATGGTGTCACCCGGTGTAGCCCGCACCCCACTAGGGTCCCCATAGACATTATCATGCCTGTCATCCTTTAAAAAAAAAAAAATGTACAAATGAAAAAGCCTCTCCCCTTGCTGATGGCACATTGGGCCGTTGCACGCAATCCGCACGCAATCCGCACGCAATCCGCACGCAATGCTAATGTTCACGTAGTATTGTTTTCAACTGTGCGTGCGTGAAAATTTCAGAAAACCTCTACTGTGCATGTACTGTACGCACAAAGGTACTGATGCGATCTGGTCAGGTGGCATCAGAAATGGGGCAGAAAAGTGACGGGACTGGGAGGTGGCTACTAATGCACGCACAAATAGTCACGAGCATGTGAGTGCAAGGGGCTGCGTTCCCAGATGCACAGCAGCTGGCATAGGAGGCCGTGGTCAGAAAGAGAAACTGCATCTGTCATTGCGTTGGTGCACATTTAGATGGTGCAACCAATTGTGGCTTATAAGGATGCACCAATCTGTATTACTCTGCTTGCATGAATGCTCAAAGTGGGAGACTCAATCAGGCCCATTGACTCCATCCTGGTACCCCCTTGCCGGATAACCATGAAAAAAATAATATGCCCCCTTAATAATAATAATTATTATTATTATTATTATTATTATTATTATTATTTATATTGGTTGCCCCATAAATGTTTAATAGCAATCATTTTGCCTTATTATTATTAATAATATTAATGACCCACAATATTGTCTGTGGTGCAATGGGGCTTATACTTAACTTTCCAGATCTTTATGCATTAACCTTCCTTGATCTGATATAAGACCTGTTTCAGAGATGGAATGTGATCGCAGCTGCAATTTTGCACGAAACGCATCTGCAAAAAAATATGCTGTTTGCAAAGGTCACCCGGCCATAGAGACGCCCACTACTGCCTTCATACCTGCGTAAATAACGGTAACACCAGCGCACATGGGCGGCCATCTTGCCCTTGCAGCAGGTGTGACCAGCCGCAGCCTTGGGAGCTCTCCTGACATGTAGAGCTGCGTATGCAATCGCAGTGGCTAATTTATGCACGCCCATGTAACGGTGTTCAAACGGACAGGCGCACTGCGTTTTTCTGACCACCCCCCCCGTCACCACCCCTAAGTGCTGACAACCTGTCACTCACTCTGCGATGTATTCCTATGTGTGTCTGCAATCGCTCGATCTGCGTGAGAATTGCAATAAAGTCCATCTCTGAATTAGGCCCATCGATATAAAAAAAATAAAAAAACTCTGTTTGAGCAGTCTAGCAGTCTTTTGCGCTGCTACGGGTTTTTCTTTTTTAACTCCTTGGATTACATTTGGGTTAAATCTCTTTGGATGCAGGAGTTACAAAGGCTCTGCATATAAACAGTGATTTGCATTTTAAGACTCCAAACAGCTGCATAAGAAATGTGCCATTGTTTTGAGCTGGCCGCCAAAACCACACACCATTAAATCTAAATTTGGCTTTTACCTTATCCTCAACTACACAAACTTTTGCTGGTTGAGAAATGACAGATGCTGCTGAAGAATAAATATACCTATTTCTAAACCAAGTAAGAAGAATACTGAGACGTAGCAGGGAGAAAATTGAGAAGGAGCAGGGAGAATACTGATTGCCAGCAGGGTTGAATACTGAGGGCCTGATTTAGCTTCACACGGAATTGCAAAGCTGCTCGCAAGCAGCTTAGCTATTCCGTCTGTGCATCACGCCCCCTGCTGCATTACGTATCCGAGCTGCATTGTCCAACGCAGCATCGGATACTCTGCAGACCATTGGCCGGCTAAGGTGATCCATGGGGTTACTATTGTATGGCCACGCCCCTTACTTGTGAGACCACACCCCTTTGGCATGCGCTGTCCATTTAAAAAGTATGGGATGGAGGGAGCAAATTTACAGTTTGCAGGGAGGCGCTGAACACCCTTGCACTGGCACTGCCCTCACCACCGCCTCTGTTTCATCTCAGTTCTCATCAGGCTCAGAGTAGCAAACGAGTGACAAAGACGTCAAGACGTCACACTTCTGGTGCTGAAGACGAGTACGTACCAGCATCACTCTGATCCTAACCAGTGCCAAAGCACAGAAGCCATCAGGGCCTGATACCGAAATACTGTATAAAAAAATGGCTAATCATATACTTTCGTTTGTGCATATTCTAATATAAAAATTTACTTTTCACCCATCTTCCCACTCAAGTCCATATCCACATTAGTAATCATCTTTTATGTACAGCCATGCCCTTTCATCTGTACAAATAAGAGTAGTATAGTAACACCTCTTCTCACATATTACTCCTACAGTACACACTATTTTATAAAAGGATGAGTTCACCTTTCTGGACCATTTATGGACGTCAGACTCCCCACGAACTGGCTCTGGCTATTCACTGGTTCCTGGAGCACAATGTTCTGTTAGTATGTTCTATGCTTGACCTGACTTATTGTTGTTTGCTCGTGACCCTTACGCCAATCTGTTATACTGCTCCTGAGTTTTGTCTGTATAACCCGACCTTGGTCTATATATTGTTTAACGTTCCTGTCTTAGCCTTCTGCATAAGTTAGTTATGTGAGGAAATGAAAACTTAGGTTCCCATTAGACTCCACACCTAAAGTCTAGCTAACAACAAAACACGGTCTCATCCAAAATAATTGATAAGCTACAATGGGCGTTATCTGTCTAAGGGTGGAGTTGTATCAAACCTTATAGATAGATAGATAGATAGATAGATAGATAGATAGATAGATAGATAGATAGGCAGGTGGCACAGACGGTGTAATGGTTAGCGTTATTGCCTCACAGCACTGAGGTCGTGGGTTTGATTCCCACCACGGCCCTAACTGTGTGGAGTTTGTATATTCTCCCTTTGCTTGCGTGGGTATCCTCCGGGTGCTCTGGTTTCCTCCCACTCTCCAAAAATATACTGGTAGGTTAATTGGCTCCCAACAAAAATTAACCCGTGTGTGTTTGTGAGCATGTGGTAGCATGTGGTAGGGAATATAGTCCCTGATTCAGAGCCGAACGCTCTGAATCAGGGCCGTCCCTCTGTTTTTTTTTGAGCGGCCTCCTGGCCGCTCGCATAGCTGTGGGTGACCACCCACAGCTATAGCGAGCGGCCAAAAAGATGGTCGCGATGGTCAAGACCATCGCGATCATCGGGCTTGCGACAAGACCCTTGTGGTAGGGTCTCATCTGCCGCAAGCCCTGGAGTGCTCCCATGGGAACGCCTCCGTCTAGCCAGCCATACCCCTGGCACGCCCACCAAAGGGGGCGTGCTGTCACTCACCATCGACAGCACGACCCCTTTTTAGCGAGACCCGGAGCGACGGCTTGGCCGTCGCTATTCGGGTCTCGCGCATGCGCATGACGGAGCTGGCTCCCTCGTGCGCATGCGCACTGGGCCAACATCGACCCGCTTTACGAGCGCTCATCGCTCGCGAGCGGGTCTGAAATAGGCCCATAGAGTGTAAGCTCCACTGGGGCAGGAACTGATGTGCATGGCCAGACCTTCTCTGTATAGCGCTGCGGAGTATGTGTGCGCTATATAAATAACTGGTAATAATAGATAGATATGAGTTAAATGATAGATATATATGAGTTAAATGATAGATAGATATATATGAGTTAAATGATAGATAGATAGATAGATAGATAGATAGATAGATAGATAGATAGATAGATAGATAGATAGATACAGGGGCGTATCTATAATGGGTGCAGGGTATGCGGGGAACACACCCCGCACGGCAAACCCTGCACCCATAATCTTACTTACCTCGCCGGAGTCCCACATCGGAGCGGGGGTCCGGCGCTATAAGACGACTGGAAAATGGCCGCGGCGGCCATTTTCACGTCGATTGTGCATGCGCCATTTTCCCGGTGACCTGTGCAGACACTATAGACTCAGGGCACTAACTCCGGCGCTGGCCGTGCACAGCTCAGTGCGCTGCCGACAGCTGGGTGGAGAAGAGGGTGTCCGTGTCGGAGACTGTACACGGGCCCCCTCCTCTCTAGAAATGCCCCTGGATAGATAGATATGAGTTAGATAATAGATAGATAGATAGATAGATAGATAGATAGATATGAGTTAGATAGGTAGAGAGATAGATACAGTCAGGTGCATAAATATTGGGACATTGACAGAATTTTCATATTTTGGCCTCTGTTCACCACCACATTGGCTTTGAAATGAAACAAAGAAGAAGTGCTTTAACTGCAGACTTTCAGATTTAATTTGAGGGTAATTACATCCAAATCAGGTGAACGGTGTAGGAATTACAACTGTTTCTATATGTGCCTCCCACTTTTTAAGGGGCCAAAAGTAATGGGACTATCAACTCAAAAGCTATTTCATGGACAGGTGTGGGCTATTCTCTCGTTATTTCATTATCAATTAAGCAGGTAAAAGGTCTGGAGTTGATTCTAGGTGTGACATTTGCGTTTGGAATCAGTTGCTGTCGACTCTCAATATGAGATCCAAAGAGCTATCACTATCAGTGAAGCAAGCCATCATTAGGCTGAAAAATCAAAACAAACCCATCAGAGAGATAGCAAAAACATTAGGTGTGGCCAAATTTGGAACATTCTTAAAAAAACCAGAACGCATCGGAGAGCTCAGCAACACCAAAAGACCCGGAACACCACGGAAAACAACTGTGGTGGATGACAGAAGAATTATTTCCCTGGTGAAGAAAAACCCCTTCACAACAGTTGGCCAAATCAAGAACACTCTCCAGGAGGTAGGTGTATATGTGTCAAAGTCAACAATCAAGAGAAGACTTCACAAGAGTGAATATAGAGGGTTCACCACAAGATGTAAACCATTGGTGAGCCACAAAACAGGAAGACCAGATTAGAGTTTTCCAAACAACATCTAAAAAAGCCATTACAGTTCTGGAACAACATCCTATGGACAGATGAGACAAAGATCAACTTGTACCAGAGTGATGGGAAGAGAAGAGTATGGAGAAGGAAAGGAACTGCTCATGATCCAAAACATACCACCTCATCAGTGAAGCATGCTGGTGGTAGTGTCATGGCGTGGGCATGTATGGCTGCCAATGGAACTGGTTCCCTTGTATTTATTGATGATGTGACTGCTGACAAAAGCAGCAGAATGAATTCTGAAGTGTTTCGGGCAATATTATATGCTCATATTCAGTCAAATGCTTCAGAACTCATTGGACGGCGCTTACAGTGCAGATGGACGATGACCTGAAGCATACTGCAAAAGCAACCAAAGAGTTTTTTAAGGCTAAAAAGTGGAATGTTTATGCAATGGCCAAGTAAATCCCCTGACCTGAATCCGATTGAGCATGCATTTCACTTGATGAAAACAAAACTGAAGGGAAAATGCCCCAAGAACAAGTAAGAACTGAAGATATTTGCAGTAGAGGCCTGGCAGAGCATCACCAGGGATGAAACCCAGCGTCTGGTGATATCTATGCGTTCCAGACTTCAGGCTGTAATTGCCTGCAAAGGATTTGCAACAAAGTATTAAAAAGTGAAAATTAGATTTAGGATTGTTTAGTTTGTCCCATTACTTTTGGCCCCTTAAAAAGTGGGAGGCACATATAGAAACCGTTGTAATTCCTACACCGTTCACCTGATTTGGATATAATTACCCTCAAATTAAATCTGAAAGTCTGCAGTTAAAGCACATCTTGTTTGTTTCATTTCAAAGCCATTGTGGTGGTGAATAGAGGCCAAAATATGAAAATTCTGTCAATGTCCCAATATTTATGCACCTGACTGTATGAGTTAGATAATAGATAGATAGATATGAGTTAGATAGATAGATAGATATGAGTTAGATAATAGATAGATAGATATGAGTTAGATAGATAGAGAGATAGATATGAGTTAGATGATAGATAGATAGAATCTGCAGTTAAGCAGATCATATTGCTTGGAGTTCCAGCTTTTGTGGCTACTGAGGCACTGCACTAATTACTGCCTGTCTGTGTGCAATGTCAGGCGCACTAATTGATTCTCCTATCTGGACACAGCCCAGGTGCACAGTAGTCTGTCATTAAGGGAGACTTTCTTTGATTGGACTCTGGGCCTTGTTCATACCCGGACGCTAAGTTGCGCTCACTCGCTCTGAGCGATGGTCACCCATCTGCACATGCGTATAAGTCGCAGTGCACGTGCGCAAACTAGTACGAGCAATCGGTTTTTGCTCGCTCACCCTGAAAAGACTGCCCAGTGGAATGAGTGACAGATAGCGCAGTTTGTGGGTGGTAACAGGGGAAGGTGCTTGTGAACGCAGGCGTGGTCTGACCATCAGAACGGAGTTTAATGGGTGTGCATAATAAGCAAAGTAGCGTCATTGAACACGTCACTTGGTTGTTTTTTACCCTGTACTGCTCGCAGTGCTTGCGGGAGGGTAAGGTCTACCTCAAGCGCTGCGAGCAGCTCTGATGGCTCTCGATGTTTCCGATTAATCCTTCAAAAACTGGAGATGATGTGTGTTGGGAGTGGCAAGGGGGTGTCTTTATACACTAGCGAGCGCTTATTGCCGGGGCTCGCTAAGACATAGAGGGCGTCCTTACGAGACGCTGTGCGATCGCTTAATTTAAATATCCAGCCCCTTTTTGCCAGCGAGCATCCGCAATTTGCGAGTGCATCTGAATCAGGCCCTCTGACTCCGTCAAATTCCAGCCAGCCCAGCACTCCATGCCGGTGATAGAAGTTTTTTCGTACTTCCGGTTCCTGTCTCCTAGATATCAGTCGAGTTCCTGAATCTGTTTTTGCTGTGTTTTGTGTGTACCGTTTTTTCCATCCAGGCAGCTCCACCTGCATTTCGTCCACACGTGCTGCTTGTACCATCTGGACAGCATGGATCGCTTCCTACCCCAGAAGCATCTGTTGCCACCTGGTGGCTTGTGTCAACACGGCGACACCAGTCGCAGTTTAGCGCTCCAGGTGTGCAATCTAGCACACCATCGCCAGTGTCATCCCGGCGGCACTGGTGGCTACTCTGCGTTCCAGGTGTGCAACTTAGCACACCATCGACAGTGTCATCCCGGCGGCGCTGGTAGCAGCTCTGCGTTCCAGGTGTGCAACTTAGCACACCATCGACAGTGTCATCCCGGCGGCGCTGGTAGCAGCTCTGCGTTCCAGGTGTGCAGCTTAGCACACCGTCCCCAGTGTCATCCCGGCGGCACTAGTAGCAACTCTGCGTTCCAGGTGCGCTATTAAGCACACCGTCGCCAGTGTCATCCCGACAGCACTGGTAGCAGCCCCACGTTCTTGTTGCATACCTCACCTGAGTCTCATCAGCCTAAAGGCTGCAACGGTCCTGGGGCCCCAGGTCACTATCAGCCCTCAAGGCTGCTTCACACCATCAGTCCCTTGGCCACGACTATAAAGGCCACATCCAGCCCTCAAGGCTGCTCCTACAGCCCACAGGCTGCATCTCATATTCTATACTTGGCCACAACTAGTCAACTGGCAGCAGTCCTCTGACAACTCTTGTCTGATTAACCATCCAATCCATAACAATGATAGATAGATAGATAGATAGATAGATAGATAGATAGATAGATAGATAGATAGATAGATAGATAGATAGATAGATAGATAGATAGATAGATAGATAGATAGATAGACAGATATGAGATAGATAGATAGATAGATAGATAGATAGATAGATAGACAGATATGAGTTAGATTGATAGACTAATAAAAAGCATGGGAATGGTATCAGGTCCTTATATACTGTACTTTACAGTAAAGGGTCTTGTAATATTCACTACTCAGATTATCAGGTTTCTTAGACATAATATTGTTAAAGATTTAATCACCATTGCAATCTTATCCGCAGACACATCATAATTTAAAAATGTCTGACTTGCGCTTGATTCCCAGTTTTTATTCAAAATTAAAAAGCAATTTACTGAACTGGGTTAATGAAATCTGCTTCTGGCTTTCGTCACCTTATCAAATAATATCAAAGATCTCAATTTTATTACATAGCCACAATCGTCCAAATGTTTTCTTTCCAGCCTTGAATGTCTGTAAATGTAATGTATGCTATCTGCAAGACAAAGCCTCGGTGTATAATAACAATAACATTTCCCAGCCTTCAGTAGCTCCATCCTAAATAGAAAAGAAATATACCAGCACTTGTAGTTACAATAATATAAAATATTTTACATGTGATTTGTTTTACTGTATATTGATTATACCAATCAAGCTGGTACTTCAGCGGAAACAATACATCTTTTGTTCTCTTCAAATTCTTCCTTTTAATTCAACATTCTATGTTAAGTCAATACTTTCAAAGAGAACTACAACATAATATATTATAATCAGATTACCATAGATGCTATTCATACCTTCGTAATAAAACTATACTGTCTATTATTCATTTTCTTTATGCTATTCATATTTTGTATGGTTATTATGCATTGTTTGCATAATATGTTTTAAATTAATGTCCATTTTAGAAATTCTTTAGTCGGAGAGGACAAAAATGTGCTGTGATCAGTATAAACTCATTTCATTGTCTCCTGCAATTTCTAAAGGTTCATGTAAGATTTTTGTTATACAGTATATAGTTTTGCCAACAGGCCCTGATTTGTGTAACCGCCTGATCCTAAACGCCCCTCTGGCAATATTGCAGTATTGTGCATTTGATTTCTTTCTGCTACTTCTGTTAGAGATGGAAGGGGGAGAGTGTTACATCAGGCACATTGATTCCTGGAGGCAAGGGAAGGGTTGGCCTTCAAAAGGCAGGTGCCAGGAAGGGAGGGCTAGCGGAGGTGCAAAGGGCAGGGGAGGTGGGCCAGGGCAGCCGCATCATTGCACAGTGCAAATTGTGTAAATGCGGGTGCGTTCTGCTTTGCGCAAGCTGTATTTACACAGTCTGCAAATGTCCGGCGCACCGGCTGACGTTCCGCCACTGGTTTTGCCTTCACGCCAACATAAACGCCAACATAAAGATAAAAGAAAAATCGCAGCTACCTTTAATTAAAAGTGGATTTATTTTATACACTTAAGTTGTGAAGGAATATTGGGGTTGAGGTAGCAAAATACTTAAATGTAGTCTTCTAGCCAATCGGGACAAGAAAATAGCAATTTATATATGTCCACCCATAATTCCTAGAGTGAAATGTAATCCTTTACTAGCAGATTCAGTGGCTTAATGTTGGGTATTGTGTAATCATTAATTGAATGCATTCTGCTTCTAAGACTGTTGCTAATTCCTGACTTATATTGGACGTGCCCATAGGAAAGCAGATCTGGATGCTTGATCCATGCAGATAGGTTGTTGTCCGGTTTATACACTGATAGGAGTGTAAACCATCATCAAATACAGCAAGAGGAGGAGACTGATACAAAAGACTATGGGCCTGATTCAGAGCCGGACGCAATTAGCGCTCGCTCGTCCAGAAAATAGGGGTGGCTATTCAAATGAACCGTTTGCTGTTTGCGGTCTGTTCACGCCTCTAGGTCTGAACGAGCGAACAAAACTTGCGGTCGTTTTTTGGGAAACTACGCCCCCTGGCCGCTCGCATCCTACGTCATGTCCGCTATTTATTAGATTAATCGAGTACATCGACCAGGGTATGAGCTGCTCGCTATTCTTGTGGTTGGTTTTTGCTACCACAATTTTGCGAGCAGTTCTGGCTATAAAATAACCCAGTGACGTGGTCAATGACGCTGCTGTTTTAATTATGCACACCCATAAAACGCATGTTTTACGGATGTCCACTCCCCGTTTTCAAGCACCTTCCCCTGTTACCACCCACATACGCCTCTTTCTGTCACTCAAATTATCAGGCATTCGCTATTTTGCGAGCACATGAATTTCGACCGCACTGACTGGTTCGCGCATGCGTATAACAATCCGTACGCTTGTGCAGTTGGGCAAACATCGCTCGGAGCGAACGAGCGGCCGCTTGCGAGCGGCTCTGAATCAGGCCCTATGCCCCCTGGATTTTCAAGTTGCACACATTAAGTTCAGAAGGCCTGAATGAGAAGGCAGACATCAGTGAGTTATGCAGGCCACACACATAACGATATTTTACCCGATCTGGCCGATTCCGACACATTGGAACGGCAGATCGTGTAAAATATGGCCAAATCCTGAGTAAATCGTGAGTCCCCACTCACGATCACGATGCGATGCGCGTCCCCGCTGGTCGCACATCGCATCATCAGATCTGCTGTGCAGTAGGGCAGATCTGACAATCTAGGAGGCGATGCACTGTAAAAAGTCTGGATGCAGGAGAGATCGTATGAAGATTGGACAAATCGTGTGCAGATCATGTGCTGCCGGGGAGAGTTTCAAGGGAAATCGTGCACATCGGCTGATCGTATGCAGATCGCTATGTGTGTGGGCACCTCGCTAGATTATGTCACTCTCTTTTACTAGACATTGTGGGTGGGCCCTAGTGCCAGAAGGGACACTGGCCCTGATTCAGAGCCGGACGCTCTGACAGAGCCAGAGCACTTGTGATGTCAGTGGGGCCGCCCCCAAATGGTAGGCATTCTGTAGAATTTGTAAATAAACCTTTTAATACATTCCTGCCTATAAACCTCTAAGATTCACCTGCCTAGAACCTCTAAGACAAAACCTGCCTATAAACCTCTAAGATTCACCTGCCTAGAACCTCTAAGACAAAACCCTGCCTAAAACCTCTAAACAGAACGCTAATTGCGTACGCAGTTTAACCGCAAATAAAGACAGGAGTGGAATCTGTGTTTCCAACGCACAAGTATTATTCAGGTAAAAGTACATTCAGTTACACGCAATCTATACATACATAATTTAGGCGTAAAAAGGAAATAATACAGACCAAATACGGTTATACATACGCTGCGCCTCCGGACCCAGAGATAGACTTCTGACTAGATATCCTCAGTTCACCCAAAATTCAGCATGAACTGGCAAACCAGTGTTTGGACACATGTATTTATTCCCCCCCAGACTGAAACAGGACAAAGGGGAAACTTCCTGCTGATCTCATTGGTTCCCAGAGGAGGAGCATATGTAACGACACATTTAACAGGTTGTTTCAAATAGACTTTCCCTGCCTCTAACAGCCGGGGTCTTTCTGGTAACGCCTCCTGTAACATTCCATCAACTAAAACATTTTGTTGCTTATAAGTTCTGCGATCCGTAACTTGAGTTTGCATGATGCGATCTCTCCACCGATAACACCGGGATTCTGTAAAAAGCGTACGCATCAGAACAAGACCAAACACAACTTGCTTATCATGTATAATACCTTAGATATCAAAAACCTCTATTTCTTAGCATTTAAACTAACTTAACCAACTTGAATCATACATTTTGATGCTTATGGAACCTTATGTGCGAATATGTAGTGTGTGGGTATTCGGGGTTTGATATAAGGACGCTAGTTATTAATGGGTGAGATTTAAGTGCATAATCTCTCATACACGAAGTGAACATCCAGCAGTGTGGATGGCTGAGGGTTGTAATTCTACATGCCCTCTGTCAGCAGGCCCCCACCTGCTGTGTTCAAAGGAAAACAAAACCTCTTTTGTTCTCACAGACTCTTGTGTGAAGTGCAACTGTATTACCACCTCAAATTGTGGGATTTGGAGCCATCTTGTCTAGGATTCAGGCAAATCCAATTGTATAGATATTATGTTACAATTGCCACAACTATAATTTTTCTGCATCCAGGGATTCCCAATTTGTATGTAAAAATACCCATTGTCTCTTCTTATTTACTTCTACTCAGACAGCTGGTTTTTCCCGTTGCCCTTGGTAGGTAAACAAAAACATTGCCATCTGTTCTTAGCTCCTGGGTTATAACTTGAATTAATGCTGACCACACAAAATGGTGTCTTGCGATCTCATTTCCAACATGGAGTCTTGCGGCCATTCGCAAGATGGCGTCGCTGCGATTAAATTTTAAACTGAACTTGTCTCACTCAATTATTCAGCTTCGACAGTTCTCATGGGAACGCCTCCGTCTGGGCAGCCACCCCCCAGGCCCGCCCAACAAAGGGGGCGTGCTGTCACTCAACATCGACAGCACGCCCCCTTTGGTGCGAGACCCGGAGCGACGGATTGCCCGTCTTTATCCGGGTCTCGCGCATGCGCACGACGGAGCCGGCTCTGTAGTGTGCCTGCGCTCTGGGCCACTATCGACCCTGTTGCGAGTGCTCAGCACTTGCGACCGGGTCTGAATCAGGCCCACTTTGTAGATATCACCTGTCCACGTAAATCCACGCAGTCTCCCCGTGACAGCCCTGCCCTGGCAATCTGAGGTCTCCTATTCATTTCCTTGTCGTACCCATCTCACCTCCTGCTTCCCCTGTGCCTTACATTGTATTTCTATGACATGTATGCTAAATGATATGATAAATCCGTCTTTCATATGATTCCAAGATGATTTGAAAAGATGCTGATATAATTCAATTGTCCTTCTTTGTATGATTTATGTGTTGCAGTAATTCTATACTCAAAATCTATATGCACATGTATATATTTGAAATATCACTACAATAGAATCAGTGCACAGATGTATACATACAGTAGGAGATTCCTGGATCAACTGAGCCGCTGCGAGAAGCATAGCGAACTTTGTTTTTCTTTAAATTGTGAATCTTATTTGCATTGCAGACGCAGTGAAACACCACTCGCAGTGTACTGTGCGACTTTAATCACACAGGAATTTGTTTTAAAAATGAGCAAAGTTCCAGATGAAGCGCAACGGAACTTGAAGTGAAAAAAAAAGTGCGGTCCTTCGTACACAGATTTAGACTCTATCGCACCAAGATATATCAATGTCGTACCTCAGATTGATCAGTGCAATCTAGCAATGTAGTTTTGTGGCTACCAGTTGTTTTTTATATGCAAATAAAACACACATTTTCAGAAAGAAAGACACTCGGCATGGTCAAGTTGCCATGGGCTTGGCACGCTGAGAGGGGCACAGTATTTGAGCAACAGTTGGGATAAATGTAATAGAAGAGCCGATTGCATACCTCCCAACTGTCCCACATTGAGAGGGACAGTCCTGTTTTTCTAGGACTGTCCCGCTGTCCCACCCGCGGGCTGCAGTTTCCCGCGGATGGGGGGGAAGTTGGGGAGACTAGCACATACCGCTGCTAGTAGCGGGTGTGCAGAAGGTGCACGGCATTTGTAAACCTGTGTAGGGAGAGCCTTGGGGCTGCCCAGCATCTCGAAGAGTGCTGGGCATGCCCCCTACAGTAACATCATCGGGGGTTTCTGCAAGGCTCCGCCCCATTTCCAAGAGACCACGCCCCTTCAAATGAAGCCACACACTTTGTGAGCCGGTCCTGGTTGTGAAAATATGGGGTAGGGAGATGTAGGGGTCCCCCATATTTTCATCAACCAGCACCAGGCTCTGTGAAACTAAGGACCTCATTCAGTACCGGACGCTATTTGCGCTCGCTCGTTCAGTAAAAAGGGGTGGCTATTCAAATGAACCGTTCGCTCTTTGCGGTCTGTTCACGCCTCTAGGTCTGAACGAGCGATCAAAACTTGCGGTCGTTTTTTGGAAAAATACGCCCCCAGGCCGCTCGCATCCTACGTCATGTCCGCTATTTATTAGATTAATCGAGTACATCGACCAGGGTATGAACTGCTCGCTATTCTTGTGGCTGGTTTTTCCTACTGCAATCTTGCGAGCAGTTCTGACTAGAAAATAACCCAGTGACGTGGTCAATGACGCTGCTGTATTAATTATGCACACCCATAAAACGCCCGTTTTGACCTTTAAGCACGCCTGCGTTCGGATCTCCACTCCCCGTTTTCAAGCACCTTCCCCTGTTACCACCCACATACGCTCCTCCTGTCACTCAAAATAGCAGGCATTCACTATTTAGTGAACAAACGATTTTCGGCCGCACTGACTGGCTCACGCCTGCGTATTAAGATCTGTACGCATGCGCAGTTGGGCAAACATCGCTCGGAACGAACGAGCGGCCGCTTACGAGCGGCTCTGAATCAGGCCCTAAGCTCGCTAGCCTGAAGCAGGTCTATTATTCTGCAAGGTTTTTTTTACTAGTTCTGTGCGAGTTTACAACTCGTACCTATTACATTGTGCGAGTTGGAATTGCAAAACATCTAGATGCGAGTTTGTATGAGGCGAGAAGGCTTGATGCAAGTTTCATGCGACTTTGCACCTGCTCGCACTCTGGGCCTGATTCAGACCCGTTCACTAGGCTGCATTTGCACGTAGCCTGCCGATGTTTGCAATGTGCGAATGTGAATGCAATGCAGTGCGCGCGCGTGAACCAGTCCATGTGATCGTGAAGCGTTCACCCCATATACACAGACGCCTTGCTAGATTGAGTGACAGGACGAGCCGTTTGTGGGTGGTGACTGGGGTTGGTCGATAGAAACGGGGGAGTGGTGGGGTGAACGCAGGCTTCGTAGCATCTTCAGGGGCAAACGCAGGATTCTCAGGGAGGGGTTTCCATTATATATATCTACACACACACATATATAAGTAGGTGCGCGCGACAGAGGCCTCCAGTAGTAGTCCTCCCTATGTAGTGCCCCTTATAGACTGCCCCCAGTAGTAGTCCCCCCATTTGCAGTGCCCCTTATATACTGCCCCCAGTAGTAGTCCTCCCCCTATGCAATGCCCCTTATATACTGCCCCCAGTAATAGTCCTCCCTATGTAGTGCCCCTTATATACTGCCCCCAGTAGTAGTCCTCCCCCTATACAATGCCCCTTATATACTGCCCCCAGTAATAGTCCTCCCTATGTAGTGCCACTTATATAGCGCCCCCAGGAGTAGTCTCCCCTATGCAGTGCCCTAAGTGGTGGTCCCCCCTATACAGTGCCCCTTATATAGTGCCCCCCCAGCAGTGCCAGTGGCCCATTAGTGGTGCCCCATATGCAGTGCCCCCAGTAGTGCCCTTTATATAGTGCCCTTAGTAGTAGTCCCCGCTATGCAGTGCCCCTTATATAGTGCCCCAGTAGTGCCCCCACAACAGTGCCAGTGCCCCCAGTAGTGGTCCCCCATATGCAATGCCACTTATATTGTGCCCCCAGTAGAAATCCCCCTGTATGCAGTGCCCCTTATTTAGTGCCCCTTAGATAGTGCCTCCCCCCAGCAGTGACAGTGCCTCCACTAGTTGTCCCCCCTTGAAGTGCCCCCAATATAGTGCCCTCCAGTTGTTCCTCCCCCCAGCAGTGCCCCATACATATATAACAAAATCTAATACAAAAAAAACCCCACTTACCTGAATAATCCCGCTCCTGTGCCCGCCTCCGGCCGTGAGCCGGAAGGTGGAGCCCGGCTCCGGCAATGCTTGCCTCTGTCTAGCTCCCTCTGGGAGGGCTGTGTGAATGGCGCACAGCCCGTCCCCTGCCGATTCAGCTGCCAGCACTTCCGTGTCAGGTGATATGAAAGCCACCTGACGCGGAAGTGTTGACATCTCAACTGGCAGGGGCCTGGCTGGGCAGCGCCGCACGCCCGATCGTGGGTGGCCCGGGGATGGTGCAGAGATGGAGACAAGGCTGTCTCCATCTCTGAAGAAAAATAAATATTGGTTGGTCAGGGGGGGGTTTCTGGGTACTTAGAACCCCCCCTCCGTGCGCTAGTGATCTTAACGCCGTTTCAGAGGCGTGCATAATTAAGACGCAATGTCATAGTACACATCACATGGCTGAATTACACACTGAAGCACTTGCAGTAGCGTATGGTCTGCCACAAGTGCTGCGTATGGGTCCGATGTTACCGATTGTAGATGACGTGTATCACTAAGGGAAAGTGGGCGTCTTAAGACAGGCTGGTGGGGGTATCTAAATAAACACCACAAACGCACGCCAAGACATAGTGGGCGTGCTAATGCCTTGGCATGCGATCGCGTGATTTGCATACTTTGCAGCTGACGGCTGCATGCAAACGCATCTAGCGAGCGGGTCTGAATCAGTTCCTCTATTGCATCCAGCAGAAGCAAACTTGCATTTTCTTTGCCGCAAACTTGCACCTTTTTAAATCTGACACTATATTAAATTGACCTCAGTGTAGGACACATCTGTAGGATATGCAGTGACCATCTACGTTTAAATTTGTATTATAGATAAAAGATGCTTTACTGAGCATTCAAGTGTTATATAGTTTTATTTTATATAACATTTTATGTATAGTACCTGTAATAAATTATCTTATGGCCTATTATTATATAGATCTGTAGAATAGTCCAAGTCTGCTGTGGTACCAATACCAAGAAGTAATTTCCTATATTTATATTTCATTTTTTTAAAGTATAAATAGATCTGCAATTAATGGACTCCTTGATTATAAGAAGTTGTTAATTAGAATAATTCAAGAACCTCCCACACCAGTGCTATAAAAGAAGATCTCGGCATGGGTTCCCATATGGCTTGATAAAGTTCGCAACATGAACGAAAAGCATTGACTGCCAAGCCTATGCCATTGCACTACAGAATGCATTGTGCCTCACTGACGGCTTCCAGCAGGGCGTTTCATGGACTGATCCAACTAGGCAAAGGGGGAGATGTAATATGGTGACACCTATTGTGCCGCTACAGCTCTCCCTGCTACACCTCTTATCGGGGCAAAGCAGGAAGCAATAACCCCGAGATGAATGAACATCTTGGCCGCCAGAGTGAGGGAGAGAAACCCTCCCCCTCCGGCAATCCATGTAAGACCCACAGCGCTTCAGTCTAGTTCTGATGTGTTGTGTTTTACCTCCTGGTAAGGCCCACTGTGCATACTGTATGTGAGATCTGGCAAACATCGTGTGGTCTAGTGCACAGCCGGACCCCCACAGAAGCCGCCACAGGTTTGTACACATACCGGCAGGTAATCCTGTCAAAATGTGAAAAAACAATAAGTCACAAAACTGCGCTTATTGTTTTCCTAATAAAATCTTAATGATTTTTTGTCACCATACAATAGTATGACAAAATCGATAGATGTTTGCAGATAACTATCATACATAATGATAATCATTGTAAGTGTCAAATACCGCTGGTTAAAGCACATTTGACATTTACCACATCTTACTGTACATCTCCCCAAAGTGTCTCTCTGTGCACTACGCAACCTTGTGAACATCACCCAGGAAACACGTTGCCCTTGACTTGTATGTACAGACAGGTTAATAAGAGACAATGCCGGATGTTTTGGCTTATCCATACGAGGCTGGAGGTAACACCTGCAATAGTTGGGGCAGCTCAGTCCATGTTGGAACATTTTCAACTACGGTAGTTGTCTGTCATTGCCTGAAAATCGGAATTCATACTGGAGTCCCCGGGGAAGGGGATTACTATTTTTTTTAACCTGTTTATTTGCCGGATCCACCTTTATAACTCTAGTGCCAGCTAATTACAAGGGAACTATTCATTTGGATACATTATTGACACAGGTGATCTATTGTAACAATTTAAAATACTGTTGCTATGACTTACGAAGAGTACAATGGATACTGATGCTGCCACATTATACAGTATGCAGTGTGGGGTTGTCAACTCCCATTTTTGTGCGGCTGCTGTTGGAATTATATTTTCCTTTTTAATTTGGCCAAAGACTTTTTCAAGCACTTGGTTTCTCTTTAACTTTTCACACTCAACCTCTCCGCAGTTCCAAAGAGGAGTGGGATTTGATTTCGTCTTAGGTTTTGAATATGGTGTAATTTATCTAAGTAGACATTTCCTAGTGTATGTGGAATAACTGATTATTTTTATTACACACTAGCTGAAGTACTGTACCTGATGTTGCCTGGGTTTAAAACTTCAAGTTATTAAGTTAGGCATCCCAGACCAATTGCCATCCCTCTGTGAAGTTTTTATTCAAATCCATCCAGTGGAAGGCCCAGAACAGGCTCCCTGGGTCAAAGTTCTGCCCAGCATACACCAACGGGTGGTCCGTCTGGGACCTGATCTTCAGGTTATTAAGTTAGGCATCCCAGACCAATTGTCAGGCATCCCAGACCAATTACCACCCCTCTGTGGAGTTTTTATTCAAATCCATCCAGTGGAAGGCCCAGAACAGACTCCTTAGGTCAAAGTTCTGCCCAGCATACACCAACGGGAGGTCCGTCTGGGACCTGATCTTCAGGTTATTAAGTTAGGCATCCCAGACCAATTGCCAGGCATCCCAGATCAATTGCCACCCCTCTGTGGAGTTTTCCTCTAAATCCATACAGTGGAAGGCCCAGAACAGGCTCTCCTGGTCAAACTTCTGCCCAGCGTACACCAACAAGAGGTCCAACCGGGACTTCAAACACCCTAGTATGTCTTCTGAGATCCAATGTTACCACTCTGAAGTTTTCATCCAACTTTATTCAGTGTAAAGCTCAGAACAGGCTCCCCAGGTCAAAGTTCTGCTCAGCGTACACCAACAGGAGGTCCGACTGGAACCTAATTGTGACTGGACGCCTTTCGCCTAGACTGTCCCTGGTCATGGGTTAGCGCCTTTGGACTCCCACTCACCGTCAGTGACCGCCTGTCACTGACTCCGCCCACTACGTAACGATGCTGCCACCACCAAACTCTACCATCGGCGTTTGGAACCGCTTTTTATGTACAATCAGGCTCCTACCGCCGGCACCTGGAACCGCTCTGCTGCATATGCGTCGACTAACTGCGGACATACCTCCTGTTTGGTGTCGGCTGTTCCCACCTGATCACTTGCAATGGACCAGGTCTGCACGGTAGCTTGGCAGAGGGCTTGAACTTGGAGATATGGAGCTCTTACCCAGAACAGCAGGAGAACGGAATAGCGTTTTGCACAATTCTGTTGGTCGCAGGATACAGATGTAGTAGAATTTAAAGGCAAAGGTGTTTATTTGCTCTCAGTCTTAAAAAAGACCCTCCCTTCGGATTGAAGGGGAATATCAGCATACATAAGATGTTACAGGAATCAAACAGCAGGTCTCCTCCACAAAGGATTGTCAAAGATGTACCACAAAACAGAGGCTCCCAGGCCCTGTATATATAGTCAGAACACATAATACAGCATGGTGAAATCCACCCACAGTTGGTCTTGTAACCCAAACAGACCATCTATCCCAAAAGTAATTACAACTCACATTCCACAGGAACTTATCATTTACTTTCATCCTTTGATACATTTATCACACAGTGACAAAATATCTATGTAGGATGACCAGCAATAATATTCGCTTTGGTCTTACTGCAATAATCATGAAAAAACAAACACTTCTCTCCCCCAGAAGTGCACACACACAGGAGAGATAGTCTCAGGCCATTTCACTCTCTTTACACCACACAGAAACCTTCCAGCCAGGTCTAATCTGGAATGCACTTCAAAGAAAGCTTTGTTACACAATGGGTCTGACCACTATCATAGTTCAGGACAATTAACATATCACTTCCTATGTCAGGAGGTGAGAATGTCTCATAACCATTTGACTTAAATGTTACAGCCTTCTAAAACAAAACAACTTATTCATTCCCTATAAGTGCATTTTCTCTACAAAATATACATTTAATCCATATAGTGCATAGTGCATTAAATATACGTTGCTTCATGCACTAATGCATTGCAGATCAGCTGCAGTGCATTACAGCAATACATATATACTTTAATACAGTTTACTATGAACCATGGGCCTGATTCAGACCCACTCGCGAGCGGCTGTCCGCTCGCAAGTGGGTCGATGGTGTGCACTGAGCATGCGCATGATGGAGGGAGCTCCGCCGTGCGCATGCGCGAGACGCGACGAGCGAAGGACTTTCCTTCGCTCGTTGTGTCTGATCAAAGGGGGCGTGCTGTCGATGTTGATTGACAGCACGCCCCCCTTGGTGGGCGTGCCTCCCAGACGGGGGCGTTCCCAAGGGAACGCCTACTGTCAGAAGCCGGCCCACTGACATCACTAGTGATGTCAGTGGGAGTGATTTTGGCTCTGATAGAGCCAAAATCACTCCGGGCCTTGCGGTTGAGAAACTCAACCGCAGGCTCCGGCTCACAGTGGCCATGGTCGCGATGGTCAAGACCATCGCGACCATCAACCTGCACGCCCGTATAGGCTGTGGGTGGTGACCCACAGCTATACGAGCATCCAGGAGGACGCTCCATTTTTATGGAGGACGGCCCTCATTCAGAGCGAGCGCTCTGCTCAGAGCGTCCGGCTCTGAATGAGGGCCCATGTGCAGTGTGCTTTTAAACTATCCACTTTAACTGTTTCAGCGCTGGTTGCAGTGGGAGCTGGCTCTCCCTGACCTGCAGTGGCCATGACACATTCTACCTACACTCCCCCAGTGCAGCGGGTGCAGGCCGCTGCATATAAAACATTAAAAACACACTTATCAACACTCAGCGCGTAGCACAGAGTATACATTTACAATAGGCGCCTGGTGCCTTTTTGTCCTTTTAAAAATGGCGGCACAGCATGGGGGTTAACCCCTTCAGTGCTGTGGCAGCCATTAACCCCTTGTGAACTGCCTCCGGCCACACTAATCTTCAGGTTATTAAGATAGGCATCCCAGACCAATTGCCATGCATCCCAGACCAATTGCCACCCCTCTGTGAAGTTTTCTTCTAAATCCATTCAGTGAAAGGCCCACAAAAGGCTCTCCAGGTCAAAGTTCTGCCCAGCGTACACCAACAAGAGGTCCAACCGGGACCTCAACACCCTAGTATGTCTTCTGGGATCCAATGTTACCACTCTGTGAAGTTTTTGTCCAACTTTATTCAGTGGAAAGCTCAGAACAGGCTCCCCGGGTCAAAGTTCTGCCCAGTGTACACCAACTGGAGGTCCATCCTGGACTCTAAACCTCCTAAAACCTGGCTAGGATCCAACTGGACTACCTCATGTTGGTTTCACCTCTGTGAAGTTTTTCGTCCAAATGCATCCAGTGGAAGGCTCAGAACAGGATTCACGGGTCAAAGTTCTGCCCAGCGTACACCAACGGGAGGTCTGACTGGGACTTCAACCCCCCTAAAACCTGACCAGGATCCAACAGGAGTACCTGACGTTGGTTTCATCCCAATTGGTGCAGGGGTGTCCGAATGCACTACATGGACAGATAAACAAACAGACCGATTAATTTTATATATAAGATACTGGGGGAGATGTAAGAAGAGGTGGTTAGTGTCAAATGCACTGTGACCAGCACTATGTAATACTGTGCACACAGTGGCTTTATGTTAGTCGTAGCTCATCTAAATTTGAGTCACACACATTTGTCAGATTCACTGTGAACGTTTACACTGAGTTACCCACAGAGAGCATGTACACGTACTGTAAGCCCATTAGAAAAAAGAGAAAAGATAAGATATAATGTCCAGTGCACTTTCATGGGTTCAATGTGCCCATGTTATGTTTTCTGGATAAACAATAAAATATAACTTTTATTATGTTTCTTAAAATATAATGTACAGATACACTTGGCGAAATATAAAATTAAAGAATTTAGAAAGTGAAAAAAGTTTATAATGAAGAGCGATTAAAAACACTTCCTGGTGCTGTCAGTCATTCGGATCTTTCTTAGTATCTATCTGTAAATGCTAGATAGATTTCCTAGGTTACACTGTAACAAAATTGTGACTTATAGGTGATGTCTCAAAGTATCTTTCCACAGACTGTGAAGTAAGACAGTATTATGTAATTACCTAAATAGCAGCTTTTATATCCAATAATGTGAGAGTCCTATACTTTTAGATGGTATCTAGGCACTAAATCTCTATACTGCCATAAAGGTCTCACTATGACGATGATATATCATTGATCTGTCCTTAATTAACTATAGCCAATAAAACATTCATAATAGTGCTGTATCACTCGGTGTTGATGAGGTTAATTATTTCATGGATCATAGATTAAATGATTATCTATATATCACAATGACCCATGATAGAATTGTCATGGACCGTTAGGTAGTAACATGAGGCATACACGGAGACAAGGAGTTTGAATTAATTGCAGGGAGTCCTGACAACCAATCGGAAGCGGGGAATTACGGAATGAAATGGATAGACGAATAGGATTGCAGCTGATAGAATAAATACCAGACATGGATAACAATCTGGTTGCACTGCTTCGATAAAGCAGCCACAGGCAAAACGCGCATCGGCGTTACCTGGGTGCTGCCAGCCTCCGCACAATTGAATGCGGCCTTAGGATCAAATTGTTATATAATGTGTGTAGTGTGATATGTTTATGTAAGTGTGTTCGTGAGGACTAATACCCGAATCGGGAGAGAGCACTGGTGTTCCCACCTAGCTTATTATTATACCCGCGGGATACCCTGTTGAATCCTAGACTATTGAATCCTAGAGATAATACTGAAACATATTACCTGAACTGTTCTGGGTCATTGTGATATATAGATAATCATTTAATCTATGATCCATGAAATAATTAACCTCATCAACACCGAGTGATACAGCACTATTATGAATGTTTTATTGGCTATAGTTAATTAAGGACAGAGCAATGATATATCATCGTCATAGTGAGACCTTTATGGCAGTATAGAGATTTAGTGCCTACATACCATCTAAAAGTATAGGACTCTCACATTATTGGATATAAAAGCTGCTATTTAGGTAATTACATAATACTGTCTTACTTCACAGTCTCTGGAAAGATACTTTGAGACATCACCTATAAGTCACAATGTTGTTACAGTGTAACCTAGCCAATCTAGCATTCACAGATAGATACTAAGAAAGATCCGAATGACTGACAGCACCAGGAAGTGTTTTTAATCGCTCTTCATTATAATCTTTTTTCACTTTCTAAATTCTTTAATTTTATATTTCGCCAAGTATATCTGTACATTATATTTTAAGAAACATAATAAAAGTTATATTTTATTGTTTATTCAGAAAACATAACATGGGCACATTGAACCCATGAAAGTGCACTGGACATTATATCTTATCTTTTCTCTTTTTTCTAATGACAATATTTATATAAGATGGTCTAGTGGACCTCCATACAAATAAATTTTGGTTTAATATACCTATAAAATATAATATTATATGGGGTTTCATATGAAGAGAACATTTAGTAAAATTTCTGAATATAATAAATACATATGAATACTAAGGTCGGTGTGGCACCAATAGTGTTTTTTCTGCTAAACTTACTATAAGCTGTTTTGCCTTAATGTTGCGGAAATTGCATCATCCACTTGTTATACAGGAAGTGCCATTGCAGCCATTTTTCAGCATGACTGTAGCTAGTAAAGAGAAACTTTTGTAGCCAGAGGCGTCAATGGGCTGGTGACACCCGGTGCGCACTCTGACTGTGGCTCGGGACCCTTGCATCTGACCGACGTACATAAAAAACAAGCTGGCTTGATAAAACTGACTCATGAATATGAACAGGAGTTAGGAACACTAGTGTCAGTGTATGAACCACAGACTTGTTATACGCAAGGATACTAGACTAGAACTGAGATGAACAGCCCAGGCTTACAGGTAATGGAAACCCAGCAGCAGATGGATAGCAGGTCTGTGTGCAGCGGGAACACTGCGAAGCTGGTAGGTGAGTGATACTCAGTGTCGATGGTGATTAGCCAGAACCCACAAAGTAGTAATGAAGTCACAGAGGACACAAACCCAGGATACAAAGTAAACCTGGAGCAGTGGCATCACAAGGGGGGTGCGGCCCACACCCGGGTGTCACCCGACAAAGGGTGACACCAAGGTGCAGACTCCCCTTCAGTGACAGGAGCTGAGTGCTGCACTGTAGCAGTGAGTGCAGCACTCGGCTCCTGACATTGTAAGGAAGCCGGCACTGCCACAAGACACCTTCTGCACCTCCCGGCAGTAACAAGAATGGGACCACCGGGGATCGGGCCGCAAGGCCACGCCCCTCTTGCGAGGCCACGCCCCTTTTTGGAGGCGCTCGGCTCCGCCGCGAGCACAGCGCCCCTCCTCGCACCAGGTGACATCTCGGGGAGGGACGCCACTGACCTGGAGCATTGAACTATCTGGGGTAGGAACACATTGTTCAAGCAATGGGTTGCAAACATGAACTGGTTTAAATAGCATGAGTTGAAGGCAGGTGTTTCAACAATGTACAGCATAAGTAGTTACCAACCTGATACCTCTCTCATTGTTCATAACTCAACAATCAAACCCACCCCACAAGCTCACTGCCTAGGTGTCATCCTTTGACTCAGAACTGTCTTTTTTTCACCACATTCAAGCTGTCTCCAAATGCTGCTACATACAGTACATCTACAAAACATATACAGAATAGTCCATATCTTACACAAGACACTGCAAAAACCCTAATTCATGCACTCATTATTTCCTGCATTGATTCTTGCAATAGGCGCCTTACTGTTTCTCCCCAAAAGTGACACTCAACACTACAATCCATTTTGAATGCAGCTGTGAGGCTGATCTTCTTCACTAAATGTTTATTGTCTGCTGCTCTGCTCCGTCAGTCCCTCCATTGGTTACCTGTATTCTACCGAATGCAATATAAACATTTTACTTGCACATAAGGCTAATTACCAAACTACACCAGCATATATCCCTTTGTTTATATCAAAATATCTCAATGCTCGACCTTACCGATCAGCACAAGTTATGCGTCTCTCATCCGCCTGCATTATGTGCTCCCTTTCACAGTTACAAGAGTTTTGCACAATAAGACTTTCCTCCAGTCTCCAAACCTTCAAGTGTTCCCTGAAAACTCCCCTCTTTAGGCAGCTTATCACATTCCAGAACCACCCACATAACCTCCACAAGCTATGCCACCCAATTATATCCCCTATATACAGTCCATACATAACTTTACAAATTTTCTATTTCTTCACTTTCTCCTGACCCCCAGGCCAACACTGGGGGTCAGGGTCATACAGCCCACCAAGAGCATCTGCAATCTGGCTGGACCATTATCCAATAAGTAGCACCTATCCTTGTGTATCAATGTCAGTGAAAAAAGTTACCAAATGCAGAGCCTCAGCCATGTTTAGCCGGAATTAAGAAGGAGACATTGCGCCATGTATAGGCTGATGCAATTGTTGTTGGTGCAAGTGACTTGAACGTGATGGTGCACCGATAGTTGTTTGGAACCACAATCCACGAGCATTGAAAGTGGGCATCTCAGGGCTTGCACTGTTCGGCACACACTAGTGCACAAGGGGAAGGCTGAAACTATTGACTCCGCAAAAAATGGCAACTGCGGCTTCGATTGTGTGCACAACTGAATCAGTCCCTCAGTCTTATGAAACAAAACAATTCATGTCAGAAAGATCGACTCTCATTTATACAAAAACTAGTATATCGGACCCAGCGAATGCCGAGCCAAAGGGTATCTCCTCATTCCTCAACCCAACACTTAACCCGGCTGCACTTTCTTGCGGTCCAAACTCTCTTCTCTTCGGTCTCCTGCAGTGGGAGTTATTACCAGGGGAGGGGGAGGGATTCCCAGTGCCATAGCATTTACGGTAAATGCCGTTTTGAAAGAAGACTGAGAAAAACCCTGCAAACAATTTCCTTCCCTTTCCTACCGGACTTGTCTTCAGATTTATTCCTGTACATTTTTTACGGGCAGACGCTGAGGCTTGAGAAATTTATGGCAGAAGAGTTTCCGGCGCAGCACAGAAGTGTCAGAGGGCTATTTTTAGCTGAAACATTTTGCTAAATATTTTTGCTTAATTAAAAATAATGCTGCACATATTGTATGGTTTAAGCCTCAGAGATCTCCAAAATGATCATGTTACAGACTTAGTAAACGGTGTCAATCTGTGCCTTAATAACACATTTCTTGCTGTTTGGCACACCTGCAGCATTTCCAGGAACACAGTAATCACTAAACCAACTGCTGCAGCTGACGGAACAGCGGGAAACACCACACGCTGCCCTCCGCACTTACTGATAATGCAAAGCATCGGTCTGATCTCTCTCCAATATCACTATACATTTTATGAATGACTAAGCATTGCCCAGTGATCAGATGAAGGAGTATCACGCAGATTATATTATATGCATCTTCTGAATGCTTTGGATAAAAGCTCTCAGCAAACAAGTTTAATAAATTGAATTACAGCAAAACAGCTGTGGTACACGGAAATATATTCACATTGTAAGATCATTAGACATATAAATACATGCAGTAGTATTTGCTTGGGATGTAATCTAAAAATATTTTTGCTGTTAAATGTCATAGCTGATAGCATTTATTAAGAATTTTACAGGAATCTGTGGGCCTGATTCAGACCCGCTCGCGAGCGCGTCGATGCACACGCGGCGAGCGCCGAGCGCATGTGCAAGCCCCGGAGCGAGACAGAAATTCTCTTGCTTCGGGACTCACTACAAAAGGGGCGGCTGTCGATGTTGATCGACAGTTCACCCCGTTTTGTAGGTGGGAAGGGGGGGTGGCTACACTAACGGAGGCGTTCCCGAAGGAACGCCTGCCATTTGTGGGAGGTACCATTGACATCACCAGTGATGTCAGTGGAGAGCTTCCTGCTCCGTTAGAGCAGGAAGCTCTCTGGGGCTTGCGACGGATGAGACCCTACCACAAGGGTCTCGTCGCAAGCCCCGATGGTCGCAACCATCGTGACCATCACCTGGCCACTCGCAAAAGCTGTGGGTGGTCACCCACAGCTTAGCGAGCGGCCAGGAGGCCGCAACTAAATAAAAAAATCAGGCCCTGTGCTCTTTAGAATTATCTAAGGGCTGATGCAGAAGAGGGACAGATTTATAATGGGGTGGATGGGACTGCAGCCCCAGGCCTCCACATAAAAATAGGCCCATCATCATGACATCGAATAGCTGGCCACATGGTCGTCCCTAAATTATTATTAGTAATAGTAATTATTAGTATTAAAATTGTATTTCTATTTTCCTCCCAAAATGTTGCAATGTATATCCTTTTACATATTTAGGGCATACTTACCAGGAGGGGCAGCAGGGCGGGTGGGGGCAGAGCTGAAGTGGGCAGAGCGGCGTTGTGTCAGTGTAATCGCGTCATCGCGGCCCCGTCCCTCGCTTTATAATGCCGATATTTCCGACATTACAAAGCAGGGGGCAGAGCTACGATGACGCTATTCAGAGTGAATCGCGTCATCGCCCCCGAACCACCCACTTTCACATGGGGGGGGTCACGGGGAGCCAGCAGACAATACGGGGGATGGGGGATATGCCTACTCTTGCAGGTTGCCGGGAGTGGCACCCTATTTTCGGGAGGCTAACGACAGTCCCGGGAGAGTAGGCAGGTATGATTTAGGGAGACATTTGGGCTAATAGTGTAGGGGTGTACACGCCCACATGGCACTGGCCACGCCCACACAGCACTAGTCACACTTCCTCCACTTCTCATAATAGGTCGCTGATCATTTTAGCCCCAGGTCCACGTGACTCTTAATCGGGCCGTGATGAATCTAGTTTGCATAGTGTCATTTGCATGAAATTGCTGTGCACACGGTCTCACAGCAAACGTGCTTATGTCTGCTTGCAGATCTGTGCGCATCTGGCACTTGCTAACCCCTTGTGTCTGAAGCTCAGGCACCTTAGTTCCATCGACCATTCTGCGTGGCCATGAGATAAATGATTGACCCGGGTGCATTAGAAAGTTGCGTCTTTGTACAGAAGCGGCGGACTTAAGACGCCGCAAGTGGGTGTCTCAACACAAATCCCACCTCTGAATGAGGTCCATTGTCCGCAGAAATGAGGGTTATGAAAGTAGCAGGGGCATTTCTAGAAAGGAGGGGTCCATGTGCAGCCTCCGACACGGACCCCCGTGCAGTCTCCGACACGGACCCCCTCCTCTCCGCCTGGCGGCCGGCAGCACACTGAGCTGTGCGCGGCCAGCGCCGGAGTTATAGACTCTGGGCACTAGAGTGTGCCCAGAGTTTATAATGAAAGCACAGGTCACTGGGAAAATGGCCACCGCGGCCATTTTCCCTGCACTGCGCAAACAACGGCCATTTTCCAGTCGTTTTACAGCACCGGACCCCCGCGCCAATGTGGGACTCCGGAGAGGTAAGTAATATTATGGGTGCAGGGTGTGCAGTGCAGGGCCCCCTTGGACCCAGGGGCCCGTGTTCCCCGCACACCCTGCACCCATTATAGATACGCCCCTGGAAAGTAGTAAAAAAATAATGATGCTTTCACCATAACTTTATGGTAGAATCTGTAAATGTCTTTAGCGTGGGTTAGAAATTGTATTAAAGGGTTTTTGCAATTTTTTGAGGGAGCGAAAAGTAATTCCAAAGAATTGTAACATGAGATTAAAAATAAAAAAAAATAAAAAGTTTTGACAAAAAAGGGGTTACAATAGTTTATTGGGTGTACAGTATCATGTGATCATATTAACCTCCCCAAAGTGAATGTCAGCGACAGGTCAGTGGAAGCGTATGTGAGTCACGCCAACACTCAGATTCTTTCAACAAACGCTTCAAGATGTACAGTGAATGGTTCATTATGTAGTTGTGCACAAATGTAATCGGACAAACGTGTAATGTTAGAGAGAAAATCTAAATGCAGCCTCATCCATCTAGCCAAGCAAGGCAAATATGCCGCAAGCCTTACCTGTCTGTTACTATTACCCAGTCTTGTGTTATTACTGTTTTGTTCTCAACTGTGAATGGCAACATCATTATCTGGCGCTATAGAAGTAACTGTTAATAAATGTTAAGAAATAAGTTTTAGATGTTTGACTTTAACTGTGACATTTTTAAGAGGCTGTAAAGTATAATGTAATAAGACCGAGGATAGTTTTACTGTGTTTACTCTGAAAACTTATGTTGACCACAAAGGCATCAATATGAAAGCCGCTGTTGGAAACCTGAACAGGTCTAAGGGCCTGTGGGCCTGATTCAGACCCACTCGCAAGCGCATAGCGCTCGCAAGCGGGTCAATGGTGGGCCAGTGAGTACGTGCGCGTTCCCCGGAGCAAGCGCAAAAAGCACTTGCTCCGGTGATCGCAACAAACGGGGCGGCTGTCGATGATGATCGACAGCTCGCCCCGTTTTGTAGGCGGGGAGGGGGGGTGGCTGGGCAAACGGAGGCGTGCCTGCCGTTTGTGGGCGGTGCTACTGACATCACTCGTGATGTCAGTAGGTGGACTTCCTGCTCTAATAGAGCAGGAAGTCCACTGGGGCTTGAGGCCACGAGACCATACCGTAAGGGTCTCGTCGCAAGCCCGATGGTCGAGATGGTCTTGACCATCGCGACCATCACCTGGCCGCTTGCATAAGCTGTGGTTTGGTCACCCACAAAAAACAAGCGCCCGCCCTGATTCAGAGCGAGCGCTCGCTTTTTGCTAGCGGCTCTGAATCAGGCCCTGTGGCCCAAAACTATTGCCATTGTCAAAATTGTCAATCAAAATTGATTGGATCATTTTCTGGGTATCAAATCAGCAGATGGCTCTTGCTGGCCAGTTATCTTCCTTTCACACTAACAACTCACTAGCAGGGATGTTTCAAATCTTGTAAAGATTGGAGAAGTGGAGAAATTCCCAATAACAACCAATGAGCTTCTAGTATTTATCAGGTACAGTACATTCTATAAACGATAGGTATAAGCTGATTGGTTGTTATGGACAACTTCTCTGTCAGGATGCGGCCTGGGATCTGCTGCAACTCACCTCTGCGCCGGTGTCCTTGGACTTAGGTGTTCGGTCGCTGGGAGTGGAGGTGAGTGGTGACTGAGTATTCTCCCTGAGGTCTGCTAGGGCTTCCCTGCTTACATCCTTATTTCCGGGGTGCCGGGCATGGGCGCAGCCATGTTGGTCTGTATCACATGACTAGTCTCTCCCAATAGTCGTCCTGCGGTCACTCAGCTAATCCCCTGATCCAATGACCAGCTACCTGGCGGACAGGACGGCGGCAGATGCAGGAGCGAGGATTAAGGTAAGTGGGTTTTTTTTGTACAAGCAGCACTACAGGGGCATTATATGGGGGCACTACTACAGGGGCATAACTATGGGGGCACTGCTACAGGGGCATAACTAATGGGGGCACTACTACAGGGGCATAACTATGGGGGCACTACTACAGGGGCATCTAAGGGTATTCTGACTCCAGGAACAGGAAACTGCTGTTCAACTTCGCTTTCCCTGTGACTATGATGCCAGTATTGTCCCAGGCTCTAGGTTACTTTCACAGCGTATCCCACAGCTAGTCTGCATCTGGTCCTTCAACACCATTGGAGCCAGCTCGCGTCTCCATGTCCTGTGATTTCCTGAGCATACCCACGTTTGGATTCCTAGCATTTATTTTGTTTAAACCTCAAGCCTTACCTTAGTTTGGCCTCCTGTGTTTACCCAGCTCTGACTCATTTGCTAAGTTTCCTGTGTCTCCACCTGTACTGTTCTCAAGCACAAGCTTCAGTAGCTTTTCCTGTGTTAAAGTTCCTTGCAGTTATCATATTCTGTGACTGGATCCACATTACATCAAGTTTACCAACCTGCATTATATGTAGCAGCTCTAATACTGATTTCCAGAATGGAGTACAGCTCTCAATGCTATCCCTGTGTTACATGTTTCAGCTGCTAAACTGATTATCACTGTGTGAAGTTCCTAGCTGATTGCTGGATTGCAGTTAAGCTCTCCGGCTGAATTCCTGTGTCACTTATGTCAGCTGTTAGCTAATTAGCAAAGTTCAAGTTTCATCTCTCCTGCTTAGTTCCCTGCATTCACCTTCAACTGTGTTCCCTGCACAGCTACTTGTATCCGGAATCTATCTCCAGTGTAACAAGTACATTCACCAGCGACTGTGTTCCCTGCACAGCTACTGCATCCTTAAACTATCTCTAGTGTAACAAATTCATCAGTATATCATTTCACCCATTGTTGCAGTAACAGTTTCTAGTCTCCTGGTCTCTCCCAGGTACCTAGCCAGAGGGCTGCGACCTGCCCACTCGGTGCGGCAAAACCCATATCCCAATTGGAGGGGTCACTGGTGAAGACCACTGAATGGTTTAGACTCTTGCTAGGTCGCGCCAACACCTGGGACTGACCTTTATTGATGACACTAGTACTGTCAATCCCCTCACTGCCTTCTAGCCATCCTAACTGCCCGGCTCTCTCTCCTCCTTAGAGGAATTCCCAGCCTCAGTTTGTGACATTCTCCACTGTTTAGAAAATTTGATCCAAGCAAGAACAAGATCTAATGCTGGTCATACATCTACTGCCCCAATTCCCCCTACTGCTCATTTGATCCGCGATCCGATTTGCAGATCGGCGGAAATCGATGTCAGCGATCCGTCGGCAGATAGGGGAAAAACAGCATGTTAAGCATCCCCAACTTGCTGGTTCTGATCATTTTTGCAACCACAAAATAGTGGTTGCTCAGATCAACTTAACCACTTAACTGGCGATATTTCTGGCAAAACTGGTCAGAATTTGTCGGGTCCACGGGAGAGTCCGGGGAGTCAGAGGAGATCCCTTCTGCACATGCGTAGAACAAATTTCCTCTTAAAAAAAAGCGGGGCAGTGTGGTCGCACCTTGTCGCTGAAGCACAGCGTTCGCTTCCCATGTGACAACGTCAGTTAGGTTTTCACAGGTGCTTGTAAAGGGAGGGGTTACTCTAAACTAGAAAAGAGAGAGCTCTTTGTTGCATATATTTGCAAGTATATGGTTAAGCACTGAGCCACGTCATGGCTTCTCTATATCGGCATCCCTAACACTACATGATACTAGCACCCGCTCCGGGTCATATAATTGCATACTGTAGTGCCACATGATAACAGCACATACATATATATATAAGTTGAGAGTCAAATCACCTGAAGGTACCCCAGAGACCTCCAAATAACACTACAGGAACCAGCACCGCCTCCCAATTCTGGTCCCATCCAAGCCTCTCACAACAGCAATACAAAGTAGTGGTTGCTCAGATCAACTTAAGAGTTTTTCACAGGTGCTTGTAAAGGGGGGGAGGGGTTTACTCTAGACTAGAAAAAAAATAAAAATGTTCCCTCCAGCACACTGCAAAAAACCAGCAAAAAGACTTGAATACTATCTATCTAATACAGAATCTATCTATCTATCTATCTATCTATCTATCTATCTATCTATCTATCTATCTAATACAGAATCTATCTATCTATCTATCTATCTATCCCATATATATCTCTACCATATCTATCTAATATATATCTGTACCATATCTATCTAATATTTATCTATCCCATATATATCTGTACCATACCATATCTATCTATCTATCTATCTATCCCATATATATCTGTATAATAACATATCTATCTATCCTATATATATCTGTATAATACCATATCTTCCACTACATCACTTTCCACAATTTCATTATCTATTGATGGCACAACTATCTCCTCTAGCCCCAAAGTGTGCTGTCTTGGAGTTATCCTAGACTCCTCCCTCTCGTTTAAACCGCACATTCAGCACCTCTCGCAGTCCTGCCGTTTTCACCTAAAAAATATCTCCAGGATTAGACCCTTCCTCTCCCAGGATACCACTAAAACCCTCATCCACTCACTGGTCATATCCAGATTGGACTACTGTAACCTTCTCCTAGCTGGCCTCCCAGTCTCTCACCTCTCTCCACTACAATCGGTTCTTAATGCTGCTGCTCGGCTCATCTTCCTCTCCAGACGTTCTACCTCTCCTTCAAGCCCTACACTGGCTCCCCTTCCCCTTCAGATGCCAATTCAAGGTTCTTACATTCGCCTACAAAGCCCTCATCAAATCCTCTCCCGCATACATTTCTGACCTTCTCTCCCTTCACACTCCCGCCCGCCCACTTCGCTCAACTAATGCATGCCGCCTCTCTTGCCAACTGATTACTTCCTCCCACTCCCGCATTCGAGATTTTGCCCGTGCTGCTCCCTACCTTTGGAATGCTCTCCCTCTCCCCATCAGACTCTCCACCTCTCTACAAATCTTCAAACGGGCTCTCAAGACCCACTACTTCATCAAGGCCTTCCAGCACTCATCCTAACCCACCTCATGCTCTTTCCTTCCCATCTTCCCCTTCTGTGTCACGCCTGTCTGTCTGCCCCTCCCCTTAGAATGTAAGCTCTCACGAGCAGGGACCTCTTCCCTCATGTGCTTCTCTTTACATTTTCTTCTACTCTCTACTCCCCATTAGGGCACCTTACACGGGACTGCCAACTCCCGGCAGCTTATTGTGAGTGCTTTAATCACTATTTCAGCAATGTATATAAGTTGTGTCCTTGTCCTGTACTGTAATGTACTGTATGTTACTTGTTTCTTGTTCACCTATTAGTTCTATGTACTATGTAAGGCGCTGCGGAACACTTGTGGCGCCATATAAATAAAGGATAATAATAATAATAATATCTATCCCATATATATCTGTACAATACCATACCAATCTATCCCATATATATCTGTATAATACCATATCTATCTATCTATCTATCTATCTATCTATCTATCTATCTATCTATCACTTTCATATATGTATCTGAATAATACCATATCTATCTATCTTATATCTATCTATCCCATATATATCTGTACCATACCATATATATCTATCTATCCCATATATATCTGTACCATACCATACCTATCTATCTATCTATCTATCCCATATATATCTCTACCATATCTATCTATCTATCTATCTATCTATCTATCTATCTATCTATCTATCTATCTAATATATATATATGTACCATATCTATCTATCTAATATTTATCTATCCCATATATATCTGTACCATATCTATCTATCTATCTATCTATCTATCTATCTATCTATCTATCTATCTATCTATCCATCCATCTCATATCTATCTATCTCATCTGACCAAAAAACCTTATCTCTAATTTTAGCTGGGTCCCTCTGATGTTTACTAGTAAACTCCAGACCTGCTTTGATGTGGGGGGAGGGGGGGTTTCAGCAAAGGCCTCTTTCTAGCAACCCACCCATACAGGTCAGATGTACAGATGTAGGCCCTGATTCAGAGCCGGACGCTCTGACAGAGCGCTCGCCCTGAATCAGGGCCGTCCCTCCTAGTTTTTGGAGCGGTCTCCCGGCCGCTCGCATAGCTGTGGGTGACCACCCACAGCTATAGCGAGCGGCCAAAATGATGGTCGCGATGGTCTTGACCATCGTGACCATCGGGCTTGCGACGAGACCCTTGCGGTAGGGTCTCGCTGCCGCAAGCCCTGGAGTGCTTTTGGCTCTATCAGAGCCAAAAGCACTCCCACTGACATCACTAGTGATGTCAGTGGGGCCGGCCCCAGACGGTAGGCGTTCCCATGGGAACGCCTCAGTCTGGACTGCCACGCCCCTGGCACGCCCACCAAAGGGGGCGTGCTGACAATCACCATCGACAGCACGCCCCCTTTGGTGCAAGACCCATAACGACGGCTTGGCCGTCGTTATTCGGGTCTCACGCATGCGCACGACGGAGCCGCCTCTGTCGCGCGCATGTGCACTTGGGAAACATCGACCCGCTTGCGAGAGCTCAGCGCTCGCGAGTGGGTCTGAATCAGGCCCGTAGTCCCGCTTATCTATGCCCATGGTGCGACTAGCGTGCCCGCATCTATGGCGTGCACGTGCGTACGCACACCATAGATTTCAATGGGGGAAATCGTCATCTGCGAGTCCTCGCAGCCTGGCGATTGCTGCGCTTTGCGGGCGCACCGTGGCTACAATGAGGCTGGCTACATCTGTATGTAGAGCTGTTGATATTGATGACTAGTGCATATACACTCCAGTCTTAGCCAGTGAACTCTGTAAGTCTTTCAAGGTGGGATATATACAGTATATAGCATCACATTTAGAATGTGATCCTGACACTTACAGCATGCATAGCGGTGTTTATTAACGCCATATGTATCTAGATTTGTGCTTAAAACTGCAAATTACAGTTCTTCCGATAAGAGTTGTGCTTTGCACCTTGAGGACTTCTGGGTTTATGACCCATTAGTCCTTCTGCGCATGGGCGGCCATTAGTAAGAGCATGCGCGAGCCGTGGGGAACCCGGGAGAGATCTCCCTCTGGGATTTAATGTGCTGCCTTTATGAGAGGTTGAATTCGAACACAACCCCTATACTTTGTATGTATGGTTCTTGATAAAAGTTGTCAGACAGAAACGTTGAACATTGACCAATTTGAGTCGTGAGTCTTATTCATTACAAGTCCTGTGAGTGCCGCTGTTTCTGTTATATATGTTTGGCCGTTATTTGACCATTGGATGGCACCCGGGCAAGTATTCTGACTTTGTGGAGAGCCGGCGTTTTTGTATTTTATATATATATACATATATATATATAAAAAACTATATATATATATATATATATATATATAGAATCCAAACTAGCCCGGCACTCGCAGTAGAACGGCAATGCTCCGGTGCCTTTTCCAAAAATAACATATAAGACAGAATACGCGGAGCGGCACTCAGTGAGACTTCACAACTGAATGAATGACAGCAAAGCTGTGCTGTCATTCATTCGGTTGTGAAGTCTCACTGAGTGCCGCTCCGCGTATTCTGTCTTATATATATATATATATATATATATATATACTTCCCCAAACAGTCCTTAATAAGAACCAGGCGGCACTCCAATGCACAGTGTAAAAAATTTATTCAATAGACAATCAGAGACATACTTATCGACGTTTCATTCACTGTGACATATCCTGAAGAAAAAGTCTCCGGACTTTGAAACGTCGATAAGTATGTCTCTGATTGTCTATTGAATCCTTTTTTTACACTGTGCATTGGAGTGCCGCCTGGTTCTTATCAAGGACTGTTTGGGGAAGTATACTTTTGAGGAAGGACCCTATTGTTGAACTGTGGATTCGGAGTGCTAGGCTTCTGTTGTATTTATATATATATATATATATATATATATATATATATATATATATATATATATATATATATGAAGGTGATGGTTCCTGGATGGCGCTCCGTATATTACCCAGAATTATTTCTTACGGTGTAAGTGCCTATTAGTTGAAAAGTTTTTTTAAAAAGTTCCAACACTAAAATCCTTTTAATAGAAGGAGGCAGCTGTCCTTTCCGTGTATCTGAATGGCCGTCAGACGGAATGTGATCAGGAAAGTGGGGTGGAAAGGGCATGCGCCAAATAGTCTATTAAATTTAAACAAGATAGTGTAGTTGTGCTCGAATGGATGTGTGCGTACCAGAAATAAATTCTTTAAAGCTTATCTGAGTGGTCTTGTCAGCCGGATGCGGTTATAGCTTTATCCGGATATCTGGTGCCACACGAAGGACCTTTAATAAAAGAGGCTCATAGTAGAGCCACATAGAAGAGAGCAGATATAGTGTAGTAAGTCTATTACACAATGCGTGGCTAATAATTATTGTGCGTACCAGTTAAAGTCTTGCATAGAGATAAAAAGATAAATTCTTTACGCGTCTGTCCTCCTGTGTTCATCTCACCCCAAGGTTTTCCACATTTTTGGATGGTGGTCTTTTAAATCAAAAAAGGACCCATCATCAGTGGTATATTTAAAACAGGGGGCTTTATTAGAGGGGAATATACAAGGGATACATATAGACAAAGTTAATAGGAGATAAAAAAGTTTTGCTTATCTGCAAGGGTAGTAGCCAGCCTTACCTATATGAACCTTGACTACTACCCGTGCAGATAAGCAAAACTTTTTTATTATTAAGTGTGTCGTAGCGCCCTTGAAGTAACTGTAATATATATATATATATATATATATTTATAATCAGTTCACAAACACACACTCATTGTCACTGTTTCCCAGTTTCACATTAAAGCTGGAAACCCCCATGCCGTCACATATGATTTTTTTAAAGAGATGTGGGGAAGAAAATGCAATTCTTATTTTCCTTGCTTTCAAACCATGTAACACACATCTTAACATTTATTAAAGAGGATACGGAACAAGCCCTATACAGGGTGTTTAATTCTATTTTGAACTCGGCATTAGCGTGTCTCAAAGGTTTAAGGTTTGCATAGGGGATAAACTGGAATCATGAATTTAGTGAGTTGCCTAGCAACAGAGTTCTCCCTTCCTGAAAATGTTACAAGTATTCAACTGAAGAAAATAATATTGCTTCAGTGGATAGATTTTATAGGATCATGAACAGCTGGGACATGCTCATATTATTTAAACTTAAGTAACAGTATCAAAAGCGATCCCAGTGTATTTCATAACAAACTATATTGTTCTAAGTGTAATAAAATGCAGTGAAAAAGAATCATTGCTACCAAATGAAAAGCATTTTTTGCTTCGATTTGTTCCTTACTATTTTATTTTTATTGGGTACAGCTATACTCTGCAAAGTGCTTTTATTGCTAACATAATTAATGAAATTAAAAGTCAATCAAGTTCAACCGTGTATTAATTCTACAAGGCAAACCAAAATCCCCAGAAGCATCAGCTCATTTAACTACACAGTTCATCACCCTATACATAGAAACAGGGCCGGCAACAGAAATCTTGGGGCCCTGGTACACTAATATCTCTGTGCCCACCTCCCCCACCACCCTTGATCCCCACACCCATACATCAAAATACAGTTTCTTATATTTAAGTTTACTTTCAGAGGTACTGGTACAGGGGCGTCTTAACAAAGGAGGGGGCCCGTGTGCACTCCCCGTGCGGGGCCCCCTCCTCTCCCCCCGGTGGCCGTCAACCGGCTGACGCGGCTGGCCAGCCACCGGAACATTAGTAGACTCCAGGCACTAGAGTGTGCCCAGAGTCTACTGCACATGCGCAGAACGCAGGAAACATAGCCGCGGCGGTCATTTTCTGGTATTCTGTAGACTCTGGGTACTAGAGTGTGCCTGGAGTCTACTGCGCATGCGTAGAACACCGGAAAAATGGCCGCGGTGGCCATTTTCCAGTGTTCTGAGCAGCGCCGACACCATAAAAAAATATGGGTGCAGGGTGTGCGGTGCGGGGCCCCGCTGGACCCGGGGGCCCGTGTGCCCCACACACACTACACCCATTATAGATACGCCACTGTACTGGTAGTATAAATGTAGAACGCACCTTATATATACCACTAACTTTGAAATAGATAAAATAAAAATGGGTGTAAGCGTCAGTAGGCTTTAAAAAAAAATTGTTTTTTTTATTATACAAGTGAGTTGAGGAAAAGTGTTTTTACAGGTCAGTTATAACAGTAAATGACAATGTGCATAACAAGGGTTTCATAAAATGAGCAATCCTTTTACTAAGAGAAAAAACTCATACTCTTAAGCATAGGCGAAACTAGAGATCTGATAATGGGTGGTGCCAGTTTTAGCTTGGTGTCTAAAAAAAATATATATATATACCTATCCAAGAAACGTCCAGCACTCAATAAACTATTAAACAAATGCCAGGGTGCCCGAAACATCCATCAACACGTATGGAACATATAGTATATACTGCACACAAGGACGGCACTCCCGGTCTTGTCTTCAAAGAATTATATTGTAGTAGAAAAGTAGTCATTTTGGTGCCATATATACACCTTTGTCAAGACAGTTTACATAACAGCAAAATACATAGATACCTACAGCAACTAGTGTGCAGACATACTTATGTGTATATATATATTTTTTCTTTTTTTTAACTTCAGGGTGAACAGTGGTAGAAGGTGTTGTCTAGTTCAAGAGACCTCTGCGTGCACCAAAGGCGCGAGCAGTCCAGAAAAGGGGCATGGTCAATCTAAGAGGGGGCGTGGCCTTATTTCACACCCTTTGTAAGGCACTCTGGGAGCGTCCGCTTTACACTCACTGTACCAGGCAGCTGGGGATCTTGGCTAGACAGACCACCTGAGAAATAAAGCGTGGGGAAAACTCTGTACAGTATGTGTGTGTGTGTATATATATATATATATATATGTGTGTGTGTGTATGAGAAATAGAAGAGGGATCCCAATAGTGCATCCTGTGTCATGGCAACAGTAAAGCATCCTGAGACCATCCATGTGTGCGGTTGCTTTTCAGCCAAGCGAGCAGTCTCACTCACAATTTTGCCTAAGAACACAGCCATGAATGGAGAATGGTACCAAAACATCCAAGGACAGTTTGGTGATGAACAATGCCTTTTCCAGCATGATGGGGCACCTTGCCATAAGGCAAAAGTGATAACTAAGTGGCTCAGGGAACAAAACATCAACATTTTGGGTCCATGGCCAGGAAACACCCCAGACCTTAATCCCACTGAGAACTTGTGGTCAATCCTCAAGAGGCGGGTGGACAAATAAAAAACACAAATTCTGACAAACTCCAAGCATTGATTAGGCAAGAATGGGCGGCCATCAGTCAGTACGTGGCCCAGAAGTTGATTCACAGCATGCCAGGGCGAATTGCAGAGGTCTTGAAAAAGAAGGGTCAACACTGCAAATATTGACTCTTTGCATAAACTTAATGTAATTGTCAATAAAAGCCTTTGACACTTATGAAATGCCTGTAATGTTACATCAGTATACCATAGTAACATCTGACAAAAAGGTGTAAAAACACTGAAGCAGCAAACTTTGTGAAAACCAATACTTGTGTCATTCTCAAAACTTTTGGCCACGGCTATACATGCACACACACACATATATATATATATATATATATATATATATAAACACATACTGTATATACATATATATATATATATTTATACACACATCCCATCCCCACTCCAGTCCCTCCCCTGCAAGCTGCTGTCAGAATAATAAATAGATGCCTTACCTGGAGGAGAAAAGCAAAGCAATATATGTTTTTTTTTGTTTTCTTTTAAAAACTCCCTAGCCCCCTCTCCTCTTCTGTAGACAGGCTGGGCAAATCACTTTTGTAGTCAGACAGCATGGGTGAGGCTGCAGCATTCTCCTTCCCTGGGTAGGCGGGAAAGAGAACGCGTGCTGCACATCAAACCTAATGACCATCACTAGTGACCACAGGAGTGCGAAATCGCCGGTACACACTGAGCGATGTAGGCGATTTGTCGTTCAGAAATGGTAAATCAGCCCGACATCACTCCAGTCTGCAACCAGCTTTACAATTAACAAGAAAAGCAATATAAAAAAAGAATAATGTTGAACTGTATCTAGCTCACTCATAGGACCACCAAAACTAAAATTCAAGATACTATATATATATATATATATATAATATGAGATATGGTAAGAACTTACCCTTGTTATCTCTATTTCTACGAAGTCCATAGGGTTCCACAGGATACCTTGGGGGTATAGGTGTGACGTCAGTTGCAGGGCACCAAAGAGTTAAGCTTTCAGCCTCCCAGGATGCACTAGGTCCCCCTCCTATACCCCGCCCCCGGGCCAAGGCACCTCAGTTAGTTACCAAGCCATAGGCCGGAGGAGGAGAAGGAAGAGAGAGAACAAAGATCTGGACACATACAAGAATCACATTCTCACCAGAGGGAGACGGAAAACCGGTGACCAGAGCAAAGCCCATCTGCAGCACAGGTGCGACAGGGCGGGAGTCCTGTGGAACCCTCTGGACTTCGTAGAAATAGAGATAACAAGGGTAAGTTCTTACCATATCTCATATTTTCTACTTCAGGGTCCATAGGGTATCCACAGGATACCTTGGGGATGTCCCAAAGCAGTATCCTTTAAGGGTGGGGATGCTCCTGTGCAGAAAGGAGAATCCGCCGCCCGAAGGAAGCATCCTGAGAGGCGAAGGTGTCAAACCTGTAATACCTCACGAAGGTATGGACAGAAGACCACGTAGCAGCCTTGCAGATCTGAACTGCCGAGGCACCACGTCGAGCTGCCCACGAAGGACCCACAGACCTAGTGGAATGAGCCTTCAGAGAAGGAGGGACCGGTAGGCCTTCATGAAGATAAGCTTCAGAAATAGCCATACGGATCCAGGCTGCCAAAGTTTGCTTTGAAGCAGGCCAACCCTTTTTACGGAAGCCATAGAGGACAAACAAAGCGTCCAACTTCCTAAACGAAGAAGTGCGGTCAACATAAGTCCTTAAGGCCCGCACAACATCCAAAGAGGCCTCACCCACGGAAAGACCCGGTGAGTTAAAGGCCGGAACAACTATTTCCTCGTTAATATGAAACTGGGAAACAACTTTGGGAAGAAACTCGGGCCGAGTGCGGAGCACTGCCCTGTTCCCATAAAAAACCAAGAAAGGGGGTCTACAAGAAAGAGCCCCTAACTCAGAAACACGTCTGGCCGAAGCAATGGCCAGAAGGAAAACAGTCTTAGCTGTTAGCCATTTAAGATCCACTGAGCCCAGTGGTTCAAACGGCGGTCCTTGGAGAGCCCTCAGGACCACAGCCAAATCCCAAGGCGCCACAGGTGGAACAAAGGGCGGCTGAATGCGGAGAACACCCTGCATAAAGGTGCGCACATCCGGGATTGTAGCAATCCTACGGTGAAACCAGACAGATAGGGCCGAAACCTGTACCTTCAAAGAAGCAAGGCGAAGCCCATGATCTAGTCCCGCTTGCAGGAAGGCGAGAATCCGAGACAGACGAAACTCCCGCGGTGCATAACCTCTCGGTCGACACCACTGGAAGAACGTATGCCACACGCGATGGTATATCCTCGCGGAAGATGGTTTCCGAGCTCGCAACATGGTACGCACCACAGAGCTGGAAAACCCCCGGGACCTCAGCATGGCCGTCTCAACAGCCACGCCGTCAAAGACAGCCGAGTCAGGTCCGGGTGAAGGCAAGGACCCTGAGACAGAAGGTCCGGTCGTAGCGGCAACCGCAGAGGAATGTCCACGGACAGACCCTGAAGGTCTGAGAACCAGTGCCGTCTGGGCCACGCGGGAGCTATCAACAGGAGCGTCCCTCCTTCCTGTTTGAATTTCCGGATTACCCGTGGAAGAAGGGAGACCGGAGGGAACAGGTATGCGAACCGGAACGTCCACCGGACGGACAGAGCATCCACCAGAGACGCCCCTTCGTCTCTTGTGCGAGACCCGTACACCGGCAACTTGTTGTTGTGCCGGGACGCCATGAGGTCGATTTCTGGAAGACCCCACCTGTCCACCAGTAGTTGAAAAACGTCCGGGTGCAGGGACCATTCCCCCGGATGAACGTCCTGGCGACTTAGAAAGTCCGCCTCCCAATTGAGCACTCCCGGGATGAAGACCGCTGATATGGCCGGAATATTGCGCTCCGCCCAAACCAGGATCCGAGAGACCTCTACGAGAGCCGCCCGACTGCGAGTTCCTCCTTGCCTGTTTATGTAGGCCACGGTGGTAGCGTTGTCCGACTGGACCTGCACCGGGCGACCCTGGAGAAACCGCTGTGCCTGCTGGAGAGCATTGAAGACCGCACGGAGTTCCAAGATATTTATTGGAAGCTCCGCTTCTGTCGGCGTCCACCTGCCCTGGAACAAGTGTGGACCCGAAACTGCTCCCCAGCCCCGAAGACTGGCGTCCGTTGTCAACAGGACCCAATTTGGAACCCAGAACGGACGTCCCTTGTTGAGGTGGGTCGTCTGTAACCACCACGTAAGGGACAGGCGAACCTCCTGGGTGAGCACAATCGTCTGGGACTTCAGAGACTGAGTCAGCCCGTTCCACTTGGACAGGATCAGGTGCTGCAGAGGTCTGGAGTGAAACTGGGCGTATTCCACCATGTCGAACACCGACACCATGGAGCCCAGTAACCTCATCGCCGAGTGTAAGGACACCCGGCGGCTGTGCAGACAACTGCGCACCCTTGACTGTAAAGCAGAGATCTTGTCCTCCGTCACGAAGATCCTTTGCTGTCCCGAGTCCAATAAGGCTCCAAGATGCAGAATCCTCCGAGACGGGATTAGAGTGGACTTCTGCCAGTTGATTAGCCAGCCGTGCCGTTGCAGCAGTGCAATGGTCAGGTCCAAGTGGCGTAACAGGAGCTCTGGAGATCCTGCCACCAATAACAGGTCGTCCAAATACGGCAACATGCGGACTCCCTGCAGCCGCAGAGAAGCCGCCATGACCGCCATCACCTTGGTGAAAACACGTGGTGCTGTTGCCAGGCCAAAAGGTAACGCCCGAAACTGGAAGTGGTCGCTGCTGATTGCAAACCTGAGGAACTGTTGATGGCGCCAAAGAATAGGGACATGCAGGTAAGCGTCCTGTATGTCCAATGACACCAAGTAGTCCCCAGGTTCCAGCGCCAGAATGATGGACCGTAGGGTCTCCATCCGAAACTTCGGGACCCGCAAAGACTTGTTGAGTGCTTTGAGGTTGAGAATCGGACGATATGACCCATTGGGATTCTGTACCAAAAATAGATTTGAATAGAAACCCTGGCCCCTCTGGGAGCATGGAACCGCCACTATAACTCCAGCCTGGAGCATAGTGTGCAATACCTTCCGCAGCTCCGTATCCTTGTTCCGGTCTGATGGGAGACCCATGGTGAAGAAGCGAGCCGGGGGTCTGTGCCGGAAGGAGAGGGCGTATCCGTGGGAAACCACCTCCAGAACCCAAGTGTCTGTCGTAGTGGTCGACCAACACTGGGCGAACTGTAGCAGGCGGCCTCCCACCCTGGGATCCCCCAAAGGGAGGCCCGGACCGTCAGGCCGCAGGCTTGTCATCTGGCTTGGGGGCCGGACGTCTGGTACTCCATGCCTGCTTCCGGGGCTTGACCGATTTCTTAGGGCCAGCCTGTCGAGGAAACGACTGTGGTTTGGGCCTGCCCTGGGCCCTAGATGACCGAAAGGACGATGGTCCCGAACCAGAAGGAGCAGCGGCCGACGGGAGACAGGCAGATTTGGCTGCCGCCAGCGTGGCCACAATCTTATCCAGATCCGGACCGAAGAGAACTTCTCCGGTAAACGGCAACGCTTCCAGACCTTTCTTGGAATCTGCGTCCGCCTTCCAGGATCGCAGCCACAAGGTGCGACGAGCAGCTACCGCTGCTGAAGAAATTCTAGACACCAGAGTACTAATGTCTAGAGCCGCCTCGTTGATGTAGGTGGCCGAATCACGGAGATTGCCAATCAACTCCGCCTGATCGGCCGGACAGTCGGATTCAAAAGAAGCCTCTAATGAATCCGCCCAGCGCTCCATCGCTCTGGCAACCCAGCAAATGGCCATAGCCGGCCGTGCTGCCCCCCCTGCAAGGGAATAAGCGGACTTCAGGCAGATTTCTACCTTGCGGTCCGTAGCATCCTTAAGGGAGGACATGGATGGCATCGGCAATGTGGCACTACGGACAAGACGGGTCACGTGAGAATCCACCTGTGGAGGGGATTCCCACTTCGCAAAATAATTATCCGCGAACGGATAAGCCACCGCCAGGCGTCTCTGCGGCTGGTATCTTTTGCCAGGTTGTTTCCACGCCTCCTCTAAATGGTCCACCAACTGACCCGAAAGAGGAAAGACTGTGGCATCACCCTTCACATCTTTGAAAAAGGCATACTTAGATTTAGCCGCTGGGGGAACTTCGTCCTCAATCACCAAGGCTGTGCGGACCGCCCGAATAAGTCCAGGAATATATACTTTGGACTTAGCATCAGCGTCCTTAGTATGGAGAGGTTCCTGATCGTAAGGATCTAGAATCTCCCCATCATCAGACGTCCCTTCGTCATCCTCATAAGGAGCGGACAGAGACGCCACCGGCCTTTTATGAGACCGCATCACAGACTCCCCTTGCAACACATCCGACAAGTGCTGTACAGAACTCGTCAGGAAGTTAACCCACGCTGGCTCCTGAGAACCCGGGAGCGGGGAAATAGGGAGACTGTGGGGTACCACCAATTGTCGTGGGAACCCCTGCATGGGTGACGACACCACAGACTGCTGGGACAAACCCATCGGAGTAAACGCGGGCTGCGGAGCTAACTGGCCCACTAAAGCTGTTAACGCCTGAGCGAAACAAGCCCAGGGCGGCTCCTGTACCGGTGCTGTAACCGTAATAGGCCGCGCCATGAACAAACACTGCCGGCAAAGGCCCTCCGCGCTACCCTCCCCCTCCGCTAACGGTACTTTGCACGTGGTACACTGTAGCCGGAGGGGAAAATCACTTTCAGACATGATGGCACCACGTATGTGACCTCTCTCACCAATTAAGTATTAAATAGGCGAGAGACCACCCTGCAGCACCGCACCGCAAGGGCTTTAGCAGAAAGAACAGGGACAGTAATAAAGCTGACAGTTTAGAGAAGAAAAGATTACAGGCAGCAGCGCTAGCACAGTCACATACAATGCAGAAAAATAACAATTCCTGCACTAACAGCGCTGATCACTCAACTACACAGACACAGGGCCTGGTAGGACACAGCGCTGCATACACAGACCTGACCACAGCGGAGGAGAGGTATGCGGGGGGACCCAGACCACGATGCTTCCGTCCAGCGCTTCCAGCAGCGTTCACCATGCGTTCTGGAGAAGATGGCCACCGAGGAGCAGAGAGGAGGCTGGCCTGGGGGAGGAGCGCTGCCACAGGACCAGTCGGCAGCATGCAGAGAGGGCTGTGTGCAGCGGGGGAGGCGCCGGCTGTGAGACAGGGAAGGCGCGCTCCCCTGGCATGCATTTAACCCCTGGGACGCCGCAGCGCTACCGCTCAGCTGCGGTCCGCTGTCCCAGGGTGTAGTGGAAGCACAGGTTGGTCGCCTGGCTCCACGCTGCAGCCAGTCCCCAGGGAGCCCCCTGCCTGGGGACTTAGGACCATGTGATCAGCGGGGACCCACCGCGGGACCCCGCTGCTTACCTCTGTCCCCCTTGAATCCGGCCATGGTCCGGAGCATCTGGGGTCACCGCTAGCTGTGACCCCAGATGCCCACCAGCATCCCCGGATCAGTACCGGCGTTCTGGTACCGGCGGGGTGTAGGGAAGACAGCATGGACGTCAGGACTGACTGTCCATGCTGTTCATCCAGTTGTGCAGCCACAGCTGCATGAAGAATAAGCTTCAGGGGCTCTTCTAGCCCCCACTCCAACAGGTGCACCCGACACTGGCCGGGCACCAAACTAAACTGAGGTGCCTTGGCCCGGGGGCGGGGTATAGGAGGGGGACCTAGTGCATCCTGGGAGGCTGAAAGCTTAACTCTTTGGTGCCCTGCGACTGACGTCACACCTATACCCCCAAGGTATCCTGTGGATACCCTATGGACCCTGAAGTAGAAATATACTTTTCGTGTTTTGGTTTTGGATCTTTCTTCGTGTTTTGGATCTGGATTGGTTTTGCCAAAACCACCCTTCCGTGTTTTCAGTTCTGAGTTTTGTTTTGGATCTGTATTTTTTTTAAAAAGAGAATAAAAACAGCTAAAATCACAGAATGTGTTGGTTTTTCTTCCCCTATGCTATTATTAACCTCAATAACCTTAATTTCCACTCATTTCCAGTCTATTCTGAACACCTCACAATGTTTTTATGTCCAAAAGGCTATGCTAAGCGACATGAGTGGGCGGCACAAACACGTGGCCCATCTAGGAGTGGCACTGCAGTGGCAGACAGGATGGCAGTTTGAAAAACTAGGCCCCACACAGTACATAATGCAAAGAAAACAAGATGTGCAAGATGGAATTGTCCTTGGGCCCTCCCACCCACCCTTATGCTGTGGACCACCCTCTCCTTCTGCAAATCTTTCACTCCCTTGGTCTGCGTGACACCCTCTCCTGGCTAGCCTCCTACCTCTCTGACCGATCCTTCTCTGTCTCCTCTCATGACTCCTCTTCTCCCCCATAGCCTCTTGCAGTGGGTGTTCCCCAAGGTTCTGTTCTTGGACCTCTACTATTTGCCCTCTATAGATCTACCTTTCCTCCCCTGACCTCTCTCCCTCTCTCCTCACTCGTGTCTCCAACTGTCTCTCTGCCATTTCTTCTTGGATGTCCCAGCGATTTCTTAAACTTAATATGTCTAAGACTGAGCTTATCATCTTCCCTCCCCCCTACATAACTACACTTCCCACCATTTCTTTATCTATTAATGGCACAACTATCTCCTCTAGCCCCAAAGTGCTCTGTCTTGGAGTTATCCTGGACTCCTCCCTCTCCTTCAAACCACATATCCAGAATCTCTCAAAGTCCTGTCGCTTTCATCTTAAAAATATTTCCAAGATTAGACCCTTTCTCACCCAGGATGCCACTAAAACCCTCATACACTCATTGGTCATCTCCAGATTGGACTACTGTAACCTTCTCCTATCTGGCCTCCCCAAATCCCTTCTCTCCCCTCTCCAGTCTGTCCTCAATGCTGCTGCTCGGCTCATCTTCCTCTCAAAACGCTCTGCATCTGCCTCCCCTCTCCTACAAGCCCTCCACTGGCTCCCCTTCCCCTTTACAACACAATTTAAGGTTCTCACACTCACTTACAAAGCCCTCAACCATTCCTCTCCTATTTACATCTCTGATCTCATCTCCCTTCACTCTCCTGTCCGCCCTCTTCGCTCAACAAATGCACGCCGTCTCTCATGCCAATTGATAACTTCCTCCCATTCCCGCCTACAAGATTTTGCCCGCGCTGCTCCCCACCTTTGGAACTCTCTCCCGCTTCCCATCAGACTCTCCACCTCTCTACAATCATTCAAACGTGCTCTCAAGACCCACTATTTCATCAAAGCCTTCCAGCTCTCATCTTAACTTGCTGCTACATACTCCTCTCTCCCTGCCTACCCTATTTGTTTAACCCCTGTCTGTCTGTCCCTCCCCCTTAGAATGTAAGCTCCTATGAGCAGGGCCCTCTAGTCCATCTCCTTACTATACCTTCATCTGCTTCTTACTCTCTACCAGGGCACCTAACACTTGATTGCTTTGCATTGTTGCTTATCTGGGTGTTATGGTCGTGAATGTAGCAATGTATATTATCCATGTCCTGTAATGTATTGTACTGTACTGTAAGTCACTGTAAATCAATCTATTTGTTTATGTACTTTGAAAGGCGCTGCAGAACACTTGTGGCACCATATAAATAAACGATAATAATAATAAAATAAACAGGACATGCACACTTTAACAAACCAATAATTTCAGCGCCAGGGTCTGCCACACGACTGTGGCTGAAATGATTGGTTCGTTTGGGCCCCCACAAAACAAGCTGGCAATTAATCTGTCCCTGCACAAACTGGCTCTACGGAGGTAAGATGTCGTCCTCATCCTCCTCATCCACTGATTCCTCACCCTCTTCAGTGTTGCGTACATCCTCACAGACTATTAACTCGTCCCCGCTGGAATCCACCACCACAGGTCCCTCTGTACGTTCTGGAGGCTGGTCTCCCTGGAAGAGTTGATAATTCATTTTTATGAACATCATCTTCTCCACATTTTCTGGAAGCAACCTCCTACGCCTTTTGCTGACAAGGTTCCCGGCTGCACTAAACACTCTTTCGGAGTAAACACTGTAGGGGGGGCAACTCAGGTAAAATAGAGCCAGTTTGTACAGGTGCCTCCAAATTGGCTTTTTCCTGCCAGTACATGTACAGACTGTCTGACATGCCTACTTGGATACTGTCACCGATGTAATCCTTTAACAGACAGACGCACGCTTGTCGCTGCTGCTTTGAGGATGCAGGTGCGGCTACAGCCCAAACAATTAACAAAGACAGAAAAAAAATAATTTTTTATTTTTTGTGGAGCGCACTTTGAGGGTTACACCACCCTTTAACAGACAGACGCACGCTTGTCGCTGCTGCTTTGAGGACGCAGGTGCAGCTACTGCGCATACATTTCACACACAAACACAGAAAAAAAGATTATTTTATTTTGGTTGGAGCGCACTTTGGGGGTTACACCACCCTTTAACAGACAGACGCACGCTTGGCGCTGCTGCTTTGAGGATGCAGGTGTGGCTACAGCCCACACAATTCACAAAGACAGGAAAAAAAAAGATTTTTTTTATTGTTTGTGGAGCGCACTTTGAGGGTTACACCACCCTTTAACAGACAGACGCACGCTTGTCGCTGCTGCTTTGAGGATGCAGGTGCAGCTACAGCCCACACAATTCACAAAGACAGAAAAAAAAGAATTTTTTTATTGCTTGTGCAGGGCACTTTGAGGGTTACACCACCATTTAACAGACAGACACACGCTTGTCGCTGCTGCTTTGAGGATGCAGGTGGAATCTAGACGGGATTTGGAACCGGTGACACACTTCCTCCATCAATTGTCTAAATCCCACTGCACTAATGGCGGATACCGGACGCACGTCTAACACCAACATAGCAGTAAAGGCCTCAGTTATACGTTTTGCTTCAGGATGACTGCTGTCGTACTTCATCCTCCTCGCTAAGGACTGTTGGAGGGTCAATTGTTTAGTAAAAGTAGTGGTGTTCCTACTTCCTCTCTGGGATGATGAACAACTCCCAGCAGCAGCAACAGCACTAGGAGGAAGTGGTTCTTGATCTTTCCCTATTTTATTTTTATCGGAGAAAGTTTGGTCCTCCATTTATGTTATATTGATATATACGTGCGGCTAAGGCGCACACAAACACAGAAAATAATTTTTTATTTTTGTTGGACACTAGTGCACTTTGTGGGTTACACCACCCTTTAAGAAATGAGTCAGCCGGCCCTTTACTTATGGGACACAGGCGCACGCTTGGCGCTGCTCCTTTGTTGATGCACGTGCAGCCACAGTGCACACAATTCACAAACACAGAAAATATTTTTTTATTTTGTTTGGAGTGCCCTTTGGGGGTTACAGCACCCTTTAACGGACAAGCCAGCCGGCCCTTTACTTATGACACAGGCGCACGCTTGGCACTGCTCCTTTGTTGATGCACGTGCTGCTACTGCGCACACAATTCACAAACACAAAAAATATATTTTTTTATTTTGTTTGGAGTGCCCTTTGGGGGTTACAGCACCCTTAAATGGACAAGCCAGCCTGCCCTTTATTTATGGGACACAGGTGCCTGCTTGGCGCTGCTCCTTTGTTGATGCACGTGCAGCCACAGTGCACACAATTCACAAACACAGAAAATATTTTTTTATTTTGTTTGGAGTGCCCTTTGGGGGTTACAGCACCTTTTAACGGACAAGCCAGCCGGCCCTTTACTTATGACACAGGCGAACGCTTGGCACTACTTTGTTGATGCACGTGCTGCTACTGCGCACACAATTCACAAACACAAAAAATATATTTTTTTATTTTGTTTGGAGTGCCCTTTGGGGGTTACAGCACCCTTAAACGGACAAGCCAGCCGGACCTTTACTTATGGGACACAGGTGCACGCTTGGCGCTGCTCCTTTGTTGATGCATGTGCAGCCACAGTGCACATAATTCACAAACACAGAAAATATTTTTTTATTTTGTTTGGAGTGCCCTTTGGGGGTTACAGCACCCTTTAACGGTCAAGCCAGCCGACCCTTTACCTATAACACAGGCGCACGCTTGGCACTACTTTGTTGATACACGTGCTGCTACTGCGCACACAATTATAATATAAATAATTTTTTTGCACTTGGGGGGAGCACCCATGATGGACAGAACACCCCCTGGACAACACTACAGCACCCCTTTAGGACTGGGACACTGCACAGGACTTTGGAGTGGACACAGCCCCTATGGACAACTGACTGCACAACACAGTCCAGCCAGCCCCTATGGACTTTGGAGGAGTGGACACAGCCCCTATGGACAACAGCAGCACAGTACAACACACCCAGCCCCTATGGACTTTGGAGGAGTGGACACAGTCCCTATGGACAACAGCAGCACAGTACAACACAGCCAGCCCCTATGGACTTTGGAGGATTGGACACAGCCCCTATGGACAACAGTAGCACAGCACAACACTACACAGCCCAGCCAGCCCTAACTCCCACCCTCCCTCTTCACTGTCCACAGCCGAGTGAGAAAATGGCGCCGACGCGGGTACCTTATATAGAATCCAAAACCCGCGAGACCCGGAAGACTGGATGACGTTTTGCTTCGATTTCAGATCCGAGTCAGGCGGGAAAAGTCAAGCCTGACTCGGATCGGCCTCGGATCGGGGGGGGCTCGGATTTCAGAAATCCTAACCCGCTCACCCCTTATATATATATATATATATATATATATATAAAACAGCTTTCTGTCTGGCACTCCAAATCGAGCACAATAGTAACTGGCTCCGTTACATTACTTAGGAGACATGTCGCCCCCAAACATGGAGTTCTTGAAAAAGGCGGCACTCAGAGACTTGATAGTAGTGAATAAACATAGCATTTATTTCAGTGTTTCAGGGAACGAATCCCTTTCGTCAGGACACACGTGTTTTCACTACTATAAAGTCTCTGAGTGCTGCCTTTTTAAAAAAAATAATATATATATACATTGGAAGTAGCAGCAGCAACCATACCGTCCCATATGTAAATATCCAATGTAAAAATAAAGTAAGACTACACTGTAAATAGAATTGACTTACCACACAGTCACTCTGCTTCATGAGTGGGACTGCCAGCCAGTGAGGGTGTCTTTAGTGGTAGCGGAGTCGGATAGTGGTGGTGCTACAAGCATGAATTTTCCTGGGCCGTGGCAGCAGATTCAGAACAGGAAAGGGCTGGCGCAGTGTAATGACATCACAAGGTCCTTCATATCATGTACAGCATGAACCTGTCCAAGTGACAGGGGTAACCGGGGATGGTTTTATGATTTTGTCACCTGCTTTTGCTGAGCCGGACTGGTGGCAGCAGTCATTTTATAAATAACTATTTATTTATTTATTAAGTTTCTTATATAGCGCAGCATATTCTGTTGCGCTTTACAATTGGAACATTAATAGAACAAAACTGGGTAATAACAGACAGATATATATTAGGTGCAATAGCCCAGTTTTGTGCCCCTGAACCTTGGGGCCCCTCTAGACCTTGGGCACAATGGGGGTCATTCAGACCCGCTCGCAAGCGGCAGGACGCTCGCAAGCGGGTCGATGTTCCCCCACTGCGCATGCGGACGACGGAGGGAGCTCCGTCGTGTGCATGCGCGAGACCCGGCGAGCGACGGGCTCTCCATCGCTCCGGGTCTCGCAGCAATGGGGGCGTGCTGTCGAGGTTGATTGACAGCACGCCCTTTGGTGGGCGTGCCTGCCAGACGGAGGCGTTCCCATGGGAACGCCTACCGTCTCAAGCCGACCCCACTGACATCACTAGTGATGTCAGTGGGAGTGATTTTGGCTCTGATAGAGCCAAAATCACTCCAGGGCTTGCGGCAGCGAGACCCTACCGCAGGGTCTCCATCGCAAGCCCGATGGTCGCGATGGTCAAGACCATCGCGACCATCATCATGGACGCTCGTTATAGCTGTGGGTGGTAACCCACAGCTATGCAAGAGGCCATGAGGACGCTCCAAAAAAAGGTAGAAGGGCCCTGATTCAGAGTGAGCGCTCTGGTCAGAGCGTTCAGCTCTGAATGAGGCCCAATATCCACTGTGCAGTATAATGAACGATTGAAGGATAACAATATCGTTATCGTTCAATCTTTCATTATATTGTGTAGTGGATATGCCCCATTACTGCCACCATGAAAGAGAATGACGTCTTTTTGCGTTTCCCAAACAAATAATTAATATTTCACCTTCAATTACACACAGGTATTTAGCAGGCTCACAGGTTCAATAAGAATATGCTGGATTAAATGTGTTTAATCTGAAAAATGTTAAATGTGTTTAATCTGAAAAATGTTATCAAATCTTAAGATGGCCATCCACTATACAAATTTCTGTCAGATATCTGTCCGATCTGGATGGTTGGATGAAAACCTGGTAATGTATGGGAGCAAATTGTTCATATTGGTTATATTTGTGTGTTTTATAGGGGTGAGCGGGTTCGGATTTCTGAAATCCGAACCCCTCCCGTGCCCCCCCGATCCGAGGTCGATCCGAGTCAGGCTCGATTTTTCCCGCCTGACTCGGATCTGAAATCGAGGCAAAACGTCATCATCCCGCCTTCCGGGTCTCGCGGGTTTTGGATTCTATATAAGGTACCCGCGTCGGCGCCATTTTCTCACTCGGCTGTGGACAGTGAAGAGGGAAGGTGGGAGTTAGGGCTGGCTGGGCTGTGTAGTGCAGTGTTGTGCTGCGCTGCTGTTGTCCATAGGGGCTGTGTCCACTCCTCCAAAGTCCATAGGGGCTGGCTGTGTTGTGCTGTGCTGCTATTGTCCGTAGGGGCTGTGTCCACTCCAAAGTCCTGTGCAGTGTCCCAGTCCTAAAGGGGTGCTGTAGTGTTGTCCAGGGGGTGCTCTGTCCATCAGGGGTGCTCCCCCCACGTGCAAAAATATAAATATTTTTCTGTGTTTGTGAATTGTGTGCACAGTAGCCGCAAGTGCATCAACAAAGTAGCACCAAGCGTGCGCCTGTGTCATAAGTAAAGGGCCGACTGGCTTGACCATTAAAGGGTGCTCCAAACCAAATAAAAAAATATTTTCTGTGTTTGTGAATTGTGTGCACTGTGGCTGCACGTGCATCAACAAAGGAGCAGCGCCAAGCGTGCGCCTGTGTCCGATAAGTAAAGGGCCGGCTGGCTTGTCCATTTAAGGGTGCTGTAACCCCCAAATTGCACTCCAAAAAAAATAAAAAAATAAATATTTTTGTGTTTGTGAATTGTGTGTGCAGTACCCGCACGTGCATCAACAAAGTAGCGCCAAGCGTGCGCCTGTGTCATAAGTAAAGGGCCAGCTGGCTTGACCGATAAAGGGTGCTGTAACCCCCAAAGTGCACTCCAAACCAAATAAAAAAATATCTTCTGTGTTTGTGAATTGTGTGCACTGTGGCTGCACGTTCATCAACAAAGGAGCAGCGCCAAGCGTGCGCCTTTGTCCCATAAGTAAAGGGCTGGCTGGCTTGTTCGTTAAAGGGTGCTGTAACCCCCAAAGGGCACTCCAAACAAAATAAAAATATATATTTTTTTGTGTTTGTGAGTTGTGTGCGCAGTAGCAGCACGTGCATCAACAAAGTAGTGCCAAGCGTGTGCCTGTGTCATAAGTAAAGGGCCGGCTGGCTTGTCCATTAAAGGGTGCTGTAACCCCCAAAGTGCACTCCAAACAAAATAAAAAAATATTTTCTGTTTGTGAATTGTGTGCACTGTGGCTGCACATGCATCAACAAAGGAGCAGTGCCAATCGTGCGCCTGTGTCCCATAAGTAAAGGGCCGGCTGGCTCATTTCTTAAAGCGTGGTGTAACCCACAAAGTGCACTAGTCTCCAACAAAAATAAAAAAATATTTTCTGTGTTTGTGTGCGCCTTAGCCGCACATATATATCAATATAACATAAATGGAGGACCAAACTTTCTCCGATAAAAATAAAATAGGGAAAGATCAAGAACCACTTCCTCCTAGTGCTGTTGCTGCTGCTGGCAGTTGTTCATCATCCCAGAGAGGAAGTAGGAACATCACTACTTTTACTAAACAATTGACCCTCCAACAGTCCTTAGCGAGGAGGATGAAGTACGACAGCAGTCATCCTGAAGCAAAACGTATAACTGAGGCCTTGACTGCTATGTTGGTGTTAGACGTGCGTCCGGTATCCGCTATTAGTGCAGTGGGATTTAGACAACTGATGGAGGTAGTGTGTCCCCGGTCCCAAATCCCATCTAGATTCCACTTCACTAGGCAGGCGATACCGAGACTGTACAGAAACGTCAGAAAAAGTGTCCTCAGTGTCCTGAAAAATGCGGTTGTACCCAATGTCCACTTAACCACGAACATGTGGACAAGTGGAACACGGCAGACTAAGGACTATATGACTGTGACAGCCAACTGGGTAAATGTATCACCTTACGCAGCAACAACAGCAGCATCACCAGTAGCATCTCAGAAACGCCAGCTCGTTCCAAGGCAGGCTATGCTATGTATCACCGGTTTCAGTAAGAGGCACACCGCCGACAACCTCTTAGAGAAACTGAGGGAAATCATTGCCCAGTGGCTTACCCCACTTAGACTCTCTTGGGGATTTGTGATATCTGACAACGCCACCAATATTGTGCGGGCATTACATCTGGGCAAATTCCAGCAAGTCCCATGTTTTGCTCACACAATAAACTTGGTGGTGCAGAATTTTCTGAAAAGCGACAGGGGCGTGCAGGAGACGCTTTGGGTGTCCCGAAAAACTTCTGGCCACTTTTGCCATTCAGCGACTGCATGCACCTGTGTCATAAGTAAAGGGCCGGCTGGCTTGTCCGTTAAAGGGTGCTGTAACCCCCAAAGTGCACTCCAAACAAAATAGAAAATTCTTCCTTTTTTTTCTGTCTTTGTGAATTGTGTTGGCTGTAGCCGCACCTGCATCCTCAAAGCAGCAGCGACAAGCGTGTGTCTGTCTGTTAAAGGGTGGTGTAACCCTCAAAGTGTGCTCCACAAACAATAAAAAAATTCTTTTTTTTCTGTCTTTGTGAATTGTGTGGGCTGTAGCCGCACCTGCATCCTCAAAGCAGCAGCGACAAGCGTGCGTCTGTCTGTTAAAGGGTGGTGTAACCCTCAAAGTGCGCTCCACAAAAAATAAAAAAATCTATTTTTTCTGTCTTTGTGAATTGGGTGCACTGTAGCTGCACGTGCATCAACAAAGGAGCAGCGCCAAGCATGCGCCTGTGTCCCATAAGTCTGTTAAAGGGTGGTGTAACCCCCAAAGTGCTCCAAAAAATAATATATATTTTTTTCTGTTTGTGACTTGTGTGCGATGTAGCCGCACAGGTATCAACACAGTAGCAGCGCCAACCGTGCGCCTGTGTCATAAGTCAAGGGCAGGTTTGGACATGTGGTCCGGACTGAAGGACGTGCCAACAATTTCTGACAAGTCTACTGTCACTGCATATGATACTGTCCTCAAAGCAGCAGCGACAAGCGTGCGTCTGTCTGTTAAAGGGTGGTGTTACCCCCAAAGTGCGCTCCAACAAAATAAAATAATATTTTTTTCTGTGTGTGAAATGTATGCGCAGTAGCCGCACCTGCATCCTCAAAGCAGCAGCGCCAAGCGTGCGTCTGTCTGTTAAAGGGTGGTGTAACCCCCAAAGTGTGCTACAACCAAAATAAAATAATCTTTTTTTTATGTCTTTGTGTGTGAAATGTACGCGCATTAGTTGCACCTGCATCCTCAAAGCAGCAGCGACAAGTGTGCGTCTGACTGTTAAAGGGTGGTGTAACCCTCAAAGTGCGCTCCACAAAAAATTTAAAATTCTTCTTTTTTTTTCTGTCTTTGTGAATTGTGTGGGCTGTAGCCGTACCTGCATCCTCAAAGCAGCAGCGACAAGCATGCGTCTGTCTGTTAAAGGATTACATCGGTGACAGCATCCAAGTAGGCATGTCAGATAGTGCGTACCTGTACTGGCAGGAAAAAGAGGCAATTTGGAGGCCCCTGTACAAACTGGCTCTATTTTACCTGAGTTGCCCCCCCTCCAGTGTGTACTCCGAAAGAGTGTTTAGTGCAGCCGGGAACCTTGTCAGCGAAAGGCGTAGGAGGTTGCTTCCACAAAATGTGGAGATGATGTTCATAAAAATGAATTATCAACTCTTCCAGGGAGACCAGCCTCCAGAATGTACAGAGGGACCTGTGATTGTGGATTCCAGCGGGGACAAATTAATACTCTGTGAGGATGAGGATGTACACAACACTGAAGAGGGTGAGGAATCGGTGGATGAGGAGGATGAGGACGACATCTTACCTCCGTAGAGCCAGTTTGTGCAGGGACAGATTAATTGCCAGCTTGTTTTGTGGGGGCCCTAACGAACCAATCATTTCAGCCACAGTCGTGTGGCAGACCCTGGCGCTGAAATGATTGGTTTGTTAAAGTGTGCATGTCCTGTTTATACAACATAAGGGTGGGTGGGAGGGCCCAAGGACAATTCCATCTTGCACCTCTTTTTTTTCTTTGCATTATGTACTGTTTGGGGCCTAGTTTTTCAAACTGCCATCCTGTCTGCCACTGCAGTGTCACTCCTAGATGGACCACGTGTTTGTGGCACCCACTCGTGTCGCTTAGCATAGTCATCCAGCTACCTCTGTGCAAACTTTTGGACATAAAAACACTATTATGAGGAGTGAGGAATTCAGAATAGACTGGAAATGAGTGGAAATTAAGGTTATTGAGGTTAATAATAGCATAGGAGCAGAAAAACCCACAAATTCTGTGATTTTAGCTGTTTTTATGCTTTTTTTAAAAAAAAATACAGATCCAAAACACGGAAGGGTGGTTTTGGCAAAACCAATCCAAATCCAAAACACGAAGAAAGATCCAGATCCAAAACACGAAAAGTGGCCGGTGCACACCCCTAGTGTTTTACCAATTTGTCTGAACGACCATTTTTGGCTATTTTCCAGTGTTTGTGAGCAAATGGACGATTGTCATTTTGTCCCATACATTACCAGGTTTTCATTCCAACTAGCCAGATTGGACACATATCTGACAGAAAATTGTATAGTGGATCACCTGCTTTAGTTACAAAAAATTATTAATAAATTGATTAGATTAACATGCAAACAATTTCAGAAATAAAAAAAAATAAAACACAGAGTTTTAGGACACTTACAACGAGGCCAAAATCTGTTGTGCAGAAGATCACAGGGAATTAGCTTGGTACATTTCAGCCTAAACTCTTCTCCCCGGAAATGGACAATGAATGCTGGGTGACATTTTATGGCCCTCTTTTTGTTTCTTCCTCAAACAGATTAAATATGTCAATTTAGCAGAGCCCATAGAATTTACACTATGGGCCAAATGTAATAGGGTGAGAGTTTAGAAAAGTGAGAGTTTCTGACACTTTTTAAACTTTACCAATGTAATAGAGTCCAAAAACAAAGTAACAGAGCAAACTTGCATGTTTTTTTAGACTTAAAAAACTCTCACGATTTAAAATCTCATTCAGATGTTTTCCCATTTTGAAGATAAAACTCAACCAATGTGAGAGTTTACTGCTAAACTCTCACCCTATTACATTTGGCCCTATAACTCTTGTCATAATGACATGTGACTTGTATTATTCATCGGACAGGAAATACTTGGAAATCAGTGGTCTGCAATGTCTTATAACCTTGCTAATTTAATTTTCCTCTAGCTTCAAAAGTTTTCACCTTTGTAGGGCAGTGATACAATTCCTTTGTGCTCTTAAATGGGAAGCTTAGGAGGTCTAACTCAGAGTGCATGGCACCACCCCTGTAAAAAAAATTTTTTTTTAATAAATTGTGTTTGTATTTTTAATATTGCACTATGGTTACTATCATCTATTTTTGCCGTATTTATACCATATATGGCAGAGACCAAAAATGGGAAATCAAAGGAAATTAAAGATTGCTTTATATTCTTGCCAACATGGCTATACATGTAAGCATCTTTATAGTGTGGGTGTTCTTGCATTTCCTTCTGGTGACTGTTTTTTGGTGGTGCCATCCGAATCCTTAGTGAACGGGTGGGATCCAATCACTTTCATCTATACACGGGTGTGGTGACCGAAAAATATTATTTTCTGTATTACATCACTATATATATATTTTTCTTTTAGATATATATTCTACGAAGGACTTATCCTAAGAAGACGAAAAACGAAAAAGGAAAAAAAATAGGGCATTATTTTGAGACAATTATTAGCGCTGACGTGATCTTCTACTTTTTGTATGTTTACTTATGAGTGGGCGACTTTTTTTAGTTGATCCTTGCTGCTCTGGAATATTTGCTCCACAAGATTGTTTGTGTATTTTTTTTTTATCATACTGTGGGGATTATTTACTAATCATTGCATGTTAGCCCTGATTAATATTGTGGCAATGAGAATGTCTGGCTCAGGACTATTTATCAATATTTTTATGCAGGGAAACGGGAGGCAACAGGAGCTCATCTCAGTGATGTTTAAAGAGTTAAGTGCTCGCTTACGCAATCACTTTACCTCCAGGCTTGGACGCAATTCACCAATTGACCAACGTTTTTAGATCTGCGCAGGAGACGCACTGCAAATATGCAGATCTGGTCCTGTGTCGTCGGAGGCAGTTCGGCTGCACGCGTCATTTGATCGATAGTCGCCAGCAGTTATGGGGTGGGGAGGGGGAAGCTTTTTTTGAAAACTGGAGCCTGTCGACCCCACTTTGAGGCGTGCTAAAGCCAGCAGCTACGTCTTCCAACGCAGATTCACTGGCCTCGGCTGTTTAGTAGCGGTGGACAATGACATTCTGGGTAAACTTCTGATGGTCCGCACGATGTTGCCGCGGGCGATCAGATGCTGCCTCTTTGGACGCATGCAGAGGATCTGAGGAGCCAAAGGTGGGTGTCTCATTACTAAAGACAGCACCTCCAGCACTTGCATTCTTTGTGTGCTGCTACTGAAGATGCAGAACCCACACCACTTACGCCCATCTCTCTACCAGGACCATAGAGCTTGTGAGACATGGTGTATCTATAATGGTTGTAGGGTGTGTGGTGCACACAGTCCCCGGGGTCCATGGGGACCACACCACGCAGCCTGCTGACGTCACTAGGAAAATGGCGCTGACGCTTAGAGATATGTAGATGCGCAGTAGGCTCGGGCACAGTGCTGGAGTACACTCAGTGCATGCGTAGGCGCGAGACGGGGAATGAAATGAAGACTGTACAGGAGCCCCCTCCTCTTTTAAAACACCTTTGATCGAGAGAATTACTGTATAGTCCAATAGTACATTAAGCCCCAGTTGAGTGGCTAAAACGCAAAACTATCAAATATCCATTGAGTGCTCCTTAAGCCCCAGATACTAATGGATGATTTGATAGTTACTGTTCACGAACCTGCAAAGAAGAATACTGTGTATGAAATATGCATTGACTGGCTGATAGAGACTCCTCAAAATACATTACTACCAAGTAACAGCAAGAGGGTGAACACATACAATTTACTTTCGATTTTATTATTTTAATTTAATTACAAAGTATTTTGTGTTATTAAGTGGTAGGATTTACCCATTTTGTACAGCACGTACCAGACAAGTTTATGTCCTTAATTTGTGAAGACCTAATTAGATATATTTTCACGTTTTCAGGTCTGCAGTATCAGGGATCTTCAAATTCTGTATACCAACATGTACTATAATTACGCTATTAATATCCGGGTGTGTGGAGCCAGCAAAACATGTAAATATTATTACAGCATTACTGTGTATAAGCCAACTGGCGTTTACGGTTTAGTGTTCCTCTAAGGACAATTAAACCTACAAGACACGTTTTATAAAAATGGACTACTAATAATTTTCATAAAAATATGTATAAATGTTTCAGTAGCTCATCAGAGCCGAAAGTGTGTTTAGTTAAAGTTTATGATCATGGGGGAATATTTTCTTTTTTCTTATCACAAGAGGCTGTTCCGAATTCTACATTTGAAATTTTCAGATATGAACCTTGAAGATTAATAACATTGCTCAGTCTTATTATTAACATGTATAGATAAAGTGTCTTCAGTAATAACAGGAACACAGCAATAAAACTAGGTATATTAATAATAAGGAGTAGGTAGGGCCAGCGATACCATGAGGATAACCTGATTGCCTAGGGAGCCAGTGGTTTCAAGGCACCTGAATTACTGAATGAATGTCATAATGTCACTCCACCAGTGTTCTTAATGCTCCTTGCAGTTCCCTTATTGGAACACCGGAGTCTGAATTTAAGGAAAAGTAACCAGCAACTTCTTACATATGAAGCTTCTGGCGACCGCTCCTCCATGCCAGTGTTATGCTGGGAGGTCGCAGCCAGGTGCCAGACTCCCAGTTTGAGGATAAGAGGATGACATCTCCCCTCCTGCCAGCATGGTAAGATGCAGGAAGGATGGTGGCACAAATGCTGAAGGAGCAGGGGTGATACTTCCAAGTAAGGGAGGGGGTACTAGCTTTGATGCCTCAAAGGTTTGCCAAATCTACAGTAGGGGAAAATAGGAGTTTCATACATGAGGGTAAGTACCACAGATTGCATATAGCTCCAACTAGATTGCGATGAAAAAGAGTGAGATCAGTCATGCCATGTTGGTTTGGTGGTCCGTAGTGTTAGTATAGGAAAAACATTTTCATGATCTGTGTGGTTGTTGGCAGGGGTGTATCTAGACCTAGGGAGGCCCCATAGTAAAATTTTCATGGGCCCCCCTATGCCCACTGTAGCTCCAGCCCCCTCCTCAACTTACCTCTGCACTATGGTTGTCCTCCTTCAGCATGTGCTGAGCTTGGCAGGCACATCTCCTCTCCTGACTGATGCTGGGAGGAGGCATGGCCGTGCTGAGCCTGCTGGGACACTTCCAGATCACGGCTGCGCCTCCTCCCAGTATCAGTCAGTGACGAGAGACGTGGCGGAGCTGACCGGGAGGGCAGATGTACCTTCCCTGCACAGCACACTGCTGAAGGAGGACGCGACCGCGGCTTGCCTGGCAGTGTAAGTGCAGGGGGACGGCCTGGGCCCCATAGCAGCCACACACCCTGCACCTATGGTAGTTATGCCGCCAGTGGTTGTTGCATAGAATAGTCTGCAAAAGGTAAGTGTGTGGTTTGGGAATCGGATAATAACACCTGAAGAGGTGAGCTTTCAGAGAACATATGAAGGTTTGGAGCTCCTGGAAAGTTTTGTATGAAGAAGTAAATCCTACAGTAAAAAAAAAAAATTACAGAGACAAATAAAAAAATCATACAACCAAGAAATGCGCAAGATCTGAAGGTGTTGGAAGCTGTTCTGACACAAAGGGCGGAATTCAATTGTTTTCGCGGCCCGCATCTCCCGTATGAAGTGACAGGAGATCGCGGGCCACTATTCAATTGTGCCAGCTTTTCACGCTGATCGCACCCAAAGTGTTCGGGTTTAGCCGCGTAAATCGGCTAACCCCGACCAAAGTGTTGGGCGCGATCGCGAAAAGTGATGTTTGGGCGCCCAAACATGTCACTTTTCGCACATTTCAACTCTCATCCCCTAGGGGCTGCGAGCTGAAATGTAGCGCTTGGCAGCTGATCGCGCCCGACAGGAGCAAGAATAGAATAGCTCCGTCGGGCGCGATAGGGGATGAAAACAATTGAATTCCGCCCAAAGAAGGATATGTACCATATTTTAGTTCAGTTTTCTTAAGATGAAATGACAGGAAGAGATACTATGAGCCAGTGGCGGCTCCAGGCGAGGGCTGCAGCACAGTCCAAAATTCAAATAGGGGAATCACACCAACTGCCAGTGAGTCCCGGCCATCTATGCTCGGCAGCGTTTGAAATGGCAGTTGGTGTGGCTCCCGTATTTGAATTTTGGACTGCGCTGCAGCCTCATCTCTGGAGCCGCCACTGCTATGAGCCAAACTGATGGTGAAAGATCCAGAAATAAGAGATACATTTGGGCGTCATCCAGGTAGAGGTCATTCTGAAACAAAAAAAAGAAGACAATTAGTTTTGTAAGAGAAATAGATTTAAAAACAGGAGAGTATTGAATAATTCAACACTGCCGAAGGAAAAAGCCAGGTGCTGTGAAACGCGTTGTATTTTTAGGTGAGAATTTCATTTTTCTTTTATGCTATATTGTCATGCCTGATTTTTAACTTATGATACTGTGTTTTAAAATAATTTTTAAATTATTAAATGTTTTAATTATTCCTCTACCCATTGTTGTCTACAATAGTTTAAACAATTTTGTTATTTTTATATTTTGTTTGTTCATGACAATAGTGAGTTGTATTAAGATGATATTAGTCTAACTAATAAAATAAATTGATTAATGATTACAATTGCAGCCCATATTTCATGTTTGGGTAAGTGTGTGTCTGACCATTTATATCTTAAGGCTTGACCTTACCTTTAACTTTAACAGTCCTATATTACTCAGACTAGTTTTACACATCGGAAGTGTCACAATGAAGTTTTGATCTATTTAGGACCCTTTTTAGCGCCGTAAAAACTCTCCTGCTTTCGATTCTATTTCCTTTGGGTTAAGTTCTCTTTAGATGGGAAAGATTGGACACTCATTGGCTCCGCCCCTGCATTCACTTTTGTAAGAGAATTACCCTAGATGGAAAAGGACAGAGAACCCTAAACTGAGCCTATCAATGCACCACTTGATAGAGGAAGCAAAGAGGAGGCGGAACTAGAAAAACACAGAACACAGAAGAATCGGATTAATAAATACGATGAGAACATCACAGGACAGGATGATACAGTCAGTGACAGGCAGCAGATAATGATGTGTAGTAAATGTTACTGTGTGCTAAAATGGTATGGAGCTGGATTTTACGAGTTCATAATGACTCTACTCAATCTTATTCTGGCAGAAGGAAGCAAGATCTTGGGTATTAATTGTGGTTGGATGATGGTTGCATGGGATGTTCGAAAAGAGATTTAGGGCCTGAGTCTTTTCAGACTAGTAATTTTGTTTGTGAACCCAGAGTCTGATATTCGTCTGTGCTGATGTCTGGAGGTGTGTACAGAAAGCTGGCAAGCCTAAGGAGACCTCCTGGCATGTAGTGAAGAACACTTCCCTGACCAGGAATCGAACACGGGTCTCGTCGTAGAGATGCTGAATCGTACCCACTAGACCACCAGGGACGTCGGTGTTGAAGACAAGTTTTTATGTGCAATCAGAGGAGAGTGTGGCAGTAGATTGGCCAGGTTGATACTGGATTAATACTGTAGATATATAATAAAACACTCTTCTTACTGTAACCGGAATGCTGGAGTGGTAAATCTTGGCAATGTATTCACCAGGCTGAAACTGGGTTGTCACTGTAGTCCAGGAACCAGGAACACTCACCATGTAGTGAGAATGGTATACACAGGCGAGTTGTAGGTTCGGATAACTGGTACAGGTAGATATTCTCTGTGCAACTAGTGGGATTGCTGCTTCAGGCATAGACAGAACCGGATGCTGACCGGACACCGGAACTAATAGTGGATGCTGATACCAGGAGCCGCATCAATGGTGCAGGAACACTCACCATGCAATGAGAATGGTATACACAGGCGAGTGGCAGGTTTGGATAGCTGGAACAGGTTGAGATTTTCTGTGCAGCCAGTGGAATAGCTGCACCAGGTGTAGATCACTTGCAGGAATCCATATAGCAGAAGGAAGCAAAACTGCACAAACTGGATACAAGTAAGCAACAGAAGCTCAGTTTAGCTCACTCAGTAGCCACTGAGGTTAGACATTGTACTGGCAATTAGGTACAGTCAGCAGCTGGGATAAATACCCCTGGGTTAACTGGGATAGGCTGAGCAGAGCAGGTGGTTAGGTGAGGTTCAGGCTATCACTTGATTGGCTGTTGCAACCAGGTGATCGGGACTTGTCACTGTAGTACTCTGTAGCAGGCTTAGATCTTGCTTGAGGCCTAGCAGGCCGAGAAACACTGAAGCCTGTGCATCTGGGAAGTGAAAGAGACCGGTGGCAGAATAGGTAAGTGATCCGGCGGCAGTGGAAACAGACGGGTTGTGACAATTCTAAATAGCAGGCAAAAGCACACGCAGCAGCATCTATTGGCGGACGCCTATGTGCGACTGTATGCAAATGGCCTACAAACGTCTGCCCTTGTGTACATCCATTTGGCCAAATGTGCAAGGACTGAGGTGGACAATTTTAGCTCCCGTGCATGTTGTAATATTGATTGGCGCATCTTTATACGCCACCACCTGTCGCTCCATCAAAGCTTGCTGCAGGGCTATAACAGGTGAGGTTTCTCCATCTGTCTATGGACTCCTATGCTAGCGTCTGTGTGTCTGCAACACTCCCATAACACGCCATACTTAACGGACCATCTTTGCGTGCACTGCAAGTCAAATCCAGGTCGCCAGCCAGGAACTCCCATCACTTTTCCGCCACATTTACGATACCGACTGCATCGATCGCAGCAGCGCCTTTGTGCGTAGGCTCTGTGTAACGTGTGCGTAGGGATTTTCAGAAATTTCCGCATGTGCGCAGTTGCAAATGATCGCGCAACTACGTGACCATTAGCATTACGCGCAGATTGCCTGCGGGTCTGAATCAGGGCCTTACTGTATTAAAAGGTGCCTGGTTTGAGCACCTCATCGGAAGTATGACATAGTCATACGGGCGGGCGGAACGGTCAGGCGATCTGACCGTTCATACATGGCCCAGGCTATCGGCGCTGCTATCTTTTAGATAGCAGCGCCGATAATGACACGGGCGTCATTTACCACCCAGACCCCCGATCATACATCGGGGAGAAGCGGTATCAGCGCACCTAACGTGCGCTGATACCGCTTCTGGGCTTCTTACATCTACCCCCTTATCACATAGAAAATATACAAATCAACTAAAAAAAAGTATAAATAAATCTGCAGCACGTATAACAGGTTTCCATCTACATAATGTAATGCATTAAATTGTTGACATCCTGAATGTCGACATTCAGAACATATCGACTTTATGCAGTTGACATGCTGAATGTGGACAAAATATAACACTCCTGTCGTCAGGGGTACTGTATGCCAAAACTAAAAGAAAATAGCTCACCTCATATCCCATGATACCATGGGCTCTATTTATTAACATTATTTTTACTAAAATAAAGTGAAAAAGGGTGTTTTCACACCCTTTTCACATTATTTTAGTTTCACCTGTATTTATTACAGGGCAATTGGAGTAGAATTAGTAAAATTCTACTCCAACCCCCAGTATCACTTATTTTTAGTAAAGCAGATCGCATTTCCCATAATTGTAATGGGAAATGTGATCTGTGTGCAAGTTACTAAAAATAAATTGTACAAAAATACCGGGGGAAGCCCTGTGATAATAACGCCACCTGGAGGTGGCGTTATCCAGGGTCTGCCCCGGTTACCGGGCTCCCACTCTGCTCTAACGGGGAGAGCAGAGGCGGGAGCCGGTACCAGTAATCAGCTATGTGGTCTAAAGAGACAAGCTGATTGCTGTAAAAAAAAGAAAAAAAAAAATTAAACATTTTTTTTTTCACTTACCTGAATCCAGGGACCGGTGATCGGGGCTCCGGTGATGGCTCCTCTCCGGTCAGCTGGTCTCCCACAGTGCACTGGGGCCCGGTCATCAGGTGATCGGGCCCCAGTGCAGTATGGGAGATCACCTGATCGGGAAGCCCGAAGTAGACCACCGGAGGCCAGGAGGATGCAGGTAAGTGTAATGAAGGGAGGGGGGGTCGTGGGGGGGGAGGGGGGGTCACGGGGGTCCGCGATCGCGGGGGGCGGGGCTTAGCACCGGGGGCGGGGCTTGGCGTCGGTGGGGGGTAGTAGCGGTGGTCGGTCGGCGCATGCGCGTGCTCATACTCGCGGTATTTTTTCCGAAAATACCGCGACTAGAGTGCGGATAGGATCCGCAGGGACAGAGCTTTATCGCAAGCTCTGTCCCTCCAAGGGATTTATAGTAAATCCCTGTGATATTAAATTCACTCGGTAATATCACACTACAATCCGCATTCAATATGCGGATTGTAGTAAATAGAGCCCTATGTGTGATTCCAATTGCTGCCCGGCATCCCATCCTGACTATAGTACACTGTGTTGATGTCATAATAATAAATAAATATATGTATATATACACAGTTATATATGACTGTACATACATACACACACACACACACATATACAGTATATCTTAATTCGCCAAAATGTGTCCCGCCTCTGACATGCATAATGAGAGCTGGGGGACCACAGGAGCCAAAAGCATCCATTGCAGCGAGCCACGGGACTGGCCGTAGCTGGAGAGGATGGAGGAAGACCACGCTGTGGGTGCCAGGAACGGGTAATATTCAGTAGGGATGGATTGGGGAGGAGGGGAGCTGGACGGAGTGGGAGGCAGGATGGGGCTGAGCGAGTGGCAAACCGAGTCCCTTCACTAGCGCGTGTATGTGTGACTGTGTGTGTGTATATATATATGTATATATATATATATATATATATATATATGCATGCAGGGCACTGGTCATACACGAAGTCATGAGGAAGCCTGGGCCTTCACTCATTCGAACTGAAAAGAATGGAGTTCTCCCTCTCACGGAGGGAGCAGTATGACGGTTTTCATTGGGCTGGGCCAGCGCTGGATTAAGGGTTTGGGGGTCTAGGGCACTTAAAAGTGGGGGTCTCTATAGTCTAAAATTAACAGCTTGGTCATAATAAATTATAGAGATAGTAAGAGGGAGTTACAAGTAGGCGGTACATAATAAAGAGCCTTTCACACCACTTCCTGCACATAAGAAAAATTTATTTAGCATATATTCATATACTGGTATTCACATAGGCAGAGCCACTCATGTAGATCACATATGAAGTCACTCATGAAGCAGGTCATATATGCAGTCATATATATGCAGCAGGTTACATGTGCAAATAAGCATGCAGGGTCACACATACAGATGATCATACATGCACACATGAGACACACACACATACTGTATTTAACAGTAGTTAAACTCTCTTTTACCTTGCAGGCCAGGTACTGGATGTCTAGCTGTCACTAGGGAGTTGAAAGTAAACAGGGACTCTGTAGCAGATCACCCGCCCTCTGTACCATGATGACAAACCAGCAACAGGCAGGAGGACACTAGTAGACTGGGCCGTTTAGCCCCGCCCCCACCCTCGGAACACGCCCCCTCTCTCTCTCTCTGCTTGTTTCCTTGCAGCAGTTCAGTTTTATTAATGTCCGAGGTCAGTTTCCCCCTTTTAATCCAGCTCTGTGTGCAGGGCCATGGAGAGCACATACCACACAGCAGCTGGCAGCTTGAGGCAGGATTTTTTTTTTCCTATCAACAGTGCCAGCTGATCTTGTGGACGGTGGGCCTATTTTTATGGTGGGCCTGGAGCTGAAGCTCCACCCGCCCCATTAGTAATCCAGCCCTGCAGTCAGCTGCCCCTCTCCTTACTTGCCAGCAGCAGAGTCACTGTCTTCTCAGTCCAGCACTCGCTGCTGAGTGCTGGGCTGCGGTGGAACCAGGGAGGCTGCTGCTGACTACCATCTAATCTGCCTGTGCGAGGAAGGGGGGGAGAGTGATCACACAGTAAAAATTTTTTAAAGGGACGTGGCCACGCCTACTGACATTAGGCCATTGCTCACCAAATTACTGGGGCCCAGCAAGGCTCACTCAATAAGAAAATTTCTTTAACCACTTGCCTGTCGTAGTCACATCATTTGCGACCACGCCATGCTGTGGGATAGCTGACACGGTCGCAAATAATATGATCAGTCAGAAACTTTCACTGGGCAGCTGCAGGAATATAATCTTCCAGCTGCCAGTAATGACAGAAGGACCTCATGGCCCTCTGCATCCCTGCATCAGTGATGTGCTGCTTTTCTGTGAGCAATATCTCCTCGAGAGATGTTATTTACACTTGTGGAGTGATACCGCTGTGGCTTTGTGGTGAGGTCCAAGTTACAGTAAGAAGTAGACCGTGCCTGAGGTGTGCGGTTGTTGGGAAATAATGCATGGTCATGTGATCCAATCACGTTGGCTTTATCTCTCTCAAAATACCACACCATTACATATATATATATATAGATATATATATATATATATATATATATATATATATACACAACATAGTATAAGGCGACACTCAAGCAGACTTGTTTAATAAATCCTTTATTCCGACGTTTCGGGGACTGCCCCCGTCTTCAGGGATAGATATGACAAACAATACACCAATACAACATACTGTATATATAACATTAAAACATCTTACCTAATCACACACTGATTCCCGGCAGCTGCTGATCCCCGATCTGCCGCACTGGACACCACGCTGATTTCCACGTCGCCCACAGTGACGTCATCCGGCGGAGACCACAGCACCAAACCAAACACACACCACTGCAAACAATACTACACATAGCAGAAACTTAATAATTCAGTTATATAATGATTGTAGATACCTTAGATCTATATAACATCCACTATAAGAAACATTGCAGCCCCAATGACTCATTTAATCCCTTAGGGGACAGAGGGTCTGATTCAGAGCCGCTCGTAAGCGGCCGCTCGTTCGCGCCAAGCGATGTTCGCACAACTGCGCATGCGTATGGGTCGTAATGCGCATGCGCCAACCAGTCAGTGCGGTCGGAAATTGAGCGCTCGCAAAATAGCGAGTGCCTGCTAATTTGAGTGACAGGATGAGGCATTTGTGGGTGGTAACAGGGGAAGGTGCTTGAAATCGGGGAGTGGTGATCCGAACGCAGGCGTGCCAAACGGTCAAAACGGGCGTTTTAAGGGTGTGCATAATTAACAAAGCAGCGTCATCGGCCACGTCACTTGGTTGTCTCTTAGCCTGAACTGTTCGCATGATTGCGGTAGGAAAATCCTACCACAAGCACTGCGAGCAGTTCAGACGCCTTTCGATGTACTCGATTAATCTAATAAATAGCGGAGATGACGTAGGATGCGAGCGGCCAGGGGGCGTCTTTACAAAATAGCGAGAGCATGTTTCGTTCGCTCGCTCAGACATAGAGGCGTCAACAGACCGCAAAGAGCGAGCGCTCAATTTAAATATCCGGCCCCTTTTTCTGAACGAGCGAGTGCAAATAGCATCCGGCTCTGAATCAGGCTCAGTGTCCGTTATTATCTTGCATTTTTATATGTTTGTATATATTTATGCTGTTGTTACATGGGTTGCTTAGCAACCGCATTGTGACTCCCGGCAAGTTTGGTGCTGTGGTCTCCTCCGGATGACGTAACTGTGGGCGACGCAAAAGTCAGCGTGGTGTCCAGTGCGGCAGATGGCGGGGATCAGCAGCCGCCGGGAATCAGTGTGTGATTAGGTAAGATGTTTTAATGTTATATATATATATGTTGTATTGGTGTATTGTTTGCCATATGTATCCCTGAAGACGGGGGGCAGTCCCCGAAACGTGGGAATAAAGGATTTATTATACCAGCCTGCTTGAGCGCCGCCTTATACTCCGTTGTACATTTGGATGTGCCATCATCCTAGGAGGGCACCGCAGCGAATTACCATATCAGCGGGGTGGGCGCCGGGCATTTGCTGCTATATATACACACAGTATATATGAAACATTGTTGAATAGTGAATACAATTTAAGCAATTGTTTCTATTTGCGTTGCCTGTTCAGCACTGTGTTATTATCAAGACAGTTTTTAGTTTTCTCTTCTGCAATTCAGAGTAAAAACAAGCACTAGAGAGCCACAGGTTACCTGAGCATGTTATGCTATTTAGTACAGTATGTGTTTTTCACTACTGTTTTATTTATACAGGTCTAAAAGACTGCAAGGATTATTCTGCAAATGGAGAACACGAAGATGTCCAAAATGAGCATTACAGCAAGGTAAGACAACTACTATGCTACTTTTATACAATGACAATAATGACATATATACATGTCTCATGTCTCTCTATCTTGTACGACTATGATGGCATATCTTATGCTGAATTTTCTGCTGTTTGTTCTCTCACAAGCATGGAAATTGTACCTGTATTTTCACTTGCTGTAATTGCTGGCTCATGAATATCTCTGTTTGTGTTCTTACTTGTAGGCATTCTCTTCTTTGCTTAAGTCACCCTCTTTTGTGAACCCATGACCAAAGGTGTTTTGGAATGTGCCACTGTTGTACAAGTTAATTACCTTTTGTTCTGCCCCACTTTTAATAATAGGTTCTATAGTTGTTTATATTATTTTAACTCTTTCCTAAAGCATAACAGTTTGTCCAATAAAAAATATTTTTTTGTTTTCCACACATATACATAGGAAACATGAATCTGCTGTAGGGATGCCTTGAAGAGATATGCTATGTTTATGCTTCCTTATGGGCTGGTATCTATTTTTGATACTTGTCATACTGTATGACTAGTTCCAGTTTTTAAAAATATACACTGAAGTCTCCCAAAACATGGATTATGAAAGATAATGCTTTGATGTTTTATGTTTCCTATGTAAATAAATATACAACATAATACCCTTGGTGTGACCCCCCCAACTAGCTCTTTGTAGTCAAAGGAATTTGTAAAGTCCTCTAACATTTATGGCTAAATTTACTAAGTGGTTGGTTCTAAATCCTGGCAGTTTGGCAGCGGTTTTGCATTCCGCTAATTTATGGAGGCCAAAACCATTGCAAAACCGCAGAAAAAGCACACTTTGGAATATAATAGAACATAATTGAATATCAAAGCACCTTCAATGTTTAGACCATAGAAAGAATAGAATAGAATAGAACGAAACCCTGGATTTAACAAGTAGAGGTTTTAAAAAAAGTCGTAAAACCGCCGCTAAACCCAACAAAACAATAGACCTGCCTGTGGCAGATGAGTTTGGGAGAAGTGCTGCACAAATCACTTTCATCTGTGCAGGCTTTATTATGTTTAAAATTATAGGAATTGTTTAAAATTTAAAAAAAAATCCATATCCAGCCCTGGATCTCTGAGCCTGGTCTGGTAATGAAAAATAGGGGGGCAAATGGTGTGGGGTTCCCCCTATTTTCTAATAACCAGCAGCAAGCTGAACTTACTCAGGTGGATAACACTATAGCAGGGAGACACACAGCGTCATAATGTTAACCAGCCCCAAACTGGTCAGCCCAGGGCTGAATCCCTCAAAAAGTTGGGACCCCAAAAAAATGGGGTATAAGAGCTGCAGTGTGCATGTCGGAAGCATCCAAAGGACACTGCAGCAACAATTATGGCAGCAAGGTACTGTTCCAGGCAAAACCTGCAAGCCAGGTGCAGGGGCCATGGGGCAGCAATGGCGCCACCACTTGCACACCTCTATTTACAGCCCTGACAACAGGCTGCTGGCATAGCCATGAAAAGGTAACAGGTCACTTGCGGACACTGCCCCATAAATGAATAGGGAAGCACTGAATGGCGGACACTTCCATAGCAACCGTTGCCATGCTCTCAGCCAATCAGTGTTTATTAACTCTTTATTTACCATTAACCCTGCTGTCAACTCAGGGCTGGTTGTTTCTCGGGAGAAGGGACCCCATTTTTGGGGGGGTCTGACTCTCCAAGGGACTCCAACCATGGGCTGACCAGTTTGGGGCTGGCTAACGTTTTGGTAGGGGAACCCTACGCTTTGTGTCTCCCTGCATTTGCATTATCACCCCCGGTTGGTTCAACCTGGTGCTGGTTATTGGCAACTAGAGGGAACCCAATCTCCATTTTTCCCCCCATTTTCCAGTACCAAGCCAGGCTCATAGGTCCAGCACTGTTTATGGATTTAGGGGGGACCTCATGCTATTTCTTTTTAATTTTAAACTATTTCTATAATGTTAAACATAATGAAGCCTGCACAGATCACTGTGATCTTTGCAGTTCTTGTTCATTGTTTAGCTTCTATTCCACAGTGGTTTCAATAAAAAAAACACTGTGTAATAGAACACACCTTGGCGAGTTGCCATTTAGATACCGTCGGGTATGGATGAGGGATTCAGTTTAGACATCAAAACCGACCTGTAGTAAATGCTGTTAATTTGACATGGAAATGGCTGTCAATTGACGGAAATATCCGGTGGTGTCAAAATGACACCCAAACATCTGCTTAGTAAATTTTGCCACCAGAGTGGTGCAAAAATCCCTATGGTCTGCAGGCCCTCACTGAACTTTTCCTATAAGAGAACACCTCATTACAATGGGATGTAGTCATCATGTCAGCGTTGGGATGCCAGCACTCAGAATACTGGCGCCGGAATCCTGACAGCAGTCGAAATCCCGGTTCCAGAATCCCGGCCTTGGGCATCCTGATGGTAAGTATTAGGGTTAGTGTGAGGTTAGGTTTAAGGTTTGGGGTTAGGCTTAGGCACTAGGGGGAGAGTTAGGGTTAGTCTGCGGGGCGGGGGTGGTTACGGTTAGGCTGCAGGGGGGTTTAGGGATAGGCTTCAGGGGGTTTGGTTAGGTTGCGGGAAAGTTGGGTTAGGGTTAGGGGGTGGGTTAAGCTACTTACCATCGGGATTCTGTCAGGATGCCGCTGTTGGCGTTCCCCAACCACCGGAATCTCGTACCCAACTCTGTTGCAATCTAGGTACGCCTCTTCAGTGTAGATGTGATCAAATGCATCACCCACACTCATTGCAGGAACATGATCAGCGCGAAAACACCCAAGATGCGCTCTGCAATCCGGCACCTGTGCTAGTCTGCATTAGAAGCAGAAATTTCACATTTTAAAAAGATCTCATATATTTGGGGAGAATCAAGACCATATTTATGTTTTATTTTCCGAACTCCCGATTAGACCATAATCACCTGCTCTAATTTCAAATGTAATTCTGTGTTACCATCTCTTCAGCGGTTACAAAATGCAACGAGGAATAAAGTATTCGCTACAGGCAGCTTACTAATAATAGTGTTACATGGAGAAATTACTGAATGATCTGCATGGAGTTGTCAGAAGGAAAATGTTTCCTACAAATTCATCACAAAAGCAAAGATCTGAGTTTCCCAATACAGTACTTTTTCGAACAAAGTGCTGTCAACTGGTTGCAACAAAAAATTAACTATTTTTTTTTGGCTACAATGACAGAAGATACAATTGGAGAAAAATGGATGAAGCGCTTTCAGAAAAGAACACATTGCAATTATTAAGTATGGGAGTGCATCATTATAATGTTGGGTTTTTGTGGCCGCCACTGGCACTGGATAGAGAGCCTGAATTTGAGTTGCACGTCTTTGTGTTTTGGTTTTGCAAAAACCACCCTCAAGTGCTTTCATTTTGGATCAGGTTTTTTTTTTTTTAAATAAAAAATTGATAAACAGTCAGCTTCTATATTTTTTTTTTAGAATGCACTAGATAAATGATAGCTAGAAGCTGATTGGTTGCTATGTGGTCACATTCAGTGAAACCCTTAAGCAGGATTAGAGTTGGAAACGGCATATAGATTTCACAGGTGTAAGTGTTTATCTTCCCTCCATAACAACTCTATAGACAGCAATAGAGTAGTGGAGCAAACATTGATTTTAAACAGACAGCAAAAGAAACCGCTGACCGTTGTAAACCCGATAGAAGCCACAGAAACATCGGAGCTGAATAGTTCAAAAACAAATAAACCTGTCCTTAAGTGGCTTTTGGACAAAGAACTGCACCGAACAGTATGATCTGTGCAGGCTTCATTATGTTTAAAAGAGAAGAAAAGGTTCAACTAATATTAAAAAATAATCCTACCCCCCCCTCCCCCAATTCAATGCCAAGTGCTGGATCTCTCAGCCTGGGCTGGTTTGCATAATTGGGGTAAAAAATTGCGTGGGGCTCTCCCTATTTTCCAAAAACCTGCATCAGGCTGATCTCCTATTTGACAGCGGAGTCTATCATAAAGAGGACAATTCCGATATGTATCTCTGGCTCTATGCAATAGATGCTCAAATACAATAATTAGTCAATCCTGTATTTTGGGCCCACAATCTGCCGGCGGCATCCAACGGATTGTAATAAAAGGGGCTACTACCCACCTACTCCACGATACCCAACATATTACTGTCATAAATTTCCAGCTGACAAAAGTATTGGATCTGATCACACCCAGACTCTAGGTTAAGGGCCCCTATCAGGGGCGTAACTAGGTATATAAAGGTATATGAAGGCCCCATAGCAAAAGTTTGTAAGGGCCCCTATACCACCCAATGGAAAAAATGTTTCATACAACACATGTAACTTTGGCAAGGAAGATGGGCCCCCTTCAGCTCTGAGCCCCATTGCAGCGGCACCCCTTCCACCTATGGTAGTTACGCCCATGGCCTTTATGCTGCTGGTACCCCTGGTAGCCTTATGATATACTATATCTATAATCCCTGATAGATAAGTGCTAAACTTGACTCTGACAGTCAGGATAGCATGTGTGGGACAGTGCTGCAGCTTCTTAACCACAGAACTATACAGTATTTATTAACAAAGTAATAAGCAATGTTAAGCTTGTTTATAATACGTAAGAATATTTACAGAGCTTTTAAAGTCCTCTCAAAATGAACAGCACCATTGTTTGGAGTTTAAATGTAATTGAATTCAGAAAATGTAATTTTACTAGCAGTTTGCATCACATCCGATGCGTAGTGATGCCAGCATTAATCACACTGAGCATAAATATTTACCTAAACATTGGCATTGGTTTATATTTTATTAATGAATACTTAAAGCACTCATTACTTTATGCTCATAGGCCCTGTAAACAAAAGAGATATAATGAAATTACTGTAACTGTCTCTGAACTCACAAAAATTCCCATTATCTTTTCATTCTAAAGCTGCAAACACACACAACGATTCTGTTACCAACGAGTTTATGAACGATTTTCTGTCAGATCATCTGTCAGATTTTTTAAAGTGTAATGAACTATTTTTTTAACTGCAAACGATTTTTGTAACTTCCCTTAATGAAAATCGTTCAGTTGGTAAGTCAGAATGAACTACAAACGGGAACGCGCATGAACGCTAATCGTTCATCGTTATAACTCAGAAACTGAACGTTTTCAACGATTGAATGACGTCGTTATAGTTAAATCGTTCAAAAAATCGTTACGTGTGTATGCACCTTTAATGTTTCGAAACCTCAAGGGCCTGATCCACAGGTGGATGCAAATAAAACATTGGAGGCGAGCACCCAATGTTTTACTTATGCGCATGCGTCCTGAAGTTACCGCCGTTGGACGCAGACCGGAAATGCATGGAGATCCATGTAGTTCCGATAGGAATTCTTGGCTGGTGACAGGGGTGAGTGGCTCGAGTCGACGGGCGCAGAGCCGGATTTAGACCTCATGGGGCCCTAGGCAAGATACCAGTTTTGGGGGCCCCTCCCTCAATCCATAGCACTACATTTTTATTCCTGATTTATGCCTCTTTTACAGCACCGTGAAGGTCCGCTGCGGCTTTGAAACGTCGGCCTTGTATGTATAATACACTTGCTTTTTCCTAGCTTTTGCAAAGCTTTTCCGAGATAGGCCCCGCTGATTGCCCCTCTATAGCTTTTACTGCCAGTCCATTAAATATCACACTGCCCTCTGACAGCAATCACTCTGGTCTCCATCCCAACTCACTCATGTCCCCCATAGCACACACACTAACACACTAAGCTAGTTACTGCCCACCTCACAGCACCACATACTGCCCCCTTGACTGCCTGTCTCACAGCACAACACCCCTCTCCCCTCTCAGCACCCCTCTCCCCAGCCCTCTCCCCTTTCAGAACATCACCTCTCTTTCCTCCAGCACCCCTTTTCCCTCACAGCACATCACTCTCTCAGCATAGTCCCCCCCCCACAGCACAGACCCCCTCACATCACCCCTCTCCACTCACAGCACATACCCCCTCCCCTCCCCTCACATCACCCCTCTCTACTAACAGCACAGACTCCCACCCCTCAAAGCACAGAACCCCCACCCCTCACAACACAGACTCTTCTCCCCATAGACACCCTACCCTCATAGCATAGACCACCCCCCTCCTCACAGAACAAACCTCCCCCTGCACAGCACAGATCTCTCTGGCCTCTTAGCACAGGCACTCCGTTCTCTCACAACATAGACCCCACTTCCCTCTTAGCATAGACCCCCCCTCCCTATGCCCATTTAGCACAGACCACTCACACCATAGAACCCTCTCAGCCCAGACCCATCTCCCCAAACCACCTAGACTGCTCTCCCCTTACAGCATAGACACCTCTACTCTCCCTTCCCACAGCACAGCACCTTTCTCCCCTACTTGCTAGTGCCATGAAACATACCTGCTGGAGAAATCATTTTTCTACCTGTCCTTCATCGCGCAGCCAATTGAAATATAATTGCGATGTGACGTGATGACGTCACGTCGCCCTCACGGATCACTCCCAAGCCTTCTGAACGAGACACAAACACTGCTTGGTGCCAGAGTCACAGACCGGCCGGCCGGCCCTGGTCTGTGACTCTGCGTCCTCCCCCCGACTGGTAGGAGCAGGGCACCGGACGTGTGTGTGTCTTCTCCTCGTCCGGGCAGCAGTTAGTTCCAGCAGCAGCTTTAAACACAGGGCCGGATTTCAGGAAGGGCAGGGCCTGACTATGGTCCCCTAAGGACCCGCTGGGCGATGTTATCTCTATATAGTCAACTGCCTTAAAATAATTTGCATAGAATTAACTAGAATTGAATTACTATGCAAGAACAAAAATAATGCAGGTATAAGAACTTTATCAGGACACCCATTATCTGGAAAGTTGTCAAAAACAGAGGAGGAATAAAAAATAAAAAAAATGCACTGCTCCCATGATATCATAAACAGGGCCGCCAAGAGAAAAGTCTGACCCGTTAATATAGCGGCATGGGCAATCATGTGGAGGTGTGGCCACACATTCTTGTTATCATTGGACACCTTTTAGGGGTCTATGTACTAAGCCTTGGAGAGAGATAAAGTACCAACCAATCGGCTCCCAACTGTCATTTTTCAAACACAGCCTGTAAAGTGAAAGGAGCTGATTGGTTGGTACTTTATCTCCCTCCACTTTATCTCTTTCCAAGGGTTACTACATAAACCCCTTACTGATGCCAACCACACTCCCTCTTGGGGTTGTGGCTGTGGTTCTGGAAGGTCCACGTATTTTTTAATACGCCACCACCTTGGTGTCCCTGGTCTAGGAGTGACTTATCAGAAGTCACGTATTGATATACTGAATCCATACGGTATCAGCATATGGGAATCGATATGGAAGACAATTATGTAAATGATACCAATATCCTCAAATATCGATATCTGATATTGCCCAGTAGCTTCCTGCACTAGATATGGGGTGAGGGCAGCAGCTCTGAGATTTCCTGAGAGGCTGAGAGAGCCTATAAGAACTTCTTGGAGTCTTCTTAGAGGCTCAGGACAGCCTTAAATGGAGAAAAAAGCTGGGCAGGAAAACAAAAATGGATGGCTGGGATGCTGGGGGAAATACCCATTGCTGCGTCTTTTAGTTTATGTATCACAGAAATAGGGGATGAACGCAGAAAACAATTATTGATGCAGCTGACTGCAACAAACTGCAGTGCTCAAAGGGAACCAGTTACAATGCAGTGTGTTGCATTTAAACTTATTGCCATTTTAAATACTGCGGTCAGAACTACCGACAAGCTCCGACGATAGTAAGTAAACCCCATAGTGCTTTAGTGAACAGGCGTAAAGTCATGTCCATCGGCTTCGGTCTCCCCTCATCCTCACACACCATCTCATTTAGTGGAGAATGTTAGACTGTAAACTGTCAACATATATTCTGGAATCAATTTCCTGTATGGTATTGCCGTTGGCCACAGTTACATGCACTTTAGCCGTATTGATTTGTTTTAATTAGGTGATCTTGTAAAAAAAAAAAAATCCTTAAAGTTTAAACTCACTTGACCGATGGTCTGAATGATGACCATCGACCTGACCCATTTCATCCAGGAGATTTATGTCTACTCAAGAACTTACCACTCGCTTTTTAACTTGGGGCACATGCACAATATTTTATGTGGAAAACGCAACAGGTGCTTCATTGATTCATTCATCAACAATTTTTGCTAATGCATGTCATCACATCTATACCGAACATTGGGCCTGATTCAGCATGGAACGAAATTGCAACTGCGTACTCAGATCAGCCAATGGTGCGTACTGCGAATGCCCCGTAGTGGGTGTGCGCAGCGACAGCATTGCCATAGCACTGCGATCACGCACGCAGATGGAAAGCATCGCAGAGTGAGTGATAGGACGTCAGCGTTTGGGGGGTGGTGACGGGGGAGTGGTCGGAGAAACGCAGGTGTGCCTGTCTGTCTGAACACCGTTGCATGGGCGTGCATAAATTAGCCACTGAGACCTTATACGCAGCTTGAGTATTCTCTGCGTGCGACGAGACTTGCAATTTCTGAGACAGGTCAGAGCTGCTGTAATTTTGTGTGAGGAGGGTCCGATGTTACTCGATGTTATCAATTGTGTACGCAGGATATTGAGATCCGATGTGAGAAAGTGGTAGTGGGCGTCTCGATGCTGGCTGAGCGGTTGCAGAAATTAGCATATTTTCACAGCAGAACTGCGTGTGTAATCGCAGCTGCGATTGTAATAGCGATCTGTGCTGTATCAGACCCCTTATCATGACCCTATAAAGGACAGAGGCGTCATTAAGGGGGGGAGAGGGTGCAAATTGTCTGGGCCTCTGAAGGGGCCTAAAAATGCAGGTGAGGTGTAACCACACACTCTCATGCCCTGTCCTACCATGATTAGCCCCCCATTGAACACACCATAGATACTTATACAGAGAGGGGGCTTTGCTGAGTCCTCTCCAGTGACCATACCCCCCAGCACCCAGGCTCATCTGAAGTTCATGAAGTCTTGGCAGCACCGATTAAAGTTACCAATTTTGAATCCTGTGACATTGACCTTCTGGAAGGGTCTCATTTATCAACGAGTTTTTATCATACGCAACAAGTGATAAAACTTGTTGCTTATGATAATGGTACTGCAGCCAATCAGCTCTCAACTGTCATTTTTCAAACAGATGACAGGAGCTGATTGGCTAGGAGGTTTTGGTCGCATTGTTCACAAAGTCGGGTAATGGATAGCCGGCAAGGACCAGCGATGCTCGTGCGCGCTGGGTCCTTGCCGTCCCGGACTGTCTACTGAACATGCTCGTCAACCTGATGACGCTCGTCAGGTTCGACATGTTCAGGGATAGGAGGTCGGGCTCCTCACTGAATGACGTTCAGTGAACGCCGTTCAGTGCGGTGCCCGCACCTCGGCGACCTGAAGGTCTGAACGCTAGACGTTCAGACTTTCAGGTTGCCTAATGGATATGCACCTTTACAGTACAATCAACTATCAGACATAAAAAAGGAACCAAGCAGGCAGAATTATAGCAGTACAGGTTGAGTCTCCCATATCCAAATATTCCGAAATACGGAATATTCCGAAATACGGAATATTTTCAGCATGACCGAGATAATGAAACCTTTGATTTTTGATGGTTTAATGTACATAAACTTTGTCTAAGGCACAAATTAGTAAAAAGATTGTATAAAATAACCTTCAGGCTGTGTGTATAAGGTGTATATGAAACATAAATGAATTTCATGTATGTACACAAACTTTTTTTGATGCACAAAATTATAAAAAATATTGTCTAAAATGACCTGCAGGCTGTGTGTATAAGGTGTATATAACACATAAATGCATTCTGTGTGTATATTTGGGTCCCATTTCCAAGACATTTCATTATAATATGCAATTATTCCAAAATACGGAATATTCCGATATCCAAAATACCCCTGGTCCCAAGCATTTTGGATATGGGAGACTCAACCTGTATAAATATTTCTATACCAGGTTGTCACACAGCAGGAAGCCGGAGGATTCTGTATATACTGCTAGTGCTGGTGAAAGCTTCGCCATTTAGAAATATGTGTAGTCATTCCCAAACGTCTTACTGACCATACTGCCTCCCATGCACAGTACCTCTATCTCCCGCCTCTACTATAAATGCTCCTCATGATAATCTCAGGCATCATCCTCTAAATACACCACCCACTTCGCATCTTCAAAGCCTTAGAACGTTGCTCCTGCTGTGCTCGGTGTGCAATGCAGATAGTGTGACCGCCGGGCTGGCTATGTATGAAATGTTGGATCCATGGAAGGGGGTACTGTACAGGGTGCATGAGTCAGTCCTATAGCTGAGGAAGGAGACGCCCACTGCTGGACAAGGTAGGTAAATCCATAGAGCGTTAACATATGGGAAAGAGTGCGCCTGTGCACACACGTATGGGGTATACAGTGTGTGCGTATAAAATACAGTGATTGTGACTAGAGATTATTTGTAAAGCCTATATGGTTACAGCACGTATCAGCTGAATGTGAAATGGATGTTAGTCCATACAGACGTCCTTAACTACTATGATGGTTTATTAGTATCAGAGGAAAACACAGGGTTAATGCGGCGATAGAGGTAGGCAGGATTAACAAGTCTTTGAAGGGAGCTATGTGTGCAGGGCCGGCCCTAGCCCAAATTTTTTGGTAAGTGAGTAGGTTTTTTGGCGCCCCCCTGTGCAGTGCCCGCGGTAGTGGTCCCCCCTGTGCAGTGCCCCTTGTGCCCCCATTAGTAAGCTTATACAGTGCCCCCAGTAGTAGTCCCCCCTCTTGTAGTGCCCCTAGTAGTCCCCCCTTGTAGTAGTCCCCCCATTGTTGTGCCCCCAGTGGAGGTTTCCCCCATGTAGTGCCCCCAGTAGTAGTCCCCCCAGTAGTAATCCTCCCTTCAAGTGCCCCCAGTAGTAGCCCCCCTTCAAGTGCTCCCAGTAGTAGTGCCCCCAATAGTAATCCCCCTTCAAGTACCCCCAGTAGTAATCCCCCCTTCAAGTGCCCCAGTAGTAATCCCCCTTCCTGTGCCCCCAGTAGTAATCCCCCCCTTCAAGTGCCCCCAGTAGTAATCCCCCCCTTCCTGTGCCCCCAGTAGTAATCCCCCCCTTCATGTGCCCCCAGTAGTAATCCCCCTACAAGTGCCCCAGTAGTAATCCTCCCTTCTAGTGCCCCCTGTAATCCCCCTTCAAATTCCCCCAGTAGTAATCCCCCCTTCAAGTTCCCCCAGTAGTAATCCCCCCTTCAAGTACCCCCAGTAGTAATCCCCCCTTCCTGTGCCCCCAGTAGTAATCCCCCCCTTCAAGTGCCCCCAGTAGTAATCCCCCCTTCAAGTGCCCCCAGTAGTAATCCCCCCTTCAAGTGCCCCCAGTAGTAATCCCCCCTTCATGTGCCCCCAGTAGTAATCCCCCCTTCCTGTGCCCCCAGTAGTAATCCCCCCTTCAAGTGCCCCCAGTAGTAATCCCCCCTTCAAGTGCCCCCAGTAGTAATCCCCCCCTTCAAGTGCCCCCAGTAGTAATCCCCCCTTCAAGTGCCCCCAGTAGTAATCCCCCCTTGTAGCCCCCCCCAGTAGAGACACACGTTATAAAAAAAAAACAAAAAAAAAACCACTTACCTGAACTCCTGCTCCCGCCGCCGATATCCGCTACTCCCGACCATTCTCCAGGGCCGCTTTGCATTATGGGAGAGACGTCGTCATGACGACGTCTCTCCCATTACCCACTGCGGGAGCCGGAAGATGGCTCCCGCAGTGGGAGCTACAGCAGCCGATGAGAGTCTGACAGACTCTCATCAGCTGCTGAAACAAACACACAGTTGCCGGCTCCGGCAACTGTGTGTTTGGCACTGTATAGCGCTGACCGAACTCCGTCCGGTCAGCGCTACACGCGCGGTGCAGCTGTGTCACAGAGACACAGTCTGCACCGCGGTAATTCTGCATGGTCGCGGCCGCGGCGCCCTTCACTACATGGCGCCTTACGCGGCCACGTACCATGCGTAACCATAGAACCGGCCCTGTATGTGTGCTACGTCTGTACAGCACTGTGACACTCTAACACAGTGGTGCAAGCAAAGTTTGCACATACAGTACTCAAAAAGGCCTGGTGATGCCACCCCCAGCAGTGTGTCGTTACCTGAGAAGAGACATCGCCCCTCTCCAACATGGATAAGGATTTATATACAATATTCAATCATTCTGTCATGCTTAGGGTGGTCCTAACAAAATTAGATTTTGGCCCTCATTCAGAGCCGTACGCTCTGAGCAGAGCGCACGCTCTGCATGAGGGCCGGGCTCCTTTTTCATGGAGCGTCCTCCTGGACGCTCGTATAGCTGTGGGTCACCACCCACAGGCTATACGAGCGTGCATTTTGATGGCCGCGATGGTCGTGACCATCGCGACCATCGAAATTGCGAGCCGGAGCCTGCGGTTGAGGTTTTCAACCGCAAGCTCCGGAGTGATTTTGGCTCTATCAGAGCCAAAATCACTCCCACTGACATCACTAGTGATGTCAGTGGGCCGGCTTCTGACGGGAGGCGTTCCCGTGGGAACGCCCCCGTCAGGGAGGCACGCCCCCGGCACGCCCACCAAAGGGGGCGTGCTGTCAATCAACATTGACAGCACGCCCCCTTTGATCGGACACAACGAGCGAAGGAAAGTCCTTCGCTCGTCGTGTCTGGCGCATGCGCACGACGGAGCTCCCTCCGTCGTGCGCATGCTCAGTGCAGACCATCGACCCACTTGCGAGCGTACAGCCGCTCGCGAGTGGGTCTGAATCAGGCCCTTTGTTCCCTATGAAAGTAACCCAGTCTGTAGAAAAAAAAACATTTAATGTGAGGCGCTATGGACCCTTTGTGGCACCATTTAAATAAAGAATAATAATAATAATAATAATAATAATAATAATAATAATAATATTAATGCAAATTGACTGTAGAATGCAGTAGAAAAAAAGTGCACGCCAAATGCAATAAAATTTCATATCCGATGATGGCGTTGCCCTTGTGGAGACTGGAGAAAGAATTTCAAAGAATACACAGATGATGGCAGCAATACTCATTGTGACAAAACACTGGAAAGGTTGTCAAGGGGAGATATATATGTCCCAGGTTTTTCACTTCTGTCTGGCAGACAGAAGCTGATTAGCAGCCTTGATTGCCAGACCACCTGTGTGAGGCTGATAAAGAGTGTGTCAGTTTCTGTGCTCAGTCTCTCACTGCCTGTTGACAGACATTGTGATTACTGAATGTAGGTGCTGTGCTAAAGGCTTCTGTTTTATGAGACGTTAGGTCCCTCCGCTCTGAGAGAGAGAGAGAGAGAGAGAGAGAGAATCATTCTGTTTAGTTAGAGTTGGACAGGCCAGGATTTACTCTTACGTTTTGTTTTTCTACTTCAGGGTCCATAGGGTATCCACAGGATACCTTGGGGTATAGGTGATGACGTCAGTCTTCAGGCACCACAGAGTTAAAGTTTTCAGCCTCCCAGGATGCATCTGGGTCCCTCTCCTATACCCCGCCCCCGGGCCAAGGCATCTCAGTTTCGTCGGTGCCTGGCCGGAGTCAGAGGCACTGTGCAGAGGAGGGCTATGAAGAGCCCCTGAAGTTTCTTTTAAAGGCAGCGCTGGCTGCACATCTGGGAGTACAGCATGGACAGTCAGTACTGACGTCCATGCCGTCTCCCCTACACCCCGCCGGTACCAGAACGCCGGTACTGATCCGGGGATGCTGGTAGACATCTGGGGTCACGGCTAGCGGTGTCCCCAGAAGTTTTGGACCATGGCCGGATCCAAGGGGATGCAGGTAAGCAGCGGGATCCCGCGGTGGGTCCCCGCTGGTCACATGGTCCTGAGTCCCCAGGCAGGGGGCTCCCTGGGGACTGGCTGCAGCGTGGAGCCAGGCGACCAACCTGCACTTCCACTACCCCCTGGGACAGCGGGCCGCTGCTGAGCGGCATGCGCTGCGGTGTCCCAGGGGTTAAATGCATGCCAGGGGAGCGCGTTTTCCCTGTCTCACAGCCGGTTCCTCCCCTGCTGCACACAGCCTCTCTGCTCTGCCTGATTGGCCACAGTGTGTCAGCTGTCCTCCCCAGGCCGGCCTCCTTCATCTTCTGCTCCTCGGTGGCCATCTTTAAAGCATGGTGAACACTGCTGGAAGCCTGTGAGCGGTGGCATTGCGGTCTAGGTCCCCCAGCATACCTCTCCTCTGTTTGTCACAGGTCAGTGTATGCAGCACTGAGTCCTACCAGCCTGAGGGTCTGAGTAGTTGAGAATCAGCACTAATAGTGCAGGGATTTGTTTCTTCTGCATTGTATGTGACTGAACTGCTAGCCTGCTGTCTGTACTTTCACTTTCTACTGTCAGTTTTATTACTGTCCCTGATCTTGCTCTGCTCAAAGCCCTTGCGGTGCGCGGTGTGCAGGGTGTTATTCACACTATACCAATACGTATAGGTGTGAGTGTCACATACTTACCATCATGTCTGAGACTGATTTTCCTCTCCAGCTCATGTGTACTAAATGTAAGGTACCAATAGCGGAGGGGGAGGGTAACGCGGAGGGGTTATGCCCCCAGTGCCTGGCACTGTCACGGCCGATTATGGTCACGGTCCCGGTACAGGAACCTCCCTGGGCTTGTTTCGCTAAGGCGCTTACAACCCTTGTGGGCCAGCTAGCTCCGCCACCTGCGTTTACCCAGACGGGTTTGTCCCAGCAGTCAGTGGTGTCGTCAGAGACAATTGATGGTACCCCACAGTCTCCCTGTCCCTTCCCAGGTTTCTCCGGAGCCTGCGTGGGTTAATACTCTTAACTACATCGGTTCAGCATTTGTCCGATGTTTTACAGGTGGAGTCTGTGTTGCGGCCTCATAACGGCCGGTGGCGTCTTTATCTGCTCCTTATGGGGATGACGATGAGACGTCAGATCATGGGGAGATTCTGGATCTATCTGACCAAGAACCTCTCCGTACCAAAGAGCCGGACGCTAAGTCCAAGGTGTATATCCCTGGTCTTATTCGAGCGGTCCGCTCGGCTTTAGTTATTGAGGATATTGATCCTTTGGTGGCCACATTCATATATGCCTTTTTAAGGATATTAAGGGTGAGGCTACGGTGTTCCCTCTTTCTGATCAATTAGTGGATCATTTAGAGGAGGCGTGGAAAAATCCAGGTAAACGGTTTCAGCCCCAGAGACGCTTAGCCATGGCTTATCCGTTTGCGGTCAATTATTTTTCTAAGCGGGAATCCCCTACGCAAGTGGATTCACATGTCACACGCCTAGTCAAAAGTGCCACGTTGCCTATGCCTTCGATGTCATCCTTGAAGGATGTCACTGACCGCAAGGTGGAGATCTGCCTCAAATCCGTTTATTCCCTTGCAGGGAAGCATCCAGACCGGCTCTGGCCGTGTGTTGGGTAGCCAGAGCTATGGAGCGCTGGGCGGATAATTTGGAGGCGTCTTTGGACTCTGACTGTTCGGCTGAACAGACCGAGTTGGTGGGCAATCTCCGAGACTCGGCCACTTACATTAATGAAGCGGCCTTAGATATTTGTATGCTCACCTCTAGGATCTCCTCTGCAGCCGTGGCTGCTCGTCGCACCTTATGGTTGCTTTCTTGGAAAGCAGACGCGGATTCCAAAAAGGGATTAGAAGGTCTGGACAGGTACTATTTGGTCCAGATCTGGACAAAATTGTAGTTACGTTGGCAGCAGCAAAATCTGCATGTCTTCTGTCTGCTACGATTCCTTCTAGTGCTGGTGGGTCGTCCTTTTGGCCTCACAGGGCCCAAGGTAGGCCTAAAGTACAGTCCTGTCCACGGCAGGCTGGGGCCAAGAAATTGTCCAAGCCCAAGAATCAGGTCTGGAGTACCAGACGTCCGGCTCCTAGGTCAGATAACAAACCTGCGGCCTGACGGTCCAGGCCTCCTTTTGGGGGACCCCAAAGTGGGGGGCGCCTGCTTCAGTTCGCCCGGTGCTGGTCGCAGTGCATGTTCCAATTTCCCAGAGGGGCCTGGGTTTCTATTCCATTCTATTTTTGGTGCAGAAACCCAATGGGTCTTACCGTTCAATACTAAACCTAAAGGCCCTCAGCAAGTCCTTGAGGGTGCCTCTGTTTCGGATGGAGACCCTGCGGTCCATAATTCTGGCACTGGAACCTGGGGACTACATGGTGTCATTGGACATCCAGGACGCTTACCTGCATGTCCCTATTCTTTTGCGCCATCAGCAGTTCCTCAGATTGGCAATCTGCAACGAACATTTCCAGTTCCTGGCACTGCCTTTGGCCTGGTGACTGCTCCACGGGTATTCACCAAGGTCATGGCGGTCATGGCGGCTCTCCTGCGGACGCAGGGAGTCCGACTGTTGCCTTATCTGGACGACCTCCTGTTGATAGCGGGGTCTCCAGAGCTTCTTTTACACCATCTGGATCTGACGATTGTGGTACTGCAACGTCACGGCTGGTTGACAAACTGGCAGAGGTCCACTCTCACCCTATCTCAGAGGATCCTGCACCTCGGGCCCTTATTGGACTCCAGGCAGCAGTGGATCTTTGTGACGGTGGAAAAGATCCTTGCTTTGTAGTTGAGGGTGCGCAGTTGTCTGCAGTGTCGTCGAGTGTCGATACACTTGGCAAAGAGGTTATTGGGCTCAATGGTGTCGGTATTCGACATGGTGGAGTACGCCCAATTTCACTCCAAACCTCTGCTGCTATTGATCCGGTCCAGATGGAATGGATTGCCTCAGTGTCTCAAGTCCCAGACAATGGGGCTCACTCCGGATGTTCGCCTGTCTCTAACCTGGTGTTTGCAGACGACCCACCTCAACAAGGGTCACCCGTTCTGGGTGGCGAACTGGGTCCTGTTAACAATGGACGCCAGTCTCCGGTGCTGGGGAGCTGTCACGGGTCCACACTTGTTTCAGGGCAGGTGGACTCGGGCGGTAGCGGAGCATCCAATAAACATTTTGGAGCTCCATGCGGTGTCAAGAGCTCTCCAGCAGGCACAGCCGGTTCTCCAGGGTCACCCTGTGCAGGTTCCGTCGGACAACTCCACCACGGTGGCCTATTTAAACCAGCAAGGAGGAACCGGGAGAGTGGTCTTTATACCAGGACATCTTTCGGAGTCTGGTGGACAAGTGGGGTCTTCCAGAGATAGACCTCATGGCGTCCCGGCACAACAACAAGTTGCCGGTGTACGGGTCTCGAACATGAGACGAAAAGGCGTCTCTGGTGTATGCCCTGTCCGTCTAGTAGACGATCCAGTTTGCCTACCTTTTCCCTCCGTTTTCCCTTCTTCCGCGGGTATTACGGAAATTCAAATCAAGAAGGAGGTACGCTACTGTTGATAGCTTCCGAGTGGCCCAGACGGCACTGGTTCTCCGACCTCCAGAGTCTGTCAGTAGACGTTCCTCTGAGGTTACCATTACGACCGAATCTGCTGTCATAGGGTCCTTGTCTTCACCCGGACCTGACTCAGTGTGGCTGTTGAAACGGTCATGCTAAGGTCCAGAGGGTTTTTCTAGCTCCGTGGTGCAAACCATACTAAGAGCTCGTAAACCTTCCTCGGCAAGAATCTACCATCGTGTGTGGCATACTTTCTTCCGGTGGTGTAGACCTAGAGGTTATTCCCTTAGGGAGTTCCGCCTGTCTAGGGTGTTGGCTTTCCTACAGGACGGACTGGATCATGGGCTTCGCCTGGCTTCTCTGAAAGTGCAGGTGTCTGCCCTGTCAGTCTGGTTTCATCGTAGGATTGCTGCGCTCTCTGATGTGCACACCTTTATGCGAGGTGTTCTTCGCATTCAGCCACCTTTTGTTCCACCGGTGGCGCCTTGGAATTGGGCTGTGGTCCTGAGAGTTCTCTAGGGACCGCCGTTTGAACCACTGGACTCAGTGGACTTTAAATGGCTTACAGCTGAAACCATATTCCTTCTGGCCATTGCCTCGGCCAGACGGATTTCGGATTTAAGGGTTCTCTCTTGTAGACCCCCTTTTCTGATTTTTCATAGGAATAGGGCGGTGCTTCGCACTCGTCCGGGATTCCTTCCCGAAGTGGTATCCAGTTTTCACATCAATGAAGAAATTGTTGTGCCGGGTTTCAATTCACCTGGACTTTCAGTGGGTGACGCCACTTGGGATGTTGTGCGGGCATTGAGAATTTATGTTGACCGCACTTCTTCTTTTAGGAAGTCGGATGCCTTGTTTGTCCTCTATGGCTTCCGTAAAAAGGGTTGGCCTGCTTCAAAGTAGACTTTGGCAGGCTGGATTCGTATGGCAATTTCAGAAGCTTATCTTCATGAAGGTCTTCCAGTTCCCTCCTTGGTGAGGGCTCATTCCACTAGGTCTGTGGGTCCTTCGTTTGCAGCTAGACGTGGTGCCTCTGCAGTTCAGATCTGCAAGGCTGCTACATAGTCTTCTGTCAATACCTTTGTGAGGTATTACGCTTTTGACATCTTTGCCTCTCAGGATGCTTCCTTTGGGGCGGCGGATTCTCCTCTCAACACAGGAGCATCCCCACCCTTAAAGGATACTGCTTTGGGACATCCCCAAGGTATCCTGTGGATACCCTATGGACCCTGAAGTAGAAAATATGAGATATGGTAAGAACTTACCCTTGTTATCTCTATATCTACGAAGTCCATAGGGTTCCACAGGACTCCCGCCCTGTCGCACCTGTACTGCAGATGGGCTTTATTCTGGTCACCGTTTTTTCCGTCTCCCTATGGTGAGAATGTGATTCTTGTGAGTGTCCAGATTTTTTTCTTCTCTCTCTTTTTTCTCCTCCTTCGGCCTATGGCTTGTGATGTAACTGAGATGCCTTGGCCCGGGGGCGGGGTATAGGAGAGGGACCCAGATGCATCCTGGGAGGCTGAAAACTTTAACTCTGTGGTGCCTGAAGACTGACGTCATCACCTATACCCCAAGGTATCCTGTGGAACCCTATGGACTTCGTAGAAATAGAGATAACAAGGGTAAGTTCTTACCATATCTCATATTATTTTTGTGCTGATAATAAAACTAGCTCGTCTACTGGTACCAAGGCCTGGACTGTTGTGCTGCTACTTGGCTGTTGTATGACAAGAGCAACTATTTACCCCAAGAAGCAGCACCCTTCCCCTGATCTTGCCACATTATCTATTAGGCACACTAGGCTCTGCTTGAAGTGCCTGCAGGCTCTGCAAGTCCCGGTTTACACAAACAGTGACAAACTGATTATTATGTTTTTGTTTTTTTACTGAGGGCCTACATTTCTCTAACTCATTTTTAATGCAGACTATGGGGGAGAATAAGAGGTGGACACAGTTGCAGTAGCGGCTGTATATTTTGGCGCAGTGGCTACTTTGTCTTTATGGTAATGCCGTGGCTGATGGGCATCCTATTGAGATGCCCGCTGTCTGCAGAGCAATTCCTCCAATGTGCACACATAGATGCGCTTACAGCATACCATTGGCCAGTACATCGGACATTGCACTTGTCTATGGCAGTCACAGACTGTCCGACTGACCATGGCTGACGGTATCTCAGTGCTACTGCATCTTTAGATGCATTCACTTACACCGACAAAGCCTGCGATTGGTAGCCACCCCCCAGTTAACACACAGAAAGGACCATCGAAATTGCATGGCTCTCCATCTGCATCTCTGTGCAGCAACCGCAGAGCGGCCCAAACGCATGCACAGAAGTAAACCATCAGACACTTGCGTCCGATAGCATAGGCAAACACGGGGGTTTCCGTATGCCTGGAAATTCCCCTCCCCAGCACATACCATGACCACAGTAGAAATAGTATAATAGAATTTTACTATTGCTACATGTTCTCAGTAGGGGTGTGCCCCGGCCACTTTTCGTGTTTTGTGTTTTGGATCTGGATCTTTCTTCGTGTTTTGGATCTGGATTGGTTTTGCCAAAACCACCCTTCCGTGTTTTGGGTTCTGGGTTTTGTGTTTTGGATCTGTATTTTTTTTTTAAAAAGCATAAAAACAGCTAAAATCACAGAATTTGTGTGTTTTTCTGCTCCTATGCTATTATTAACCTCAATAACCTTAATTTCCACTCATTTCCAGTCTATTCTGAACACCTCACACCTCACAATAGTGTTTTTATGTCGAAAAGGTTGCACCGAGGTAGCTGGATGACTATGCTAAGCGACACGAGTGGGCGGCACAAACACGTGGCCCATCTAGGAGTGACACTGCAGTGGCAGACAGGATGGCAGAGGTGCAAGATGGAATTGTCCTCCCACCCACCCTTATGTTGTATAAACAGGACATGCACACTTTAACAAACCAAACATTTCAGCGCCAGGGTCTGCCACACGACTGTGGCTGAAATGATTGGTTCGTTTGGGCCCCCACAAAACAAGCTGGCAATTAATCTGTCCCTGCACAAACTGGCTCTACGGAGGCAAGATGTCGTCCTCATCCTCCGATTCCTCACCCTCTTCAGTGTTGTGTACATCCTCATCCTCACAGAGTATTAATTCGTCCCCGCTGGAATCCACAACCACAGGTCCCTCTGTACGTTCTGGAGGCTGGTCTCCCTGGAAGAGTTGATAATTCATTTTTATGAACATCATCTTCTCCACATTTTGTGGAAGCAACCTCCTACGCCTTTTGCTGACAAGGTTCCCGGCTGCACTAAACACTCTTTCGGAGTACACACTGGAGGGGGGGCAACTCAGGTAAAATAGAGCCAGTTTGTACAGGGACCTCCAAATTGCTTCTTTTTCCTGCCAGTACAGGTACGGACTGTCTGACATGCCTACTTGGATGCTGTCACCGATGTAATCCTTTAACAGACAGACGCACGCTTGTCGCTGCTGCTTTAAGGATGCAGGTGCGGCTACAGCCCACACAATTCACAAAGACATAAAAAAAAAGAAGAATATTTTTATTGTTTGTGGAGCGCACTTTGAGGGTGTCACCACCCTTTAACAGACAGACGCACGCTTGTCGCTGCTGCTTTATGGATGCAGGTGCGGCTACAGCCCACACATTTCACAAAGACAGAAAAGAAAATAAGAATTTTTTAATTGTTTGTGGAGCGCACTTTGAGGGTTACACCACCCTTTAACAGACAGAGGCACGCTTGTCGCTGCTGCTTTAAGGATGCAGGTGCGGCTACAGCCCACACATTTCACAAAGACAGAAAAAAAAATAAGAATATTTTTATTGTTTGTGGAGCGCACTTTGAGGGTTACACCACCCTTTAACAGACAGATGCACGCTTGTCGCTGCTGCTTTGAGGAGGAAGGTGGAATCTAGACGGGATTTGGAACCGGGGACACACTACCTCCATCAATTGTCTAAATCCCACTGCACTAATGGCGGATACCAGACCCACGTCTCACACCAACATAGCAGTCAAGGCCTCAGTTATACGTTTTGCTTCAGGATGACTGCTGTCGTACTTCATCCTCATCGCTAGGGACTGTTGGAGGGTCAATTGTTTAGTAAAAGTGGTGGTGTTCCTACTTCCTCTCTGGGATGATGAACAACTCCCAGCAGCAGCAACAGCACTAGGAGGAAGTGGTTCTTGATCTTTCCCTATTTTATTTTTATCGGAGAAAGTTTGGTCCTCCATTTATGTTATATTGATATATATACGTGCGGCTAAAGCGCACACAAACACAGAAAATATTTTTTTATTTTTGCTGGAGAGTAGTGCACTTTGTGGGTTACACCACCCTTTAAGAAATGAGCCAGCCGGCTCTTTACTTATGGGACACAGGCGCACGCTTGGCGCTGCTCCTTTGTTGATGCACGTGCAGCCACAGTGCACACAATTCACAAACACAGAAAATATTTTTTTTTTGGTTTGGACTGGAGTGTACTTTGGGGGTTACAGCACCCTTTAACGGTCAAGCCAGCCGGCCCTTTACTTATGACACAGGCGCACGCCTGGCACTACTTTGTTGATGCACGTGCGGCTACTGCGCACACAATTCACAAACACAGAAAAAATATTTTGTTATTTGGTTTGGAGTGTACTTTGGGGGTTACAGCACCCTTTAACGGTCAAGCCAGCCGACCCTTTACTTATGACACAGACGCACGCTTGACACTACTTTGTTGATGCACGTGCGGCTACTGCGCATACAATTCACAAACACAGAAAATATTATTTTATTTGGTTTAGACTGGAGTGTACTTTGGGGGTTACAGCACCCTTTAACGGTCAAGCCAGCCGGCCCTTTACTTATGACACAGGCGCACGCTTGGCACTACTTTGTTGATGCACGTGCAGCTACTGCGCACACAATTCACAAACACAGAAAATATTTTGTTATTTGGTTTAGAGTGTACTTTGGGGGTTACAGCACCCTTTAACGGTCAAGCCAGCCGGCCCTTTACTTATGACACATGCGCACGCTTGGCACTACTTTGTTGATGCACGTGCGGCTACTGCGCACACAATTCACAAACACAGAAAAATATTTTTTTTTGGTTTGGACTGGAGTGTACTTTGGGGGTTACAGCACCCTTTAACGGTCAAGCCAGCCGGCCCTTTACTTATGACACAGACGCACACTTGGCACTACTTTGTTGATGCACGTGCGGCTACTGCGCACACAATTCACAAACACAGAAAAAATATAATTTTTTTAGCACTTGGGGGGAGCACTCCTGATGGACAGAGCACCCCCTGGACAACACTACAGCACCCCTTTAGGACTGGGACACTGCACAGGACTTTGGAGTGGACACAGCCCCTATGGAGAACTGACTGCACAACACAGTCCAGCCAGCCCCTATGGACTTTGAAGTAGTGGACACAGCCCCTATTAACAACAGCAGCACAGCAGAACACAGCCAGCCCCTATGGACTTTGAAGTAGTGGACAACAGCAGCACAGCGCAGCACAACACTACTCTGCACTACACTACACTACACAGCCCAGCCAGCCCTAACTCCCACCCTCCCTCTTCACTGTCCACAGCCGAGTGAGAAAATGGCTCCGACGCGGGTACCTTATATAGGATCCAAAACCCGCGAGACCCGGAAGGCGGGATGATGACGTTTTGCCTCGATTTCAGATACGAGTCAGGCGGGAAAAGTCGAGCCTGACTCGGATCGGCCTCGGATCGGGGGGGTTTGGATTTCTGAAATCCGAACCCGCTCACCCCTAGTTCTCAGTATTACAAATGAAATAATTAGCACCACCTGTGGATCTTTTAACATGTATCAGGCAGTAATAAATAACCTGTGCACCAACTAGGAGATCTGGAAAACATGCACTGTTAGGGATGCACTGCTATAGAGCCCAATATATACATATATGTCCAGGGAAGTGCTAGGTTCTTCTGCTGCTCCCCCAGACTCCCGAACTTGCTCCAATGCTCTGGAATGGTGCTCACATCTAAAATAAAAACATTCAGCTCAGGCAGGATGGCTTACTGCCGCATCAACTGACTTACTGTGATCCTGTATATGCTGGAATTATGACACACAATACACATTGTATGACGCATATTAAAGCTGGATAAGTACTAATTCTGCCCTCTTAATGGACTGGCCACACTCGCTCTAAAATCAAGCATTTGGAAACCCCCCTCTAGAAATCTTGCGTTTGCCACTGGATAGTTTCCCTGTGTCCATCTCTGAATCACCCCCTCTGTGTTAAGCATTCACTATAAAAAATAAAGACATAGGGCTAACAGTTTTGAAAGGCTTAGCAATGATTTGCAACTCTAACAACTTTTTAGGCTTGAACTGAATAGTTGAAGTTTTCCGTTTTGGGATTGTTCCTTGCTTTGTGCATTTTATTCATATCACACAATTTAATTTCATCACCATCATTCTAAATGAAAAAAAAACAACAACTATGTATTATACAACATAACATTTGAATAATTTGAGTTTATTTCCTCCCGTAGAATTCTCTTGGATTGCACACTTCTAAACTGACATTATCCGTCCTCATTTCACAGATGATTGATGAGTCTGCATCTGAAGACGATAGGAGGCTCCTTCCCTCGCTTTCTCTGATCACTGACCCTAAAGCTTCCAGTATGCTGCAATCTCTGGTTAATCACAATGCAGTCAGCATTAACAGAACATACACACCGCTTCCTACCAAATTAGAGATTCAAACAGCCTTAGATAAAGCTACACGTAGAGCAAGCATCCATCCTGCCAGGAAAAAACACAGCCTGGATACCAGGAGAGGATTTTCGTCTATTACAATTACAACCAGAAGATATATGGCGTCTTTAAGCAACGCTCCGAAGGAAATTAGCAGTGACCCAGCTTCTTCTTTGTGCAGAAGTAATGACTTATTAATGAAGGCTCCTGTTTCGTCAGATGAACACAATCAGCAATGTAGATATTTAGATAGCGGAGACTATTATCGTCAGAGTTTCAAGCCTTCTGGATTCCTTCAGCCTCAGGAACTCCCAAGTCAGCCTGGCATCATTTCAAACATTGAGGCCAATCGCGTAGGATCAAAGGAAAGCCACAACGGCATGAATCCAAAATTGTTTAGCTCCATTGTCTGCATAAAAAGGAATCAGACTTTTCCAAGAACAATTTTTTATCTAGATAGGTTCTTTTACCTCCCTCTTGGCCAATACCATGCAGCCAACCAAAGAATTTATAAGTCAACAAGGTCCTTCAAAATTAAGGGTCCACCAGCGAGGCCGGCCGATACTTGTATCAGAAAGCCTACGGCATTGCCTACAGTTGATTTCCGCCAGGATCTCCCAGAGGGACATATTCGTTTTAGACCAGCTGAATATCAAACCTCAAGTCCCTTATGTGAACTTCCAAATGCAGATGATAAAGCCAAAAAAGGAATTCAGGCAGCGCAACACAATAAATGCCAAGATGAGCCATTCCAAGCTGTTTCTAACTGTTTAAATGTGAAAGGTGAGGATCAGTGACTGGGTGATATGTTTCTATTACCAATAATAATAAGACATGATCAGATTTCCTGTGGTTTGGTTTATCTGGAAGTTTAGCCTGCGCCATAGATCTGGCATGAGCCTGGACCAGCGCAAGTAGTTTTGGCGCCGCACATTCTAGGGACTGCATCGGCAGTTTTGCTGGGTACACCAAAATTCTAGCATTTAGCAATGCACATTGGGCCTGATTCACTACCGTACGCAACTTCGATTACAATAGCGATTACGCACGCAGTTCAACTTGGATAGTATGCTAATCCATTGCGATCGCTATTCCCTTGCAGTGCTAAACAAGGACGCCCACTTTACTTAGCACACATCCGTAATGTTTAACAAGACTGTGAAACCATCGGTAAAAATCGAGTACCATTGCAGCCTCGCGCACACTTGCACAAGCACTGACCTTACTCAGAAATTGCTAACAACCACGCACGCTATAAGGTCCCAGGCTGCATAGGGCATCGCAGTGGCTAGTAATTTATGCACGCCCCTGCAACGGCGTTGAAACGCACAAATGGCACTTCCTGTCAATCACTCTGCGATGGGTCTGCATAGTCACTGCGATCGCAGTCCCGATCGCAATAGCTAGTTCGCACATGTGCATTACAATGCATACACATGCAGAGAACGCAACAATCGTCCGACTGAGTGCGTATTAGCAACTGCGGGTCTGAATGAGACCCGCAGTTGCTAATACGCACGCAGTCGGACGATTGTTGCGTTCTCTGCATGTGTATGCATTGTAATGCACATGTGCGAACTAGCTATTGCAATCGGGACTGCGATCGCAGTGACTACGCAGACCCATCGCAGAGTGATTGACAGGAAGCTTGAGGTTTGATGCGCCGATGCGCTCGCAACTGGGTCGATGGTTACCCCTGCGCACGCGCAGCGACCGCACTGCGTGCGCGCAAGCCCCGGGGCGAGAGAGAAACTCTCTCGCTCCGGAGCTCTCTACAAAAGGGGCAGCTGTCGATGTTGATCGACAGCTCGTCTCGTTTTCTAGGCTGGGCGGGGGGGTGGTAACACAAACGAAGGCGTTCCTAACGGAACGCTTGCCATTTTGTGGGCGGCCGCACTGACATCAGCAGTGATGTCAGTGGGGAGTTTCCTGCTCGATCAGAGCAGGAAGCTCCCTGGGGCTTGCGGGTGCCGAGACCCAACCTTATGGTCTAGTCGCAAGCCCCGATGGTCGCAATGGTCTTGACCATCGCGACCATCACCCTGGTCGGTCGCTAAGCTGTGGGTGGTGACCCACAGCTTAGCTAGCGACCAGGTGGCTGCACAAAAAAAAAAGAAGCGCCCGCCCTCATTCAGAGAGAGCGATCGCTTCTTGCGACCGCCTCTGAATGAGGGCCTGCGTTTGTAGCTGAATCAGGCCCATTATACGGATGTGTAACCCGAATAAATGTTATGGATGATGGATAGTACTAGACCGATGATACCTTGGTTGAGGCAGAAGTCAGGAGTCTACTTCTTGCTCTGGTGCCACTCATCAGCAGCATACCGTTTTTCCCTTTCCCCACACTACAACAGAGAGGCAAGCACGTCCCACCCCCGAACACAGTAAATGCACAACAGAATAGCTTTTCAAAAGAGTTTACTGTTATTTTAAGAGATTGGTAAATAATTAATTCAGATGGCAGAATATTATCAAAATTAATATATGTAGAAAACAGGATACAGCACAAAGTGTATGGTAGTATATCAATATAGAATTGCGTCTATTGAAATGTAATAGTCACGTATAGACACTATTAAAGGAATCGTGTGTATACACAGAAAAATACACAGAAAAATACACAGGTACATTTAGTAATGGAAAATGAATAGCATAAAATATATAAAAAAATATCTAAAAAATGTACCTATGTACAATTACTATACATCAATCCATATGAATAGAGAATAAATACACATGCATAATATATAAAAGCAAGCAGGGATAAGTTACCACATGGCTGTAGGGTATAGTCCACCAGAAGTGCTGTTGCTATTATTAAATACTGTACACCTTCAGTATTTTTCAATAGGTCTCAAAGTCATACTTAATCCGCAATAATAGTTACCAATCCTATCCAGTCCAAAATGAGGGATAAGAGAGTCTCAATCGGGTATATGTAATATCCTGCTGGTATGTAATATACCACAGGCTCCAGGTTAACCTGCTCTTACTCATTGTAACACTTGTCAGCATCTCTTAACACCAGTCTCTGCAGCTGGCAGCTTTCATGGCTCTAAATTACAGGCAGCTTGTCAGGTTATCTTCTTTCAAGTAGCTGACACAGGATGCAGTACCCCCAAAAACTCTAAATATTTCTGATACTTGGTTTTTTCCCAAACCATTCCTCTATTGGTGTCTTGTCTTTCAAGGCAACTGTTGAAGCACAATTTTTCAGATAGCCTGCCGTGGACATTGCTTCCGTCCAAACCCATGTGTTTAGGCTGGCATCTTTCAGCATACATTGGCCTCTCTTCACTAAAGTAAATTTGCATGCTCGCTTACAATTGATGCTCAATACCATGCTTCTTCAGGAAGAAATTCACATCTTAGTTGAGATATTCCCCTCCGTTATCAGACCTCAAGACTTTTAGTTTATGACTGGTATGTGTCTTCACTTCACTCTTTTCTTTGATTAAGTAAATGTGTGTGAATCTTGTCAAATCATTGAATGTTGGACCATCCACATCCATATGCTCCAGTTCTGAGGGGGATACAGCTGTGCTTGCTGCACTGATATTCCTGTAAACATCCCATCTAGGAGTTTTTGAACACTATAATCTCTAAAGTGACCTAACCTTCTGTGTCAGAGTTCCAAAGACTGTAGGCCAGATGTCATCATCACATAACACTGTTGTGTGTCAAGGACATATAATTGACGGCTTTGGATATCTGTAGCTATCACAGTCCCTCTTTTGCTCTGTACAGTGCTCTTTCATTTTGTGAACTGGACTGTGTAGCCTCTTTGCTCTAGGATACTTATGGTTATGAGGTTTGCCTCCATATCTATTACATAATTTCTGACTTTGGTTCTAGTTCTTATTTTCAAGTCAGTAGTAACTGTCCAAAATGTTATAGCTGTAAGCACTTAATTTCCTATTGCTTTGATTGTTATAGGATTACACATGTTCAATGTAGTGAAACATTCTTTATTACAACTGAAAGCCTTGTAACACCTGAGTAAAATTACAAGCAAGCCTTTCTGTGATTGTCTGTGACATTCAAAGTTGACTCATCTTTTCTGCTGCACTTCTTACTTTGTGTATGGTAGCATTCACATTTTGTTACAACCTTCAAGAAAGCTTTTATTATTCCAGCTTTAGTTGATGTAAGTATTTGACACCCAATTCCTTTAATATTAATAGATCACATTTGGTTAACGTGTTGAACCATTCCTCATTGCAGCTGGAATGCCTTGTTGCACCTGAATCGATATACCAGCAATCTTTCTGTGGTTGTCTGTGACACTCAGGGCTGATGTATCTTTATTGTTGCATTTCCTGCTTTGCCTAGGATTCACATTCACTCAAATGCTTTGTGACCTATGTTGTGACAGTTGTAACACTTGGGGGCCTATTCACTCATAACTTAAATTTTACAAAAGCAGGTGAAAATGCACATTTTCACCTGCAATTGTAAAAATTAAGTTATCGGGCAATTCATCAAGAGGGTAAAGCAGGATACAGTATATCACAGATATCTCCTGCTTACTATCCTCTGGCAAAATGGCCCGCTGTTCCCATACACTAGTATGGGGAAAGAATTCTTCAGATGGTGAGTGCTCCTGCTTCAGGCTTGCAACCCACTCCTTCCATATGGGAAGGAGTCCCGGGGGTTGCAAAGAGGGATCCTTTTGGATCCCTCCTCCCCTGTCCGGCTCCTTCCACTGGACATCAGGGCTCTTGTGTGCATGCGTAACCTGTAGGTCATGCGCACTACCATCACTGCGTTAAAGGAGCTGACTTTCAGATAAAATGTCACCAAGCCGGAACAATGCTGAATTGCTCTAGTTTCCATGGCAAGACCCCTAGAGTAGACCTCTTGAACTTAAATATTCTGAATTTCTCAGTTTTTGTGTGTAATGCAGTAGTCTCAGCGGTTTACTCACATGGTATATGTTTTTGCAACTGCAGTAAGTTTGCTCTGACTGTGTCTGTGGTTAACTTTGCCATGTTTGTTTCCAACGCCACAACTAGGAAGTCAAATTCTGACATTAAAGTTCTGCAACATATATGTAGCAATCCCTTCAACTCTTGTCAATATAATCACTCATACTACTGCATTCACATAACTTTGTGTTATACAATAAATTTATTTTTCTCATGAGACATCCATCTTGGTATGCTGCTTGAAGTGCTGTCCACATGCCCTTTGCTGACATTTTCCAATGCATAATAGACTACACATGTTGCTCCACACTTTAGCCTATGGTACAGTACACATCACTTTCTCTATATCATCTGGTCTTGCATCTGCATCTGGGTCTACAGTAACCTTCCACAACCTTTCATTATTTTATTGCATTTCCATAATAAACTGGAAACACTCTGTGCTGTCTTCACTCTTCTCCTATCTTATGTGCCTAAGATGGCATCTGTATGCTGCTTGGCCTTTTGGTGTCTGGGGCCTGTACACTTTACAGTATAATTGTGTGCCTGGGCCTATAACCAGTTTGAAATATATGTGCACAGGTGCAGTGTTATGGCAGAGTTATGTACACACCAGAAGAATGACCCAGTGCAATGAACAGCCCTTGTTGATTAACCAGTGGAGTGTTTTTTTTCTAACATACAATGTGGTACAGCCATACTGACTGCTATACACTGGTTGATGGAGCAGAATTGGGGTGATATAAAGTTTACCAGCCTGTAAGTGTAAATGGCTTTGTGGTAGCAGTGCAGGATGCTGGGTCAGCTGTATCAGGGGTAATACACCGGGTCTCCCTGGGGCTATGTAGGATATCTCCTTCTCCAACCATGTGCAAGATAGTACCTAACATGCGCACTAGTTAGGTCAGTCTTGGTAAGGGAATGAAGCCTCCCCTCAGGAACCAACATGTGGTCTGTGCAGTAGCGCAATCTATTCTCAACATCTCTATAATTAGCATACAGTATCTACTTTTTTTGTAGCAAACTATCCATCTTTAGGGACATGGGATTATGCAATCCTTTCTCTGTCCCGGCCCAACACAGGTGCAGGCTGCTCCAAGGACGCACCACCTACTTTCACTGGTCGGGTAGCTAAAAACTGTTACATACACATTTTTTACTGTAATGCAGTGGATCCCAAACTGGGTGGTACTAGACACTTGCAGGGGTGCCACGGGTTGGTGGTCCAGGATCAAATCCAATTATTTATGGTTAATGTTATAGAAAAACATGGGCCCTCATTCAGAGCCACTCGCTAGCGGCAGTACGCTCGTTCCGAGCGATGTTCGCACATCTGCGCATGCGTACGGTTTTTAGTACGCATGCGCGAACCAGTCAGTGCGGCCGAAAATCGTTGGTACGCAATATAGCGAGGGCCTGCTATTTTGAGTGACAGAATGAGGCGTATGTGGGTGGTAACAGGGGAAGGTGCTTGAAAACGGGGAGTGGAGATCCGAACGCAGGCGTGCTTAAAGGTCAAAACGGGCGTTTTAAGGGAGTGCATAATTAATACAGCAGCGTCATTGACCACGTCACTTGGTTTTTTTTAACTCAGAACTGCTCGCAAAATAGCGGTTGAAAACACCAACCACAGAATAGCGAGCAGTTCATACGCTGTACGATGTACTCGATTAATCTAATAAATAGCGGACATGACGTATGGTGCGTGCGGCCAGGGGGCGTTTTTATCAAATAAACGAGCGTATGTTTTGCTCGCTTGTTCAGACTTAGAGGTGGGAACAGACTGCAATTTGCGAACGGATCATTTGAATAGCCACCCCTTGTTTTTGAACGAACGACCACAAATAGCGAACGGCTGTGAATCAGGCCCATGGTGCTGGCAGCAGCCAATCATACAATATGTGGACAAACACAAGCACAGCCCTGTCTACCACCACTTAACTCAGCCTAAGGATGACAGTTAAGCACAATTTACTTAATTGAATCATTTTTGCTGATCAATTGAAAAAAAAACTAATATTCTGCAAATGTTCAGATCGCTATACTGTACTCAAACTTTATCTAAAGGCAAAATGCTACAAAAACAGACATTCATTCGCCTCTAGACACTGTTAGTCGCCAATAAAATAATAGCTTCTGGCCTTCACTTATTGGCCTATGGAGCACCCTGCTGTGTCACATTTACATGCACATGATTCAGCTGTCTGGCTTCATCCTCTTGCAGTATACCTACTGTATGACTTCCTCTCGTGGAACACAACAAGTATATCTCACCCCTGTCTACAGCTGGTGTATAGTCAGACACTGCATGCAGAGCTGGGGGCGGGGCCACACCATGGCCAGTAAGCTATACAGAAAAAGAGTGTAGGAGGCTCCCAACACTCAGACCCATCTCCATGTGTGCCTCCCCAGCCAATGACCTCACCACACATCACTGCTTATCGGGCAGTAAGTCCCACTATCTGTGGTCCTCTTAATGCCGTATACTAGCATGCATTAAAGGGTTGCTTTTAGGGGGAGGGGGGGTTGGGGCTGCAGATGGCTTTGAAAGAGCTACTCACACATGGACGCGTGCCACGAACCAGACACAGCCATGCCACATTTTGGCCTTGACTCTAACTAGAATTTTACTGTTACAGTAGGTACGAATAGGGGAGTGAAAGCAGGTGGGGGTTACTTTACAAAATAATCCCTGAAATGGTGGACAAATCCTTTAAAATATCTATCACAAGTCTATAAAAGGACACTTACATCTCTTCTTCAACACAGTGTGGCCTATTTTATTACACTTTGCAATGAGCAGATGTATGCTGTAACCTATAATAAGAAGGATAACTTCATTTTCTAAATGACAAAGAATGATAGCACTCTATGAATAGGTTGGCATGTGGCACATTGTTCATCATATTAAATAAGCCTCACTGGGGGTGATTTACTAACATGTTACAAAAGTGTAACCCAAGGCCAACTACAGCTTTCATTAGTCTTGTAATGGACCAGCCAAAGCCTATTGGTGAGTAATTGCTCTGGGTTACTGCAGTCTCAGTTTTGCACCCTTACTGACCGGTATTTACTATAATAATTGCGTGTCGTGCAGTTAAATAAATCACACCTGTGCTTACAATGGTTTAAGATTCTCTTGACCAATCAAGATGAATTACTGATTGTTGTTGATTGTTGCTATAGTTTACTGCAGTTTTCCATCCATTAGGGTTAACTGCTCCTAATGAAATTGTGACTTAACGTGTGCACATGTGTGTTTTTATACGGTTCAGTGAGTACAAGTGATAAGACATTCCTTTTGGTCCTTTTGCTGTATAGAATCCATTCAAGATGCAATATTAACATTCTTAGGGATGTTACATAAATTAAGGGTCTGCAGTGTTTACCAAGCAGTGCTAGCCCCTGTCTCTGACTTTTTTTTTTTGCCAGGGAAAGGGGTTACTGCATAAACACTTCCACCTATTTAACAAGAGGGATACTGCATACATGTCGACTTCTGGTCTGCTCATGCTGGGAGGGGGCAGCCAGACCGGCGAGGTGTGGGACGTGGTGCGGCAGAAGTGGGCAGTGTGTTTAAGTGGGGAGACACGATGGCAAGATTGCATCATCGTGGCCTCTATTATATAATGCTGTGATTACTAGAATGGTAAAGTAGGGGGCGGAGTCACGGTGACACAACTCACATCATTGGCTGCCCGCACAGTCCACTTCACTCGGGATATGGCTGGCACTAGACGGCCATGGGCAGTCTCCAGGACACTTGGCTACTCTTCTGGGTGTCTGGGAGACCCAACCGAGATTCTGGAGCCTTACGGCCATTTCGAATCGCTAGCCAAGTATGGTCCTGATGTAGATTTGAACATGTACCTGTTTGCGGGGCGTGTCTTGCTCATTTGTGCACTGTGCATGCTCCATAACTGTCTACCTGCAAGTACAGGTGATGCAGAGTCGTGTATATTTTATTTAATCCCATTCCACTTACCACTGAGGAGGTGTAACTGGGCTGTAATGGGTCGAATTCAGGGAGAGAATGTTGATGCAGCTGTGGGCTCTGCAGAGCTAGGCGCAGGGCCGGCTCTAGGGGTGTTCGACCAGTGCGGTCGCACAGGGGCGCCACCCATAGAGGGCGCACCCCTCCCCAACATCCCGATTTCAGCATCGAGCTGTTTCACCCGTGGGCCGAAGTGGCCCACGGGTGGTCAAATCAGGAGGTTGGGAACCCCCACTGCTGCAACTGTGCAGCGGTGCCGGACCCCCAGAGTGTGAATGGATGCAGCGTGCATTCGCGCGGCATCCATTCACTGACGGGAGAGGGCTTTAGCCCCAGCCTGACGTTATTTGGAGGCGAGACATGCCTCCAAATAACGTCGCTTAGGGGGCGTGGCCTATGATAATGAGGCCATGCCCCCAATTTTGGTCGGGCTGGCACAGGGTGCTCAGACCCCTGGAGCTGGCCCTGGCTAGGCGTAAACCATAAATACGCCATATTTTCAGACATATCTTTTGCATCTAGTATACTATAGGCTGGTGCATGTGTGCACTGATGATGTATAAAACCCGGCATACAAATAGGGGGAGGCCCCAACACAAGATGCCTTCAGCTCTGCACATGGGCAAATGTACGCATTTTTTTTCCATGCATGAAATGTGGGACCATTTTACGTCCAACTCTGCACCAGATGCCCCGTATATAAAAAAATAAATAAGACAGAATGCCAATTTCAGGAAAACTTAGGCCCTCATTCAGAGCCGCTCGTTAGCGGCAGTACGCTCGTTCCGAGCGATGTTTGCACATCTGCGCATGCGTACGCGTTTTAGTACGCATGCGCGAACCAGTCAGTGCGGCCGAAAATCCTTTGTACGCTATATAGCGAGTGCCTGCTATTTTGAGTGACAGAATGAGGCGTATGTGGGTGGTAACAGGGGAAGGTGCTTGAAAATGGGGAGTGGAGATCCGAACGCAGGCGTGCTTAAAGGTCAAAACGGGCGTTTTATGGGTGTGTATATTTAAAACAGCAGCGTCATTGACCACGTCACTGGGTTATTTTATAGCCAGAACTGCACGCAAATTTGTGGTAGCAAACACCAACCACAAGAATAGCGAGCAGTTCATACGCTGGTCGATGTACTCGATTAATCTAATAAATAGCGGACATGACGTAGGATGCGAGCGGCCAGGGGGCGTTTTTAAGAGATAAACGAGCGTATGTTTTGCACGCTCGTTCAGACTTAGAGGTGGGAACAGACAGCAATGTGCGTACGGATCATTTGAATAGCCACCCCTTGTTTATAAACGAACGACCGCAAATAGCGAACGGCTCTGAATGAGGGCCTTAGTTTTTGTAAAGCAACAAAAGTCCTGATTCAGCATCATACCCAATAGCGATTCCGGACGCAGTCAAGCATACAAGCCGCACGGTGCGTGTGCAGCGATCACATAGGCCCAAAGAGCGCAATTGGGTTTTGGTAATTTAAGGAAAAAGTGTCAAAAATTCTGTGGCAGGGAAGCACACTGATGTATATATCCAGATCTGGGGCAGGGTGATTCTCCAAACATGTGACTTCATTAAGTCACGCTGTGGGGTGGGGCTGCTGGCACCAGGAAGAAGAGCACAGCCGGGGCAACCATGCAGGAAGTCTGCACCTCTTCCTAGGGAAAGACGTCCTCTTTGGTCCAAGTAACAACCATGGGTCTTGGCAACACCAAAAAATTACTGTACTGCTCCTCCAGGAGCCTCGTGGTGAATGATTGATCAAAACACAACAGTTCCCACACTTTGGGGGGATTTCATGTCAATGCGATGATGAATAGCTGTGTGAGGGAGCTCCCGAAGCTACTCAATTCAATGCAATGTTTGGGCGGGATAAAGGATTTCTCCTCACACCCCCCCTAGGGATGCTGGGAGAAATCCGACAAAAGTGCCAGGTACGCAGCTGTTTGCCGGCTTAGTGCGGCGCTAACAGACGCACAGCCGGCACATTTGTCGGAGAATGCCGTTTCATACGACAAAACATCCAAGTCGCGAGAACCGGCATTCTCTGACAACAAATTCCCGGCCAGGAGCTCCCTCCTGCGGCTATTCTTCATCGCATTGAATTGAATTCCCCCTTTGAGCCCAGGGCTAGTGGAAAGGAGTGAGGGGGACCCCACTTCTCTAGGGAACCCAGCCCTGGACTGACCAGTCTAGGGCTGTTTGACATTGTCACAGGGGAACCTTTCACTGCGTGTCTCCGTGCTATACCGTCCCTGGCTGGTTCAGCTTAATGTTGGTTATTGAAAAATAGGGGGGACCCCAGGCCTTTTGTTCACCCCTAATTTTCAATACCAGTCTATGCTGGTTATCACTTTGGGGGGAAAGGGGGAATTTCATGTTGTTGTTTGTTTTCTTTTAATATGAAAGCTTGCACAGATTCTACCGATCTGTGCCGTGCTTGCTGCAAACTCACCTGTCAGAGGCAGGTCTATTAGTTGATCGAGTTTGTCATCGGCTTTTGCGTCAGGTTCCAAATCCGTCGCTTAGCAAATCCGGGGTTTCTGTACTTCTACTAAAAAAAAACATCAGTTTTGTAATAAAGTCTGTTTAGCAAATAGTAAATAAAAAGTGACTGAAAAACCCCTGCAAATCCCCAAACTAACCAAATATACCCTTAGCAGGTTTTTCTTTATACCGTAGAGCAGTTGTTTCCAAACTGGGTGCCGCAGGTTGGTGGGCCACTTGCAGGGGTGCCATAGGTTGGTGGGGACAGGAGCAAATAAAATTATTTGTGGTCAATGTGGTAGTAAAAACCAATGGTGGTGTCTGCCAATCATAAAATATGTGGACAAACAGAAGTGTAACCATGTCCACCACCACGTAACTGAACCTAAGAATAACAGGTAAGCACAATTTACTTAAATTAATATTTTGCTGTTTTTCTCAAGCAGAATTTTTGGAGTAGGGGTGCAGCAAAAAAAAAACGCTGATATTCTAGGGCGCCATGATTCAAGAAGGCCTGGGAACCACTGTTGTAGAGGTTCCTAGGCAAGGTCCAATAGATAGATTGGGTTATCAAAAACTTAAAGACACAAAAAAGCTGGCCTTACGATGGTTGTGCTACAGCGGCCTTTCATATGTACAAAACTATAATTTCATCAAGGCTTTGCATTAATACAGCAGGCCTACGTTGTTTGTGTTTTATCGTGCTATAGCTTTAATCCATTCAGTGCTGCAAACAGTAATTATATAAAATGAGTATGAATAATGAATACAGAAATCCAAGAATTCACTGTTGATATCTTCTATGCCTGTGGCTCAAACAGTTGTTCCATTTTTCGGCATGATCTGATTTAAAAAAAAAAAAAAAAGGAAATCCCTCTCTACACAGTACTTCCCGACTCAACACCGTGTTTCTCCAATGTCTCACATGCATCGCTTTTCTTAAACACTATTTTCTTTTATAGTCTCACTAAGATTAACTGTCAACTTTTATATCTGCAGCTTTCGACTTGCCTCAAACACTGAATAAGAACTCTCTGTCTACTGGTGAGATTTATGCACAAAAATATTCCTCGCGGAAGAGCCTCGGTCACCCAGGAACAGAGAGGTCAAACGCAACAACCTTTAACTTTATATTTGGAAAACAGATTTTACACCAGGAAAAGAATAAGAAGAATTTACATAAAGAAAACATTTCTCCGCAAGGTAAGCCGCCGGTTGGGATTCGGTCATTACCATGAAAGCCCTTCAAAATAAGCAGGCCCATTAAATATTGAATCCCAACCCAAAACTGGCTCCATTAGCTGTACAGGAGAATTTCTCTGTTTCTACTTTTGAGTCAAAAGGCCCAACATATTTTGAGTTTGCTTTAATAAATTTCGCCATTATTTATACTACTTGGTAAAAAAAAATAAAAATAAACTAATGTAGTAAGTAAAGGAAATTGTAAACAAAAGTGAATAACATTAAACATGATTTTGTTGCCCCAGAAATTATGTGCCTAAAGTTGACAAACTAGGTGGTTCTCAACTCCAGTCCTCAAGCACCCCTGTTGACCTAATTAAACATTTTATTAGATCTATAATATAAATCCTTAAATGTCAATCCAATAGCTGGGTACTAGAGTTGAAGGAAGGCCCCATATCTCCACAAAGCTCTCAATGGCCGCCAGAGACAGTCCTTGCCCCTATTGTGCGAGAAGTGTGCATTATTATATATAGACTAATGATGTGCGCAGACCCCCGTGTTTTGGTTTTGAATCTGGATTCATCTTCGTGTTTTGGTTTTGGATTCGGATAAAAATCGATAAAAATCATGTAAAATGTCTGAACCCGAGTTCGGTTTTTAAATCTGAGTAACGAACCGGCAACAGATCCAAACCGGGACTTGGTGGCTGATTCAGAACCAGATGCTCTTTCAGAGCGCTCGTTCTGAATCAGGGCATTTTTTTTTGTGAGCGGCCAGGTGATGGTTGCGATCGTCGCGACCATAGCGACTATCGGGTTTGCAACGAGTCCCTTGTGGTAGGGTCTTGTCCATCACAAGCCCCAGTGAGCTTCTGGCTCTAATAGAGCCGGAAGCTCACTACTGAGGCCGCCCCCAAACGGCAGGCGTTCCTTCGGGAACGCCTACTTTTGGCCAGCCACCCCCCTTGCCCGCCTCCAAAATGGGGCGAGCTGTCAATCAAAATCGACAGCCGCCCCGTTTGGGTGCGAGACCCGTAGCGACGCAGCACCCATTGCTGGCCTGGTATCGCGCATGCGCACGCCGGAGCCGGCTCCGGCTTGCGCATCGACCTGCTTGCAAGCGCTCTATCCTCGCGAACAGGTCTGAATCAGGCCCTTGGTCCAAACCGTCACACAAAAGTGAATCCGAACCTTGACCTGGTTCTACTCAGAACCCCTAATTTCGGGTGTGTTCGGATTTCAGAAATCCGGACCCGCACATCTCTGATTTAGGCAGGAGATATTTGTGATATTGCCTGGCTACCGGCACCAGGGGAAGAAACTGGGCTCCCAGAGCACCCTTATGATTCTCCTAATGGTTGTGCATTAGTTTGCTGCTGGGGCTAGGGGAAAGCTTAAAGCTGACTACCACTCCACAACCTACACGGTACACACAAGCAGGTCCCCCATTCTACGCGGCTCCATCTTGTCAGTGATATTCAGGAAGATGGAGCATACACACAGGATAGCAAAGGCTCTGGCAAAGTGCTACAGTCTTTGCTTTCACTCTGCAGAAGACATCACTGGGATGATGGTGCCGCGTAGGATGGGGGACCCACTTACGTACCCATTATACACTAAATACACCTATGGCCCGGAGTGTCCAAAAGAGGGAAAAGTAAGTAACATAGCTGCTTTTGTAGCTGTGCTACTAATAGCGGAGACAGTTGCTTTTTGGAGCAGTTGTACACACACTGGACCAATGATGATTTAACCCAGGATATTTAAGGAAGTTCCCAGCACTGTGCAAGTTGCCAGTGCAATGTTGTCTTCAGCCTAGCTGTGAGATGCTGTTTGAGCTCCTGCAGAATTCTGTGCTACTCAATGCAGATTACCATCTCGCTGAACCGCTGGCTCCAGTTGCTATCCGGTTTCATCCCGGTAATCCTGTCCAGTACCATTCCCATGGAGGCAGTCCGGTCCCATTCTGGTTTAACCAGTCTGCTTCCATTTCGGTGTATCCAGTCCGGTTCCTTTCCGGTGTATCCAGTCCAGTTCCATTTTGGTGTTTTCAGTCCGGTCCCATTCCGGTCCAAACAGATATATATTCTACGATCCAGAGTATTCCTCACTGTCTCAGTCTCAAGCCAGTATAGGAAAACCCAAGCAGGAGAGCGCGACCTGCACGTCGAGTGCAGCTAAGTCCAGATCCCCTTGCTGGGGTCACTGGTGAAAAACACCAGCATGTTAGATTCTGCACCTCTAACATGGGTCTCAGTCAACTTCCCAGATACTGGTCTTCGTTCAACCAATCAGTTATCATTCCATGAGTCGAAACTACATCAAACCTCCCAGTTTCACTGTCCACACTCCTGAACCCTCGCCTACCAGTAACTACAGCTCGGGTCTACAAACAAATCACACAATTGTGACAGGGAAGCTATGAAGGTTATGTGGGTGGTTATGGAATCTGATCAGCTTGTCTGAAAAGGTGAGTTTTCAGGGAGCACTTGAATGGTTGTAGACTTTACCATACCTCACTCCACTCTGAATTTGTGAGGACAGTTCTCTCTAATTTAAGGGCTTTTTTTGCTACCACAATCAGGATTTCATTGTACCTCTCTGCCCAGCAGTTGCGAGGTGCTGTATGATCCATTTACCGTTGCCCTGCATACAAAAAAGGGTGTAGCCTAGCAATTTTGCAGCAGATGGACTACGGTTCATTTGAAACCATTATAGGTGGATGGTCATTGCCTTCGCTTCGTATACTATATACAGATGAAAAACTACAAATATGGGGAATTTTTTTTTATCTGCTTTAATTAAGATAAAATTCTGTAGGGACTCATTGGGCCTGATTCAGAGTGGTACGCTATTGCCACTGTGGCTATGATCCTGTACGCAGCAGCTCAGTAAAATATGCAAGTGTCGCAACCGCTGGGAATTGCATTGAGACTCAATTATCGGACTCTTGAGGGGCCCTAGGGTCATGCAGTATGGCCGCGGGAACTGAGGCGCCAGATACCCCCTTCTACCTTCTGAAGAAACCGCTACCCCTAATAGCGGAGAAATGCGTTAAGGAACAGGGATATCCCGTCTCAAAACAGCCACCTATGAAGTTTGTATTAACAAAAGCAACAGGTCTCCCGATCACCAGCTGGACAAATGCAGTAATCACCTCACTCCCTCCTGTGTAGTGAATCTGCTGTCCTACCATCAGTGTGCAGTCCCGAACTGTGGAAGCAGAGCAAGCAGAGCCCTCACTGCTTCCAACAGCGGCAGTGGTAAGATCGCAATTTAGGAGATTGTGGCATTCCTCCTAATAATACATGTAATACTACTTACTACTATGGGCTGCTAACCTGGATGTCTATAAAGACACTGACTATAAGGAAAGTGGAGATGTAAACAAATTATAGTTGGTATTTCTCTGGAGAGAAGGATGAGACGTGTTTCCAAAGGCGATTGAACTTTATTTTGTCTTAAGGACATTAATTGGCTGTTCCCATTATTTTGCTTTTCATTAGACAGAGTTCTAGCTACAGTAAATAAATTTTTTAAGAGCACATTTTTAAATTACTATTGAATATTTAAATACATTTTTACTGTGTATTTTTATTGTGCAACTTTATTTTTTATATATGTGTATGTGGATTTATTCCAGATTAAAAACTGTTTTCAATTTGTAATTTCTATGCACTCCTTGTTATTGAAAGTTAGTCAATACTATATAGTATAACAGATTTACTCTTGTAGGAGTAGCTGAAAATTACAATGAAGTTACACAACCACCTTTTTCATTCTTATTAACTGTAATACTTATGCGCCTGAATTTTATCTGTTTGTTTGTTATGTGGAGAAGTTGCCCATAGCAACAAATCAGAGTTAAATTATAATTTTATTAAATGTGCTAGATAAATAATAGCTAGAAGCTGATTTGTTATTCTAAGGGAGCAAACTGATCTGGCTTCAAATTCTCTATTGGCTGATGTCACCCCACATTTATACACAAGTAAACAGTTATTAACTTATCTAAGAATGACGACTCTGAGACATACAGTATTGGCAGGATAAAGGGTCAGCATTATTTATTTATCTAAGTTAAAATGAGGAAAAGGTATGTTGGTGAAGAAATAATGGCCCATATACTATAACTCTCTACTCAAACAAATTAGATTAGGACACCTGCCAGCCCATGACATCATCAATACCTAGATGGGATTCACCTGCCATCCAAACGCCATCAACTCAATGCCTAGATGGGGGCCAACTACCAGCCCATCACCATCAACTCAATGCCTAGATGGGGGCCTATTGCTAGCCCATCACCATCAACTAAATGCCTAGATGGGGGGCCAACCACTAGCCCATCACCATCAACTCAATGCCTAGATGGGGGCCAACCACTAGCCCATCACCATCAACTCAATGCCTAGATGGGGGCCAACTGCTAGCCCATCACCATCAACTCAATGCCTAGATGGGATTTAAATGCCAGCCCATCACCATCAATTCAATGCCTAGATGAGGGCCTACTGCAAGCCCATCACCAACAATGTAAGTTATCCAAACTCCCCTTCTCTTAACACACAAAAAGCCCACCTGGACGGACAATGCCGATGGCCGCAGTAGAGTAGAATCAGCATAAAACGTGAATTGGTGGGGAAGGCACCTTAAGACATACATCAAGGCAGCTACTGCTGCCATTCTTTCCTGAAAATAAGCTGACAATAACTAAAAAAAAGGCAAGGGTGGGAGGGTGGTTAAGGTCAGATACCTCCCAGCAGCAGGAATAGTAATATGAAGCACTAAACACTCCAACAACTCAACCACATGGCCCTAATAGGCCATGACCAAAACACATTACTTAAAGACAAACCTCTTAACAAACATTAACCCCTTGCTACAAGCTGTGTGCTGACCCTACCCTTGAGGTTTAAATTACGCAAGGCATATAAAAATGCCTTCTGTCTCCTTTCTTAGAGAGAGGGCTAACGGTTCTTATCTGCATGGCATGACATTGCTACAGCTTTGTAGGGGATCTAATTCTCCTATTACCATGCAAGGACGATGTAGGATCAGACATCTTGATCTCCATCTGATCCGTAATTAGACAATGGAAATGGCAATGAGAAAATGGAAGTGTATATAATTAAGAAGGTGCTTGAAATATAGAGGCTGCACAGATTGTCAGGATAATGTAATAAAAATAATGCTCAAATTTAGAGTAAATTGAGAAAATAGTTTTTGTTTAAACCTCTGACATTTTCTGTACTGGGGAAAACTTCTCATAAATCTCTGTACTATTGGACATTTATGTTCAAGGCGTAAACACTCTTTTCAATGTGAACAAACTAATTTGTTCTATTGATTTGACAATTAACATAACACAAGATAAGTGGCAACATTTAAATTCTGGATTTACTTTATTGGTCAAACTGCAGACTACAGTACACGCACAGTGGTTTGACCACAATCCTGTCAAGCTAAAAAATATACAGTAAATATATTTTCGAGAAATTAAAAAGTTTTGTAATGTTCATTTCAAAAGCTACATAAAACACTGAACACATTGCCCCAGATTAATGAACTGATCTGCTGTCATACTTATAAAGATATATAAATAGTATTTTATCAAAATATTTATTGCCCTAAACTATGTACTGACTACTATTTTATAATAAGCATAAGATATTAATTTTTTGGACATTTTGTAGAGACATTTTGTAAGGTGTATTAAGCCGCAAAGAAATAGTGTTACATTTATGGAAATTATTATATGTAATTAATTACACTGTGAATGTGCTAAAATAGTATCAAATATTAAAGCAATCGGTTAGTAAAGAGGATCAGAACACAGGAGAAATGCAGGTACTCACACTGATCGGAATGACTGCCAGTGCCCAAGCAGTATTAAAATTGTGGAAAATCACTAACATATTTTATTGTATTATATAGTTAAAGAAAAAAAAGGAAAATAGTTTTTTGGGAGTTTACTCACATTGCAATTAAGGCCCTCATTCAGAGCCACTCGTTAACAGCAGTACGCTCGTTGCGTTCCGATGTTGAATAACCGCGCATGCGTCGGTGTAACACTGCGTACTGCAGATTGCGAGTTTTTTGGGACTCGTTCCTAAAATAGCGTACAGGAAGTGACATGTCAAATGTGATTGACAGAACAGGGCGTTTTAGGGTGTTGACGAGGGTGGAGATGGAAAAACGCAGGCGTGGCGAGGCGTTTTTGGGGCGTACATACATTAGCAGATGCGAGCGTAAAATGTGTACGGACCGACTCCTACGTCACTGGATGATCCTCTTTCCCTTCCAAATGCTCGCACAGCTTAGGGTCTGGATTACTCGACCACATTGGCGATGGCCTTCTCCTCCGTCCCTGGACTCCACGATGTTGTTGCGATTAATCGCGGGCGGGCAGAAAAGCAATTAGTGTTGGATTGAGAACCGGCTTGGTATGTGTTTTGAAATCAGTTTTTGGGGATAGCACAAAACGTACGCAGGTGGAACTCAGAGCTGCTAATGTCAGGATGACACAGTCAATTTGCGTACATTTGGGGGGGTTTATTTGGGCAGCAATTTGGTGGTTAGGGCCTATTGTAACAATAATTTCATCATGTTTTCAGTTTCGCACCATTTTATTTGTGCCTCTTGAATTTGCCGAATTATATGAATTTTTAAACGTTCCTTAAAGAGCCCTTTTTTTTTTTTTTTTTTTTTTTTGGGCCGAGTTTTTGCCTTTTGGCCCAGGATTAAATGTAACCCATTTGTACAATAATTTCACAATCCAATGTCATTGTTTAATTTCCAATTTATTGCTCAAACAAAAAAACTTATTTTAAAAATTTTGGGGACATCTTTTTTGCCCAAAGATATGTTCCCAAATCAAACAAATTGGCCCAACATAACTGTTGACATAAACATACATCAAAAAAATAAAAACATTTCACAAGAAAGGAGAGGGAAGTTTTGACCCGAAAGGAATATGAGCCAAGCACAGAAGGATTGTGGGAAAAGTCACCATTGCTGTCACCGTTTTTTCACCCGTTTGGATGGGGGAGGGAGGGCGCCAGACCGGGTCCGGGATGTCATCGGGCTGGCCTGTCCAGAGGCAGATGTTGTGGCCTCTGGACTAGGCACAGGGCTAGGCACATTTGGAGGATTGGCTGATGTTGTGCCAGAGGTGGAGGATCCTGATGTTCCGGCAGGAAGGGAAGTCGGCTCCACCATGTGCTGGCGAACGAGCTGCTCCAGGGCATTGGCGATGCGGATGTTGGCCCTGGTATTTTCCACCAGGGCCTGACCAATGGTCTCGTTGGCCGCAGCATTTTGCTCCAGGGCCTCAGCCACCCGTAGCAGACTGGCGTCCATCCTCTGCAGAATCTCCGTATGGGAATCCGATTTGAAATTGAGTTCTGTGAGGAGGGCCACTGCCTGCGAGGGGGATTGTCCTGGACTGGCTTCTGCAGGGTCCTCAGCCAGATGTACTGGTTCCTCCCCTGCAGAGCCAGCAGAAATTCGGCGGCCAAGGCTCCCCTCTGGAGCAGACTCATCCGCCTGTGTCTCTGTCAGGAAAAAAGAGTAAAGCCTCACATTACAATCTACATATTGGCACAATAACATTTCAGAGTTGATGACATCCAAAGATTTACCTGGGACAACATGAGGAGCCGCAAAGTCTGGCATGTCCGTATCCATGTTGGACACGCCAAACACCTCCACAGGCTGCACACACCCCTGTGCCAGCTCTTCTAAATCTGTCAACTCCAATGACACAGGGGTGGGACCCCCACCTGTCCCCCTTGCATGCCTAGCCCTGTCCGCGAGTTTTTGTTTAAAGCGATATTTGAAGTCGCCCCATCTGTGGGAAAAAATGGAAGCCATTATCCTTTGGTTTAAAATGGGGTTTGTTTTTAGGGGGGGCAAGGGTTTACTTACCGCCGTTTGACATCCCGGGCTAGACGGACATAATCACCCACCCTATTGACAGCAACGGCTACCTCTTCCCACATTCTCCACTTCTGGCTTAGACTCATATTCCTGTCTGCCTGTGGCAGGATGTCCACACACTTCTGGATCAAAACCTCCATCTCCTTTCTTGTGAAATGTGGCTGCCTTTTTTTTTTGGCCGCTTTGGCCGGAATACTGGGCCCAGCAGCCTCTTCCATGTCATCCTCCTCACCTATTTGTGTAAATTTACAGAATTCACAAAATCACAACTTGCCTAATCTTATGTTTCAAATTAATCGTTGATAGAAAATGCATGAAAGACTTACCGCCTGACTCTTGGGCATTTTTTCCCTGGTCTGTCGCCATGTCTGAGGTCCAAACAAGAAATACACCAGAATTTGAATGTGTTTTCGTGACGTATTTATACATGCGTCCTTATTTTGCGGCCGCATCATTGATTGTGCGGCCCTATGATCCCTTCCTTAATTTGTGCGGGAAACGAAACACTATTTATGGCTTGGTGTGTCTCAAGTCGAGGTGGCGTTTTTGGATTGTTGGAGGTTATCTTGGCTGGAGTTTATTGATTGCGTAGAAAGGAGTTGGCGGTTGTAGATTCGTTTGTTGGTTTGATTTGCGTTTTTTTTTTCCGTTATCTTTGTTGGTTTATATTTTTGGGACCTCGTTTCTTGATTTGGTAAGTTTTGTGAAGTCTAACTTTTGTTCAATTGTTGTTTCATTGTGTTTCTTATTTTTTTAAAATTTTGGGATCCATAATTTCTTCTATTTTAGATTTTGTTTATTTTCGACCCAAAAGACCTTTTGATTTTGACTCATATATTTGCTCTTGGTAAGTCCATTTTTTATCTTGTATTTGCAAACTAATTAGCGCATTTTTAGTAGTTACTCTTGGGACTTGTATTAGCGAACTAATTAGCGCATTTTTAGTAGTTACTCTTGGGACTTGTATTAGCGAACTAATTAGCGCATTTTTAGTAGTTACTCTTGGGACTTGTATTTGCGAACTAATTAGCGCATTTTTAGTAGTTACTCTTGTGACTTGTATTAGCGAACTAATTAGCGCATTTTTAGTAGTTACTCTTGGGACTTGTATTTGCGAACTAATTAGCGCATTTTTAGTAGTTACTCTTGTGACTTGTATTAGCGAACTAATTAGCGCATTTTTAGTAGTTACTCTTGGGACTTGTATTAGCGAACTAATTAGCGCATTTTTAACAGCTTAATAATCATTCTAACTTTTTGGTGGTTTCTCTTTCGCTTTTTGTGCCAACATTTCGACCCATTTTGATGTACTGTGTTAAATGTCGCTTTGCTGTTTTGCTAAATGGGTGTTTGGCATATTTTAACTTTGGTCTAGCACAAAATTTGTAAACAAAAATGCACAGAGTGAAATGTGTCAAGTAATTTTGGTGTTTATTTTCAGTTTGGACGTATCATGACAATACCCCGGCATGTAAGCAGCAATGGATGGTATCATCAAGCTAAGTTGTTTTAATATAGTTTTGGGGTGGGTCAAAAGCCTTACTTTAAAATCTTTGAATTTCAGGTTGATCTGGGGCGGATTGTTCTGGCCATGCTCCCGGAAGCCGACCAACCTCAATCTCGTCCCAGGCGTAGGCATCGTAGGCATGCAAGGCCCCAGATATTTCGAACACGTGTCACCCTTTTTGGAATGCCCGATGATGAGGTTTTAAGACGCTACCGTCTACCTCCCAAAATCATCATAGACACTCTCTCATTAATAGAAAGTGATCTTGAGCGGCAAATTGACAGTCCAACAGCAATACCACCACTTACGCAATTTATGGCGGTGTTACATTTCTGTGCCTCAGGATCGTTTCAAACAACAGTGGGAATAGTGGCGGGCATCTCCCAATCCTCCTTTTCCCGGATCCTGAGGGCAGTGATGGAGGCACTTTTCAAGCACCTCCATCATTTTATTCAAATGCCTTTGGATATGGGTGCCCTTAGTGTGGCCAAGGCCAATTTTTACCAAATAGCTGCCTTCCCACACATCATAGGGGTTGTGGATGGTACTCACATACCACTTCAGCCTCCAGCCCGGCTGGAGGCCATATTTAGAAACAGGAAACACTATCACTCCCTGAATGTAATGGTGGTATGTGATGCCTCCCTCCAGATCCTGTCCCTGAATGCTAAATTACCCGGAAGTGCACATGACTCCTTCGTCATCCGGCAATCAGGGATATGGCACAAATTAACCAACCTACAAGCTGGTGATGCGTGGCTTCTGGGTAAGTGGAGACCTTTAGTACATAACAATGTTAAGCTTGATACACAGTGTTCCTGATGTTGTCAATTCTTTTCCATAGGAGACAGTGGATATCCTTGCATGTCCTGGCTGCTCACTCCTTATTTGGCTCCCACACCAGGCCCACAAAGTGCATTTAATTCGGCACTTACAGCCACCAGGCAAGTGGTGGAGCGCTGTATCGGCCTTTTAAAAGGCCGATTCAGATGCCTCCACCGCTCTGGTGGCGAGCTCATGTATTTGCCGGATATGGTGTCGAAAATTGTGGTCCTGTGTGGGATATTTCACAACATCGCCATAAGGAGTGGTGTCCCAATGCAGCCAGAGGATGCCTTACCTGAGGATGGCCCCCCCGAGGTTGGTCGGAGGTCAGTATGTGGGGGGGCCATACGCGATGATGTGGTGGCCAGATTTTTTAGGTAAGTTTGAACAAAACAGTGTTTTAACCTAATGTGTTTGTGTTTGTTTGCGAACATCTAATTTTGTTTTCTTTTTTTCAACATCTTCGGTTTGTTCACATAATCTTTGGCACTACAACGCTCACTACTTCATGCTACCCTTACCAAACCTGGATCTGCTCATTTTGGGAATATATTCTGGAACCCATATCGCAACGCCATGTTTGTGGAATCATTTTGGCATGGTCCTTCCTCAACCAGTTCTTGATTTGTTTATTTTGGTTTTTTTTTTATTGGGTATGTGTTGTATTTGAGATTCTCACTGTGTGTTTTTTTTGTGAGTGACCACTTTGATTTCTCAGTTATGTTGTGAATAAATGTTTGGAGAGTTAAATGTTCTTCCTTTTTTTGGACGTTACCAGCAAGTTTAACCAGGTTAACACACCTTACATTTGACTAAGGGGTAATCCAGTACTGACGCCAGTCGAGCAAAAATTAAATATGTTTTCAGGTTCCCAACCCACACCAAAAGGAAGCCTGTCCAATCATTTGGCTTTGTAAGATTCGCCTAAGCAGCTTGCCCACCAACTAGGAACCTGTAAAATGTAGAAATATCTAATTGCCACTACACACAAAAAGGGAAATGACATTGTTACTGTTATGTGTTTCTTGAGGGTGTTTTACATACAAATACAAAACCCAATCTAATTTTTAAAAAATGCAAAACCTTGCAGGAACAGTCTACTTATGTCAGGGTTAACTATCTTTGGTTTTGAAAAAACGAATGAGGCAGAACGTATATTAGAAATAAACAATTTATTTTGAAAAAGATAAAAACAAAAAAAAACTACTGCCGAAGGATGCCAGACAGCCGGTCAAGGGCCACAAGCACCCCAATTACATTTTGGCGCATGTGTGCCACACAATGTTGGACCTCTTGCCGACGCCTCTGTTCCTCTGTGGGTGAGAAAAGTGTGTGGATTAATCAAACAATAGGGAATCCACATTAAAAAAACAAAAACACAACGAAATCACTCCAAAACCAAAATTTAAAAAAAAAGGGGTGCTGCAAAAATTACAAGGCCTATGTAGAAATACCCACAGGTGTGATATGTGTATGTTGAAATCAGCAGGAAGAGGTAAAGGCAAACTGCTAAATCATCAAAAAAGAACCCAAAAATCACGAATAAAGGAACGACACATGATTACATACAAACAGTTTGTGGTTAAAAAAAACGCAAAAGAAAAACATACCGGTAGCCAAAACGGCAGATCCCGAAGTCCCTCCATCTTCATCCTCGGAGGAGCCTTCATTCCCCAAAGAACGGGGCGGGGTTATCACGGACTCCAGGGAGGGGGTAATTGGAAGAGGGGTGGTTGGAGGAGAGGGGGAAGGGGGACGGAGGGGAAGGAGGCCCGACAGTTCCGGGAGAGGCTCTTGGAAGGCTTGGGAGGAGGGGGGAATAGGGGAATTATTTGGGGTGGAGTGTTGGCTGGGGGTGGGTGAGAGTGGGCGGGACCGCCATCTGGCCGGACGGTGACGGCGTAGTCTTGCCTGTCCCCCTAAAAGATGTCAAACAAATTGTGGTTAGTTTCTGGCCAAATCCTGCCCAAATAACATTTTAAAATCACCCACCACCAACAAAAAACATGCAAATATGAGTAGAATGAATATATCAGAAATAGAGGGAAAACATGGTCATGCAGATATGAGGAGAATGAATAAATAGGACAGACATAAAAACATGCACACGCAGATATGATGAGAATGAAAAAATAGGACAGACATGAAAACATGCACACGCAGTTTGCCCCACAAAGACAAACATGAAAACCACAATACATAACACTTACTTTCCAATATCTGCATGCGAAAGCATGCCAGCAAGCGGGGCGTTCGCCGTTGCAGGTCAGACCACCTGCGCTCCAGCTGGCCGATGTTGCGGCGTGAGCCGAAGGAGCGCAGGCGGGCCCGTGCCTCCGCATACGCGGAACGCTTCTGCCGGTTGGTGATGGGTGGAGGCTGGCTGGTGATACGCCGATCCAGCACCTCCGTTAGCACCAGCAGCTCGCGCCTGGTGAATGCGGAGGCTCTCATGATGGCAATGGTGTTTTTCTTAAAATTAATTTTTGATAAAGTGTGCCAAAAATTTCTGATTGGCTAATGTAGCTTGGAAATTAACAGGAGCAATTTGATTGGTTAGTGTATGAGTCATGTGTTCGACAGGGCCAGAAATCTCTGGAGAGTTATGATAGGCTTGATACAGTGACATGCGTAAGCAAATTTAAATAAAGAAATGAACCCCGGAAAATATGCGGGGATCCACAGCAATAGAACAATTGTCTCATTGTGGCTAACATGATTTTTGAGCAATAAAAGCGAATGTTTAAGCCGTACGTATTCTGCGGGTAAACACAAACACGGACAAGAGTAAAGTTTCTTGCATTGTGTTGAAAAAAAAAAAACATTAAGCTAATTGATACATTGATTGGCATGATACGATTGATGGAGGTAGGCAGAATAAAGGAGCAGGTAATCGACATCTGACATGGCCTCTTCCGGTTTATACTTGTGCGTGCGTTCCCTTCAAGCCATTTCGGGGATGTACGCTCGCTATTTCGCACGCTCGTTAGTTAGAGTAGGGGTCGTCTGAGTTTGGGGAGGATTTTTAGATGCGATCGAAAATACGAGCGAGCCCTTGAATTTAAATATTTTTGTACGTACGCCTAACGTACGTGCGCCCGCTTGCGAGTGGCTCTGAATGAGGGCCTAAATTTATAAAATTAAATAAATGCAGTTAAATAAATTAAATGTTAAAATGTCAATAAACATATTCACATTTCCTTACATGAATCAAAACTGAAGTAATTGTATTTCAAGACCAAAAATGTTCCCATATTATTATACATTTTTCTTCAAATTCTTATTTTTATTAGAGTCCTATTGTTACATTAGACCTACAGAGCAATGAAGTTATGGATACATTAAATTTCACTCAGTTGTCAGTATACAGAACCGCAAAAACCAATTCAATTAAGTAAGGGGTAAACAGGACTAAAACCATCGGGGAGTGACAGTTCTGCTAGATTAACTTTCTCTACTGAAGATTAATACACTGCTCAATTTCCATTACAGAGCAGACTTTTTCTTATCATTAATACTTCATCTAATAGTGAAATTTTAAGAGATTTTTATGAAAGTGCAAATTTTTGCTGGAATTTAAAACCATGAGCTCTTCTGTCAGTATGTGACTTGGATCTTTTTTGTCGTTAAACTAAAGTTGAGTAATCCTGGGGTCTATGCATTAAAATGTACCAGATAAGGCCTATATTCTATTGCTTCTTAAAATGGCAATAGACAATTACCTGTTTCCGGATTCTCTCTTTAAAATATTCCTCTGGCAGTTGAGCAATACTCGGCTGCCTGGATGATACTGGCCCGGGCGGTAAGGGTTGACTTACAATTTGGCCAGGTCAGTCTCATGCATGCACAAAGTTTTCAGTTCCACCTACTGCAGTAAAAAAAAAAAAAAAAGAAAACAGTAAAAATTAGATTAAAAGTATTTTAAAAATTAAAACATTTAAATACCATAGCTAAATTTAAAAAAAATTAAATGTTTTCATTTATTTTCTTCTTTTATCATCATCCTCATCCTGCCGCAAACCACAGGCATGGGTTACCTTTGGAAAAAGGACGTCTATCACTGGGGAAGACCCTTTAATACAGAAGTTCCCAAACTCTGTCATTACTGTCCAGGTTTTAAGGATATCCATGCTTGAGCCCAAAGGGTAAATCAAATTGACTGAGGTACTAATTAATTCACCTGTGCTAAAGTATGGAAATCCTTAAAATGTGGACCTTAATGGCGGAGTTTGGGAAACTCTGGCCCTCATTCAGAGGTGGTCGCAAGAAGCGATCGCTCTCTCCGAATGAGGGCGGCCGCTTCCTTCCTTTTTTTTAATGCGGCCTCCTGGTCGCTAGCTAAGCTGTGGGTTACTACCCACAGCTTAGCGACCGACCAGGTTGATAGTCGCGATGGTGAACACCATCGCAACTATCGGGGCTTGCGACGAGACCCTAAGGTTGGGTCTCGGCAAGCGCAAGCCCCAGGGAGCTGCCTGCTCTGATCTGATGATGTCAGTGCGGCCGCCCACAAACCAGTAGGCATTCCTTAACCACCTTGGAAACCACCCCCCCGGCCCGCCTACAAAACGAGCTGTCGATCACCATCGACAGCTGCCCCTTTTGTAGTGAGCTCCGGAGCGAGAGAGTTTCTCTCTCGCTCCGGGGCTTGCGCACGCGCAGTGCGGCTGCTGTGTGTGCGCAGGGCTAACCATCGACCCGGTAGCGAGTGCATCGGCGCTTGCGACCGGGTCTGAATGAGACCCTCTGTCTTAATGTATCCGTATGTTCTGGAGATATGGCTTTACGCTCCTAATTATATAAACTCCTTTGTCTCTTTATAGAATACTGGTACTTTGTATTTATTGTACTGTACGCTGGGTCCCACTTAAACCCAGGCCACTGGTAGGGGGAGGGGGGAAGCACGCCTCAGTCTTCCATTGTGTATGGCAGACAGAACAGAACATCCTGGATTATTATATAGGTGTCACTCCAGGGCCGTAGCAAGACAATATTCTACCTGGTGCTGGCCCCATGCCCGTGAACATATGAAGTCACGATGTAATGATGAGGGGGTGCGGGCCACCAGAACCAGGAAGGAGCAATGCACCAGGAGCATCATAAAGATGCTCCAGGTGGCTCTCTAGGCTACAAGGTGCCATTACAGCCACCCTACAATACAAACCTGGTGCCACAGGGGAGCAAAAGTGCTGTCTCCTAAGCCCTGTGCTCTGGCAGTGACTGCAACACTTACCAACCACTAGCTGAGGACCTGTGTCACTCATTCAACTCACTGAACAGACAACCCCCTAGTCTGGCAATCGAATGGAGTAGCCAGATTGCGTTTGTTTTGACAATGTTACAGAAGATTCTGTTGGTTCTCAAGGGGCAAAAAGGTTAAATTCTTATTTTCAACTACAAAGTAAAAATAAAAACAATTGTACTGTATAGGACTTGGATTTGACTGCAAGACAACAGTTTTCTGGTCACAAGGGAGTCTCACCAGAAGCCTGATGGTTAACAGAGTTCCAAATCACAAGACAAGCCAAACTACAAAAGGTTACGAACAGGCAGCAGTAAAACACACAGTAGTCAAGAAAAGGCTGGACACAGTGTAGGCTGATATGAGGCAAATACCTTTTTCGCTACCTCCTGCAGAAGGCGGCATCTAGGTGCTGGAGCGTGGCGCCACGATTACGACATCGTTGGCCCAGCACAAATTGCATCATCAAGCCACCCAGACCACCCACTTTCCGAGCTGACGGCAATCAAAGTTCTGCTTGAGACTTGCCTAATGTTGCCAGAGTCCAGGAGAGCCACCCAAAAATCTGGAGTTTCCTGGACAATCTGGGACAGTAGGCAAGTATGAACTAGTGAGAATGATCAAACTTTCTAAAGAGAACAGGTGGAGAAGTTACCTATATAGAGCAATCCAGTTTGAGCTATCATTTTATAGAATGTACTAGACAAATGACAAACCTTCCCAGAAGCCAGGTGGAGCAACTGAGATCAGGGTCCAGTAACCATCGAGGAAATACAGTATTTGTCTAACTTTGCAAAGTGTTGCGTTGGAAAGATAGAAGGGAAACAGAAGGGGGTATATAGGAAGACCATTACTCTAATTGCCCTTACAAGGAAAACATGAAGTCCACAGAAGAATCACAGCTACTGTAAGACACTGGGCTGTATGTTCACTGCCCATAAACCAACAGCAACAGACATACAACAAAAGGGCTCCATAATGCTGCTATTCAACAGACTGCATATCTATTGTAATACTAGCCATCTATCATTAAGGGAAATTCTAGTCATTCATGTGTCATATACCGGGGATGTAGTTAGGAAGACGGTGGTCGAAATGCCGACCGCCGGTTTCCCGACTGTGGTTTCCCGGCATGGGACTAATGATAGGCATCTACATACCGACGCCTATCCTCAGCCCCATGCCAAATCCCGACACCCAGCTTACCGATTGTAGGTAAGCCAGGCGTCGGGGGTGCTTAGCCGCGGGGGGGGGAGGGTTAGGATTAGGGACTCCCGGGGGGGGACTTAGGGTTAGGCACCCCCCCCGGAGGGTTAGGTCTAGGCTAGGGGTAGGGGCGGCTAGGGTCAGGCACCACCGTGGGGAGGGTAGGTTTAGGCGCCCCCAGGAAGGTTAGGGTGCGGGGAGGGGGGTTAGGTTTAGGAATCCCTGGGGGGAGGCTAGGGTTAGGCACCCCTAAGGGAGGGTTGGGGGGAGAGAGGGGAGGGTTAGGGGTGTTACTTACTGCAGTCGGGATCTTCAGCTGCCGGCCTTCCGGCATCAGTATTTCATTCGCCGGGCTTAGGTCCGACGGTGATTAATACCGATTCCCATATACAGTATTCCTGTTTATTTTTATTATATTTACCTTGTGAATATACGACTGACAAATGATGGGCTCCACAGGATCATTTATCCTCCATATACTGGTGAACATGAAGCTGGGTAAATTAGACTTATACATACTTGCCAACTCTCCCTGATTGTCAGGGAGACTCCCTGACATAGCAGCAATCTCCCTGTCTCCCTGAAGAGTCTAGCAATCTCCCTGATTGCACCTTACCCCCATTATGTAGCTGTTATATAAAAAAACAGAGATTTATGCATTCAAATGGGATCATTAGTATCATTTCCCTGCATTGGTTATGAGGCACAATTATCCCTATATCTACATGCATTTTCTGAAAAGTATCAGTGTGTTTTCATCAACAAGTAGATATTAACTGCTTTGGGGCTCATTTACATATAGATGTAAATCAATTTTATGGCACGCCTCTAAGATGTAGCAGTGTTGCTATCACAATCTCCTTGAAATGCTTTTTCAAAAGTAGGCAAGCATGGACTTAGAACAGACCAACTGTATACAGTGGTCGGAATTCAATTGTTTACGCGGTCCGGATCTCCCGTCTAAAGTGACTGGAGATCGCGGGCCGCTATTCAATTGCTGCCATTTTTCACGCTAATCGCGCCCAAAGTGGTCGGGTTTAGCCGCGTAACGCAGCTACCCCGACCAAAGTGCTGGGCGCGACCGCGAAAAGTGATGTTTGGGCGCCGAAACAGGTCACTTTTCGCACATTTCAGCTCTCGCCCCCCTGGGGCTGCGAGCTGAAATGGAGCGCTGATAACTGATCGCGCCCGACAGGAGAAACAATTGAATAGCTCCGTCGGGTGCGATGGGGGCAGGAAATATTTGAATTCCGCCCAGTATGTTTATATCTTACAGACAATCCACAAACTCTGTAAATCCCAGGTTTGACCGTCAGCCCATAATGCTCACTGTGTGTTATTCATTTATGTCTATTATTTTATAGATGAAGGAATTTGAACTGGATTTGTCACTGGGCTGACAACAGACAGCCCCATTATACACCATATGTTGTTTCACCGATACTCCTGAGCAGTATAACTCCTACTAGTGGGAGACAACTGGCAGCAATATAAAGCGGTTCTGTGATCCATTTTTTCCAGTGTCTTCAAGTTGACATTGTGCAGCTCAGTGTGGGAATGTGTAGAGCTGTGCGCCAGACAGATCACAGGCTGCTGGGAAACAAAGTCTAGCCTTGATGGATTGTGCCTTATCCCCAACTCATAGGGGGAATATATGATTTCAACCTCTTTACGTTTAGTCATGAACATGGAGATTACAGTACTATGATGAAAAATGTGTTTCAAGGAGATATTCAATTAATTGAACTGTTAAATGAAAGGTAAATATCACTTTAACTGATGTAAAGTCGCAGGCAAGGCAGCTGTCAAGCGATGCTTTGCCACTGCGCGTGCGCGTAAATCTCTAACAACTCCTACGGACCATGTGTTACACGGTGTGTACACACAGAGGCACTGTTTCTTGGCTGTGACAGGGATGTGCTGGGAATTGTAGTCCGTGGTCTGTCTGTGCAATGATATGTGCATCATACTTGCCTACCCTACCGATTTGGTCGGGAGCCTCCCGAAAATCGGGTGCCGCTCCCGGGAAGGCAGGCAAGTCTCCCGACCTCCGACGACGTGTCTGCAACCCACGAACTTGTAAGTATAAAGCCCGGCAGCGGGGGAGCTGGTGACGCGATTCGCGCTGAATTGCGTCATCGTGGCTCCGCCCCCTGCTCCACAATGCCATTAATATCGGCATTGTGAAGAGGGGCGGAGCCATGATGACGCGATCGTGCTGTCACGCCCCCATGCTCCGCCCCCAATGACGAGTCGCTGCCGGGTCCGGCCCCCTTTGACGCGCCACGCCCCCTGCTCTGAAAGCCCGACAGCTCCCTCCCGGAAGGAGGGAGCTAAATGTCGGCAAGTCTGATGTGCATACACTTTAGCATGGTGCTCATTGTGGGCTAATACAGATTTATTATGCATTTTACTTTGCTAATGTGCCTCATCAACCACCCAAGCAATTGTAAGTAGGGGTGAGCGGGTTCGGATTTCTGAAATCCGAACCCCCCCGAGCCCCCCCGATCCGAGTCCGATCCGAGTCAGGCTCGACTTTTCCCGCCTGACTCGGATCTGAAATCGAGGCAAAACGTCATCTTCCCGCCTTCCGAGTCTCGCGGGTTTTGGATCCTATATAAGGTACACACGTCGGCGCCATTTTCTCACTCGGCTGTGGACAGTGAAGAGGGAGGGTGGGAGTTAGGGCTGTGTAGTGTAGTGTAGTGTAGTGCTGCTGTTGTCCACTACTTCAAAGTCCATAGGGGCTGGCTGTGTTGTGCTGTGCTGCTGTTGTTAATAGGGGCTGTGTCCACTACTTCAAAGTCCATAGGGGCTGGCTGGACTGTGTTGTGCAGTCAGTTCTCCATAGGGGCTGTGTCCACTCCAAAGTCCTGTGCAGTGTCCCAGTCCTAAAGGAGTGCTGTAGTGTTGTCCAGGGGGTGCTCTGTCCATCAGGGGTGCTCCCCCCAAGTGCTAAAAAAATAATATATTTTCTGTGTTTGTGAATTGTGTGCGCAGTAGCCGCACGTGCATCAACAAAGTAGTGCCAAGCGTGCGCCTGTGTCATAAGTAAAGGGCCGGCTGGCTTGACCGTTAAGGGTGCTGTAACCCCCGAAAGTACACTCCAGTCCAAACCAAAAAAAAATTATTTTCTGTGTTTGTGAATTGTGTGCGCAGTAGCCGCACGTGCATCAACAAAGTAGTGCCAAGCGTGCGCCTGTGTCATAAGTAAAGGGCCGGCTGGCTTGACCGTTAAGGGTGCTGTAACCCCCGAAAGTACACTCCAGTCCAAACCAAAAAAAAAATTATTTTCTGTGTTTGTGAATTGTGTGCGCAGTAGCCGCACGTGCATCAACAAAGTAGTGCCAAGCGTGCGCCTGTGTCATAAGTAAAGGGCCGGCTGGCTTGACCGTTAAGGGTGCTGTAACCCCCGAAAGTACACTCCAGTCCAAACCAAAAAAAAAATTATTTTCTGTGTTTGTGAATTGTGTGCGCAGTAGCCGCACGTGCATCAACAAAGTAGTGCCAAGCGTGCGCCTGTGTCATAAGTAAAGGGCCGGCTGGCTTGACCGTTAAAGGGTGCTGTAACCCCCGAAAGTACACTCCAGTCCTAACCAAAAAAAAATTATTTTCTGTGTTTGTGAATTGTGTGCGCAGTAGCCGCACGTGCATCAACAAAGTAGTGCCAAGAGTGCGCCTGTGTCATAAGTAAAGGGCCGGCTGGCTTGACCGTTAAGGGTGCTGTAACCCCCGAAAGTACACTCCAGTCCAAACCAAAAAAAAAATTATTTTCTGTGTTTGTGAATTGTGTGCGCAGTAGCCGCACGTGCATCAACAAAGTAGTGCCAAGCGTGCGCCTGTGTCATAAGTAAAGGGCCGGCTGGCTTGACCGTTAAGGGTGCTGTAACCCCCGAAAGTACACTCCAGTCCAAACCAAAAAAAAAATTATTTTCTGTGTTTGTGAATTGTGTGCGCAGTAGCCGCACGTGCATCAACAAAGTAGTGCCAAGCGTGCGCCTGTGTCATAAGTAAAGGGCCGGCTGGCTTGACCGTTAAGGGTGCTGTAACCCCCGAAAGTACACTCCAGTCCAAACCAAAAAAAAAATTATTTTCTGTGTTTGTGAATTGTGTGCGCAGTAGCCGCACGTGCATCAACAAAGTAGTGCCAAGCGTGCGCCTGTGTCATAAGTAAAGGGCCGGCTGGCTTGACCGTTAAGGGTGCTGTAACCCCCGAAAGTACACTCCAGTCCAAACCAAAAAAAATATTATTTTCTGTGTTTGTGAATTGTGTGCGCAGTAGTCGCACGTGCATCAACAAAGTAGTGCCAAGCGTGCGCCTGTGTCATAAGTAAAGGGCCGGCTGGCTTGACCGTTAAAGGGTGCTGTAACCCCCAAAGTACACTCCAGTCCAAACCAAAAAAAAAATTATTTTCTGTGTTTGTGAATTGTGTGCGCAGTAGCCGCACGTGCATCAACAAAGTAGTGCCAAGCGTGCGCCTGTGTCATAAGTAAAGGGCCGGCTGGCTTGACCGTTAAGGGTGCTGTAACCCCCGAAAGTACACTCCAGTCCAAACCAAAAAAAAAATTATTTTCTGTGTTTGTGAATTGTGTGCGCAGTAGCCGCACGTGCATCAACAAAGTAGTGCCAAGCGTGCGCCTGTGTCATAAGTAAAGGGCCGGCTGGCTTGACCGTTAAAGGGTGCTGTAACCCCCGAAAGTACACTCCAGTCCTAACCAAAAAAAAATTATTTTCTGTGTTTGTGAATTGTGTGCGCAGTAGCCGCACGTGCATCAACAAAGTAGTGCCAAGAGTGCGCCTGTGTCATAAGTAAAGGGCCGGCTGGCTTGACCGTTAAGGGTGCTGTAACCCCCGAAAGTACACTCCAGTCCAAACCAAAAAAAAAATTATTTTCTGTGTTTGTGAATTGTGTGCGCAGTAGCCGCACGTGCATCAACAAAGTAGTGCCAAGCGTGCGCCTGTGTCATAAGTAAAGGGCTGGCTGGCTTGACCGTTAAGGGTGCTGTAACCCCCGAAAGTACACTCCAGTCCAAACCAAAAAAAAAATTATTTTCTGTGTTTGTGAATTGTGTGCGCAGTAGCCGCACGTGCATCAACAAAGTAGTGCCAAGCGTGCGCCTGTGTCATAAGTAAAGGGCCGGCTGGCTTGACCGTTAAGGGTGCTGTAACCCCCGAAAGTACACTCCAGTCCAAACCAAAAAAAAAATTATTTTCTGTGTTTGTGAATTGTGTGCGCAGTAGCCGCACGTGCATCAACAAAGTAGTGCCAAGCGTGCGCCTGTGTCATAAGTAAAGGGCCGGCTGGCTTGACCGTTAAAGGGTGCTGTAACCCCCAAAGTACACTCCAGTCCAAACCAAAAAAAAATTATTTTCTGTGTTTGTGAATTGTGTGCGCAGTAGCCGCACGTGCATCAACAAAGTAGTGCCAAGAGTGCGCCTGTGTCATAAGTAAAGGGCCGGCTGGCTTGACCGTTAAAGGGTGCTGTAACCCCCGAAAGTACACTCCAGTCCAAAGCCAAACCAAAAAAAAATTATTTTCTGTGTTTGTGAATTGTGTGCGCAGTAGCCGCACGTGCATCAACAAAGTAGTGCCAAGAGTGCGCCTGTGTCATAAGTAAAGGGCCGGCTGGCTTGACCGTTAAAGGGTGCTGTAACCCACAAAGTACACTCCAGTCCGAACCAAAAAAAAATTTATTTTCTGTGTTTAGCCGCACGTATATATCAAATCGATATAACATAAATGGAGGACCAAACTTTCTCCGATAAAAATAAAATAGAGAAAGATCAAGAACCACTTCCTCCTAGTGCTGAAGCTGCTGCCACTAGTCATGACATAGACGATAACATGCCATCAACGTCGTCTGCCAAGGCCGATGCCCAATGTCATAGTAGAGGGCACATACAATCCCAAATGGCAAAGTTCAGGAAAATGACCTTGAAAAAGACATTTAAATCAGCTGAAGAGAAACGTAAACTTGCCAATATGCCATTTACGACACGGAGTGGCAAGGAACGGCTAAGGTCGATCCCTAGTATGTTCATGACTAGTGGTTCAGCTTCACATGACGATGGAAGCCCTCCTCCCACTAAAAAAATCAAAAGAGTTAAGCTGGCAAAAGCACAGCGAAGAACTGTGCTTTCTAAGAAGATATCACAAATCCCCAAAGAGAGTCCAAGTGTGGTGGTGGTTGCGATGCCTGACCTTCCCAGCACTGGACGGGAAGAGGTGGCTCTTTCCACCATTTGCACGCCCCCTGCAAGTGCTGAAAGGAGCACCCACAGTCCACTTGCTGATATGCAAATTGAAGATGTCACTGTTGAAGTACAACAGGATGAGGATACTGGTGTAGCTGGCGCTGAGGAGGAAGTTGGCGAGGAGGATTCTGATGGTGATGTGGTTTGTTTAAATCAGGCTCCGGGGGAGACAGTTGTTGTCCGTGGGATGAAAAAGCCCATCACGGTCATGCCTGGGCAGAAGACCAAACATTCCACCTCTTTGGTCTGGCAATATTTCTATCCAAATCCGGACAACAACTGTCTTGCCATATGTACCATATGTAAAGGTGAAATAAGTAGGGGTAGGGACGTCAACCACCTAGGAACATCCTCCCTTATACGGCACCTGCAGCGCGTTCATAAAAAGTTACTGTCAAGTTCAGAAACTTTGGCTCAGACCGTAAGCAGTCCAGGGACACCTAAATCCCGTTGTCCTGTTGTATCCAAGCGCCTGCAAACCACACCGTCAACTCCCTCCTCGTCAATTTCCTCCTTAGTCAGGATCGGAAGTAGTCCTGCAGGCCATATCACTGGCATGACTGACTCTCCTATCCGGGATTCCTCCGGAGGATCCTGCATTGCTACGCCTACTGCTGCCGCTGCTGCTGTTGCTGCTGCTGCTGGGAGTCGTTCATCATCCCAGAGAGGAAGTAGGAACACCACTACTTTTACTAAACAATTGACCCTCCAACAGTCCTTAGCGAGGAGGATGAAGTACGACAGCAGTCATCCTGAAGCAAAACGTATAACTGAGGCCTTGACTGCTATGTTGGTGTTAGACGTGCGTCCGGTATCCGCCATTAGTGCAGTGGGATTTAGACAATTGATGGAGGTAGTGTGTCCCCGGTTCCAAATCCCGTCTAGATTCCACTTCACTAGGCAGGCGATACCGAGACTGTACAGAAACGTCAGAAAAAGTGTCCTCAGTGTCCTGAAAAATGCCGTTGTACACAATGTCCACTTAACCACGGACATGTGGACAAGTGGAACAGGGCAGACTAAGGACTATATGACTGTGACAGCCCACTGGGTAGATGTATCACCTTACGCAGCAACAGCAGCAGCGTCACCAGTAGCAGCATCTCAGAAACGCCAGCTCGTTACAAGGCAGGCTACGCTGTGTATCACCGGTTTCAGTAAGAGGCACACCGCCGACAACCTCTTAGAGAAACTGAGGGAAATCATCGCCCAGTGGCTTACCCCACTTAGACTCTCCTGGGGATTTGTGATATCTGACAACGCCACCAATATTGTGCGGGCATTACATCTGGGCAAATTCCAGCACGTCCCATGTTTTGCTCACACAATAAACTTGGTGGTGCAGAATTTTCTGAAAAGCGACAGGGGCGTGCAGGAGACGCTTTGGGTGGCCCGAAAAATTTCTGGCCACTTTCGCCATTCAGCGACTGCGTGCCGAAGACTGGAGCGCCAGCAAACACTCTTGAACCTGCCCCGCCATCACCTGAAGCAAGAGGTTGTGACGCGGTGGAACTCAACCCTCTATATGCTTCAGAGGATGGAGGAGCAGCAAAAGGCCATACAAGCCTATACATCCACCTATGACATAGGCAAAGGAGGGGGTATGCACCTGACTCAAGCGCAGTGGAGAATGATTTCCGTGTTGTGCAAGGTTCTTCAGCCCTTCGAACTTGCCACACGTGAAGTCAGTTCAGACACTGCCAGCTTGAGTCAGGTCATTCCCCTCATCAGGCTTTTGCAGAAGCAGCTGGAGAAAGTGAAGGAGGAGCTAAGACGGAGCGATTCCGCTCGGCATGTGGGACTTGTGGATGAAGCCCTTCATTCGCTTTGCCAGGATTCCAGGGTGGTCAATCTGTTGAAATCAGACCACTACATTTTGGCCACCGTGCTCGATCCTAGGTTTAAAGCCTATGTGGTGTCTCTCTTTCCGGCCGACACAAGCCTGCAGAGGTGCAAAGACCTGCTGGTGAACACACTGTCAGCTGAAGCGGAACGTGACACGTCAACGGCTCCTTCTTCATTTTCTCCCGCAACTGGGGCTGCCAGGAAAAAACTTAGGTATCCTAAGCAACCCGCTGGCGGTGATGCAGGGCAGGCAGGACCAAGTTTGGACATCTGGTCCGGACTGAAGGACCTGGCAACAATTTCTGACATGTCTACTGTCACTGCATATGATACTGTCACCATTGACAGAATGGTGGAGGATTACATCGGTGACAGCATCCAAGTAGGCATGTCAGACAGTCCATACCTGTACTGGCAGGAAAAAGAGGCAATTTGGAGGCCCCTGTACAAACTGGCTCTATTTTACCTGAGTTGCCCCCCCTCCAGTGTGTACTCCGAAAGAGTGTTTAGTGCAGCCGGGAACCTTGTCAGCGAAAGGCGTAGGAGGTTGCTTCCACAGAATGTGGAGAAGATGATGTTCATCAAAATGAATTATCAGCTCTTCCAGGGAGACCAGCCTCCAGAAGGTACAGAGGGACCTGTGGTGGTGGATTCAAGTGGGGACGAGTTAATACTTTGTGAGGATGAGGATGTACACACTGAAGAGGGTGAGGAATCGGTGGATGAGGAGGATGAGGATGACATCTTGCCTCCGTAGAGCCAGTTTGTGCAGGGACACATTAATTGCCAGCTTGTTTTGTGGGGGCCCAAACGAACCAATCATTTCAGCCACAGTTGTGTGGCAGACCCTGGCGCTGAAATGATTGATTTGTTAAAGTGTGCATGTCCTGTTTATACAACATAAGGGTGGGTGGGAGGGCCCAAGGACAATTCCATCTTGCACCTCTTTTTTTCTTTGCATTATGTACAGTTTGGGGCCTAGTTTTTCTAACTGCCATCCTGCCTGCCACTGCAGTGTCACTCCTAGATGGGTCACGTGTTTGTGCCGCCCACTCGTGTCGCTTAGCATAGTCATCCAGCTACCTCGGTGCAACCTTTTGGACATAAAAACACTATTGTGAGGTGTGAGGTGTTCAGAATAGACTGGAAATGAGTGGAAATTAAGGTTATTGAGGTTAATAATAGCATAGGAGCAGAAAAACCTACAAATTCTGTGATTTTAGCTGTTTTTATGCTTTTTTTCAAAAAAATACAGATCCAAAACACAAAACCCAGAACCCAAAACACGGAAGGGTGGTTTTGGCAAAACCAATCCAGATCCAAAACACGAAGAAAGATCCAGATCCAAAACCAAAACACAAAACACGAAAAGTGGCCGGTGCACACCCCTAATTGTAAGCAACACATAGGACAACAAAAAGAATATACGGACCAATTATAATGTCCAATTTAATGGCGTCATTTTAAAACAAATAGAGGATATGTAAATAATATGTGGAATTTACCGACACCACAAAATAATATATAGTATAGTATAATTTCCCCGACAAGCTGCGCAGCCTTAAATGTGTTACTTTTCATGAGTAAAAAGAAAATAAGCATCTTATGCACGCTGGCAGTACAACTGTACACCTGGTGCTAATTCATTATGGTTACACGTGTACTGCCAGCAGGCATAAAATGCCATAAGTTCAATAGCATTGTACACTTTCCGACATTTTGGCACTTGCCTCCCGGATTGCCAAAACGCTGGTCTACATTTGTGATTGTTGCCAAGAGCGCTACATACCGGGAACATTTTTTTACTGCAATATATGTAGAGATGTGCGCTGACCCCCGTGTTTTGGTTTTGGATCTGGCTTCATCTTCGTGCTCTGGGTTTTTTTTTTTTTTTTTATTGATAAAAAGTTTTTAAAAAACAGCTAAAATCATGTAATTTTTGCAAACCAAAACCCGAAATTCGGCTTTAAAATCCAAATTCCGATCTGTGGGAAGATAAGAATCGCGACTCTGATCTGTCGGGATTCGCGAAATTCTGGTGGATTCGGATTTCTGGAGAACCGAACAGCAAACCATCTAGGTAGATGCAAACTGGTTTGATGAGAACTAGACTGGCCTCACCAACAGTAGAACTGTGTGAGGTACTGTATTAATTGATGGTCAGTGCCCAACACAAGGGACTGCAGTAAAGAACAGCACATTCTTTTTTCTTTTTTTTTTTATAGCCCTAGTATTGTGCAAATTAGCACCATAGCAATAAAATAATACAATTATATGTAAATATGTACATTTTCCATTTTGTAGGTTACATGGGGCATCAGGCTTACAGACCCACTGGAAATGATGATAAAGAAAACATGCCATTACCCGAACTAACTGAAAACAACAATAGCAGAGAGTATTCACAAGAAATTATGAGCTTGCAGGTAAATGCATTTCATTTGCTTATGTACTTGACCTTTTCTGAATGTTACTTGTTTAAACAACAAACATTATTATTATTTTCTTGAAGGAGAACCTCAATACTATATTATAAATTCTATTATTAAATTAATATATATTCGTTACCACCACTTATATTATTTTTAGAGATGAGCAGTTTTGTTCTACTCAATTCGGATCTGAAAAACTGCATTTTATTGGCTATTCGGCTCTCACATGTTTTGGATAGCCAAAAAAGATAAATGTGCACATGCGTTAATATGGCGAAAAGAACCGAACCGCACATTTCTAATTATTTTTGGTTTGCATTGTACTGTTAACAGTTAAGGTGCATACACACACAACGATTTTTTAACCGATTATCGATAACGATATCATTTATTGTTCAATCGTTGAAAAAATCGTTTACTTTCTGAGTTAAAATGATGAACGATTATCGTTCATGCGCGTTCACGTGTGTAGTTCAGTCAGACTGACCAACTCAACGATTTTCAGTAAGGGAATATGCAAAAATCATTTGTAGTTCAAAAAAATCATTCATTACATTTAGTAAATGAACGATTTTAGTAAACGATTTTTATTCATTTTTCCCTTGAAAAAATTAATGAAAAATCGTTTACTAAAATCGTTCATTTACTAAATCGTTGTGTGTGTATGCACCATTAGAAAGAACCTGTCACCTGTGTGATGAGTTCTCTTTTTTTCAGTTCATGCTACTCAAAGCAGGCATCAAAATAAATGGTCACTCTCTCTGCCCGTCTAGCAGCATCAGATGGAACAGTAGCTCTCAATCCTATAACTCCCCTTCACAAATCTCGCTCCCCATGCTCTATGCCAGTATTACTGATGTTGAACAGGGGACAGTGATAATTAACATGCCGGTCGCGGTCGGACTGATTAGCATGCTGGTCTGGCTAATTAGCAGGCTAGCTGCATCTCTATTTTTTTGCACTCGATTCCCCCCTATTCTCATTTTGGTAAAAAAAATAGTCCACCTACATAAGGGGCCTGATTCAGAGGCAATACCGATGTTCACGTAGTTGAGCGATTATTTGCTACTGCGCATGCGCAAAATATCACAGAAACCCTTACTGCGCATGCGTTACACTCTAGCTATGCACTAATGCACAGTAGTGTACGGGATCGCTGGTATCAAAGATGGCGAGGCAAACCCAAGGGTATTCCTGGGTGGTGACTGGGGGTGGCCTGAAGTTTCCACAAAAAAATCTGTTGTGTGGGCGTGTTATGGGAGTGTCGCGGGAGAGTCATTGAAAGCGACTGAGTTCTCAGCCACCGAGCCGCAGCCACTGAGGCCATGTTTAGATGGAGACACTTCAGCTGCCATAGTGCAAGTTTAAGTATTGATGGGGCACACGACGGTGCGCCGATGGTGGAGCTTCTTAAATCTCCACCGCCATTACACCGTACAGCAATACTGAAATTGGCCGTTTCATTGGTGGCACGTTCAGGTGCATGCTAGTACACAGAGGGAAGGCAGAAAGTAGTATTTTCATATTGTCACCGCCATTGTATATTGTACTAAATTAAGGACCAACATTACACTATATTGCAGTTATTTTCTCTTTCCTTTAATAGGAGGCTCTAGAACACCATAGGCCAGACTTTATTTTTAATTCGCAAGAACGTGTTCACAAACTGGAGCTCTTGGCACATCAGAGAAAAATACAGAAGCAAGATTTACTTCAAAGACTTACACCAAAGTCTGCTCACCTGAGGCGGAAAATCTTCACCGTTCCCCATCCTCTGAGTGGTTAGTCTGCTATCTTTCTTCATGGGTACTTGGTGCTCTTGTGATCATTTTGGCTGTATGTCAATTAGTTTTGACTCCAAAACCAGTATTAAGTCCCCTACATGCTGTCACTCAGACAGGGCTGGAGCGGTTGCCCAGGGGTCCCCACACACAGCTACATCACCAGTGTTAGGGGCACTCTGCCATAATGTGAACTTGGGGAACGGTGTGGCATAATGTGAGCTGGGGGAACGGTGTGGCATAATGTGAACTTGGGGAATGGTGTGGCATAATGTGAACTTGGGGAATGGAGTGGCATAATGTGAACTTGGGAAACGGTGTGGCATAATGTGAACTTGGGGAACGGTGTGGCATAATGTGAACTTGGGGAATGGTGTGGCATAACGTGAACTTGGGGAACGGTGTGGCATAATGTGAACTTGGGGAACGGTGTGGCATAATGGGGAATGGTGTGGCATAATGTGAACTGGGGGAACGGGGTGGCATAATGTGAACTGGGGGAACAGTGTGGCATAATGTGAACTAGGGGTACTACAGTGTATTCAACACATTTGCAGGGTTAGGAGCATTTGCACACTATAATAACATTGCCAGTATATTAATTTGCCGATTTTATTGGTAGGGACCTCCGCACGTTTGTTGCCCTATGGCCCCCACAAGACATAATCCGGCCCTGCAGGTGGGTAGGGTACACCACAGGATGGTTACCAGTGCTTTCTTGCTCTCTATGTGCTGCAGAAACAGATGCTATGGAAGCTGATGGGCTGGTGACTGATGTCACTGCCCTGAACTCAGAGGTGTGTGACAGTCGGGAACAAGAGAAGACAGCTAATGTGTGCTAGTGAGACCTCTGCTTGTATCACCCTTACATACAGCAACTGATCTGATGAAGATTCAATGAACACACCTGAGATTATGATTTCGCATCCAGGACCGCCAGAAGAAATTCTACTTAGAAGATAAAGTTGTCCATAAGCTGCATTCCCATTATATATGCTCCTTGCACCACATATTTTGGAGTTCAGACACATGTTTTTAGAGAAAAGTACACATATACATATATATATATATATATATATATATATATATATTAGAAAACAATTGTGATCCGGCACTCACATAAACAAGACAAGGATTACTTGCTCCGGTGCCCTCCCTTACAGGGAACAGCGACCCCACAACAAAAATCCAAATGAGGCGGCACTCAGAGTCCTTGTAGTAATATAAAGTAGTGCTGTTTATTCAAACATGCATCAACGTTTCGGGGCCACCTGCCCCTTCTTCAGGAACATGGAACTGGAAACAGGTCACAATTCTTGGACTGTGGTGAATTACATGTGTGTAACAGAATCTCACCCTTTATCCAGGGGAAGAGGGAGGAGTCAAACTCCGAAGGATGAAGACATGGGTTTGGCATTAATCAATCAAGTTAGAGCTGGGGTGGAGCTTATGGTTTCTGTGGGCGGGGTGATCAGTACTGGAAGAACTGATATAATAGAACTAATAGAGAGGTTAACTGTGTTAAATTAGGGCTAGGAATCATCAAGAGAAAATTAGATGTGTTTTAAATATTATATATTTGCTGTGCTGACAACTATATTACAAAGTAGTTTCACTAGAAAATGAGGTACGCTAAGGGAAGGCAGTTAACGTTTCCTACCCAGAATGGAGGAAATTATAATAATAATTGTATTTATATAGTGGGGAGAGGGGTGGAAATTTTGGGACCCCAATCATTCAGTTAAGCATCCCAGACCAATTGCCACCCATCTGTGAAGTTTTCATCCAAATCCATACAGTGGAAGGCCCAGAACAGGCTCCGCGAGTCAAAGTTCTGCCCAGCTTATAGTTCACCAATGGGAGGTCCGAACCAGGACCTAAACCCCCTAGTATGTCTTCTGGGATCCAATGTTACCACTCTGTGAAATTTTCGTCCACACCATCCAGTGGAAGTCTAAGAACAGGCTCCCCAGGTCAAAGTTCTGCCCATCGTACACAAACGGGAGGTCTGACCGGGACCCCAACCCCCTAAACCCAGCCAAAATCCAATTGGACCACTTCATGTTGATTTCATCCCATTCGGTGCAGGGGTATCAAATGCATAACTAGACAGACAGACAAACCAACAAACAGACCAATGAATTTTATATATAAGATATTACTGATATATATATATATATATATATATTTACTTACTGTGTGTATATATATATATATATATATATATATATATACATACACGCACACACATACTTTTAGTAAGACTGATTTTACTTTGGAATATGAAAAAGAAAATACAAAATTCAACAAAAACACTTAAGGCCTCATTAAGCAATTATATAATAAACATTTTCTCCTGGATTTTCTGCTGACTGTATAATAGAAATGCAGATGTGTTCTCCCCATGCTGGGTCAGCATACTGCCCGTTTCCTCAATGGGCTTTATTTCAGGAATCTCAAACAAATAATAGAAGCATTAGGCAAAACCCATACTGTGATGAGAGCCAGAAACACATTGTACAGTACAGGTGGGATACTCAGTAATTTTATATTGCTACAGACAAACAAGTTTCCCCAATTTTCCTTCTTTGTGGGTATAATTGTCCTGGGGTTTAAAGCTGTTTTTCAAAATGAAAAAATTATTTGTCCAAGTTTTCCCACTAGCAACAAATCCTAAACCACAAAAGGTATAACTTTAGCACTTGACAAACTTTTCAAAATACCCTTTAAGTATGTCCTAGTCAGGGGAGTATTAACACAGGGTCCCATGTGCAATAGACCCCCTCTTCTCAGCAGCGGCCCCCAGCCCCGCCACATCTCACCTTGCTTCGGACTGGCAATTGGGTCTCCTCCTCCTCTGCTGCTTCATCGTCACTGTGATATTAGGGAAGGTGGCGCACCAGAGAGCAAAGGCTTTCACTGTGCGGTGCCATGCAGGGGGAGGGACCAGCTTGCAAGAGCAAGGTAAGTATACTTTGGGAGCAGGGAATGCTGTGCAGGGCCCCCCAGGACACAGGAGCCCATGCGCACCACACACCCTGCGCCCATTATAAATACGCCTAGTAATAAGTAAAAAAACTTGTCTGTCTGGTCTTTCTGCCTATCAATATAAAATCAATTAAACCCTTACAGTGTGATTGGCTGTGAGTCACTCTAACGCGCCCTGTTTCGCAATCTATAGCTTATAACTAGAGATGCTAAAATAACTTTGTCACGGCCAGGGTATTTCAGCATGGTGCTAGGTGGGTGTTACCTGTGAGGTGGTTTCTGGCGGGGGGCTTTGGCTGCGTGCGTTGTTGTGCGGGCCTGTTGTCACTCTGCGCTGGTAATACCTGGCGGCGTCTCCGTTCCGTTTGGCATGGGCGCCGCCATCTTGCCTTCTGGCCATGTGATGCGGCTGGCCAATCCTGGTGAGTCACATGTTCCCTCCGGCCAGTAACAGCACAGCATGGGGTATTTAGGAAGGGTCAGTGCCTTCCTTCTTTGCCAGTGCAACGTGTATCTCAGCCTAGCTGAGAGGGAGTTCTCTGTGCTTATCCTGTTCCTGTGAAATTCGTTGTCTGCCTGTCTGCCTGTCAGCTCCTAGCTTCCGCTGGACTACCCCGCTTCCTCCACCACCCTTGCCCATACCTGAGTGCCTGAGCCTGCTGACATCCTGCTCATTTGCCTTAGTTCACTACCTGCATACCTGGCTTTTTATTTCCTGCATCACTACCTGCATACCTGCTTGATTATTTTCAGTCTCACTACCTGCACACCTGGACAGCTCTAATTGTTTCTACTTGGACATTAACCCATTACTCCCACCACAGAACTCTTGTGCACATTTATATATTCCTGGACTTTTATTTACTGCCATATTTTATGTCTACTCAAGCACATATTAAAAAATCTAGTTTTTTATTCAAACCCGCTTCTGTGATCGCTCCTGCTACCACCCCGGGTCCACAAACAACCCAGAACATAACAAACTTGATCCAGATCACAAATCAAAATATAATCAAATTTTCCCGGCTCAGGGGCCTCAAGTTTCTTCATGGTCCAATCAGCTGGTTTGACCCCTGTGGGCGCCTTGTCCTCAATCAGCCAACTTTGAACTCACATTGGCTGTTTGAACTTTGCTGTTGATGTTTGTGTATGTGTTTCACTTTAACAGTTCTTAGTGATATTAAACTGTCTTCGAGTTACGATTGCTGCATGGGAAACAGTTAAATGAACTATACAAGTTTGACCAAGATCAAAAACATTTGTACTCGAACATGGTCGAAACTTGTTTGAATTCGGCACAAATTTTCTACTCATAACTAATCGCCTGCTGGTCTCTTTAGTGCGGAATCCTCCCTCCCTCTTTCCAAAGTTTTTGCAGAACAATCACTTTCAAAAATCATCTTTTAATGCAGAATGTTTTTTATATTTGGGATCTTATGAAACTTTGCTACTACTAATGGTTTCTAAGCAATGATTACATAATCAGAATAAGATAATATTCTTTGAGTATATAGAGGTACAATAAACTTATACTAAATAAAACAAACCACTTGCAAATAAAAATGAGGAAAAATTCACAAGTACCCCAGATTCAATTTGTCCTTTAGGGGTCTATTCAGCAACAGTGACGATGTTGCCCAGAATATTAACGGGCAACATCATCATGATATTTTATTCAGCATTATTTTGTGCAGGGACAGCAGTTGCGGTAACACGCTGTCCCTGCGATGTCACAGAAGGGATTGTTTTTGGGATTCCGAAAACAACCCCTTCTGTTTGTTCCCTGCGCATGCTCAGTCATGCGCTTGGGAACAGTCTCCATCCTGACTTCCCGGTGCGCGGAGGGGTAAGTACAGCTTTAGCCTCCCGAAATTGATCGATATGTGTTTACAGGCTTTATACTAGCCTGTATACATGTATATTTATGTGCTTTTATATTTAACATTTATATATAAATGTTAAATATAATCTTTTCATTCATTTATTGATCAAAATGATCCAACACTGAACTTCTTTGTCAGAAAAGTATGTGAACCTCTTGGATTAACAGTTCAGATATGGAGATAATTATGGACAGGAGTGTCTATTAAGAGGATAGCAATTTTGGGTGGCCCAAAACAAAATTGACCAAAGAAAAAAATTGGTAATGGCCAATAGACTGGAAAATATAAAAAAATATTTAAAAAACTTGGCCTTCACCAATCCACTGTCAGACAAATGGGAAAAAGTCAATACCATTGTTGTTCTTCCCAGCAATGGCAGTTCAACAAAAATCACATCAAGAGCAAGTCATATAGCATTACGAAAGATCACAAAGAACCCCAGGGTAACTTTTAAGGATCTGTAGGCCTCTCTAATGTCAGTGTCCATGGGTCCACCATCGGGCAAACATTGAACAAGAATAGTTTGCATGGGAGAATAGCATATGAAGCCACTATTCTCCAAAAAGAACACTGCTGCTCATTTATTGTTTGCTAAAGACCATCTGTATGAACCAGAAGTCTACTGGAAGGATGTTCTGTGGATAGATATTTTATTTTCTAAAATAAAACTTTTTGGCTTAAATGATAAGCGTCATGTTTGGAGAATACCTAATACTACATTCCAATGAAGCTCATCCCAGCTGCGAAACATGGTGGCAGTACCATGGTTTGGAGTAGTTTTGCTGCCATGGGACCAGGATGGCTTGCTTTCATTGATAAAACTATCAATTCTGGTTTGTAGGCTAAAGTATCTATCACTGAACTGTAATTAAGCAAGACAATGCTAAACACACAAGTCAATCTTCAAGAGAAATGGTTGAAAAAGGATAAATGTCGCATTCTGAACGGTGGACCTTAACCCAATAGAAATGTGTCATAATATGATCTCAGTAAAATCCACTCCTTTATACTGTAGAACACCGGATGTAGTCGGCATCCTGGCAGTCAGAGTTCCGGCACCTGAATCCCGACAGTAGTCTGACTCCTGGCACCAGAATAGCAACCGCTGAGATCAGGCACTGGGGGAATGGTTAGGGTTAGGCTGCAGGGGTAGAGGGTTATGGTTAGGCTGCAGAAGGACAGGGTTTGGGTTAGGCTGCGGGAAAGGTGGATTAGGGTTAGAGGGAGGGTTAGGGGTAAGAGTTAGGATACTTACCTAATTCTGTCGGGATCCTGTCAGATGCCGCTGTCGGTATTCTGAATGATGGCATCCTGACCGCCGGGAACCCATACCCAACCCATGAAACACATCTAGCACCTACTGTATAACTGCAAAGAAAGTAAGAAAAGAAAGAGCAACCCACAGATATTGCACCAGTAGTAGCATTGGCATCACACAGGTTACAATTCCTGGGCTCTATTAACATGCTCAGGCTCAGTGGCTTCACAATCTTACTTACGTTTTTGGCTTAGAGTGTCTGCAGCTAGTCTCCCAATAGGTCTCTGCCTTGGTTTCTGTATCTCTTCCTGTATTCTCTACTGCCAGACGTCACCTAATTATACTGTATCTCCTGCTGACTGTCAGACACGATGATAGTTAACACAATCGACTTGAAGTTACACTAGACGCGGAGAGTCATACTGAGTTGAACTCCTTACAACTTTTTGCCAACCAGCGAGCATTACATATTCATATATTCTTCCTCAGACCAATCGCGTGAACATAATGCAGACTAACCATATTCCACACGAGATTGGATGGGGCTATTTTTAAATCCTCCAATCAAGCCACTGACTCCTGCTCTCCTATCAATCCTCTTAACTGTGGGGCGCAACCCAATATCTGGTTCTTAGCGTACTGAGGGCCTGATTCAGACCCGCTCGCGAGCGCGCAGCGCTCACAAGCGGGTCGATGGTCCCCCACTGTGCATGCGCATGCCGGAGCCGGCTCCGGTGTGCGCATGCACGAGACCTGGCCAGCGACGGCCGCTCTGTCGCTACGGGTCTCGCACCAAAACTGGGCCGCTGTGGATTTTGATTGACAGATCGCCCCGTTTTGGAGGGGGGTGGCTGTCCAAACAGAGGCGTTCGGGAATGCCTGCCATTTGGGGGCAGCCTCAGTAGTGAGCTTCCGGCTCTATTAGAACCGGAAGCTCACTGTGGCTTGCGATGGATGAGACCCTACCACAAGGGTCTCATTGCAAGCCCGATGGTCGCGATAGTCGGGACCATCGCGACCATCACCTGGCCACTCGCAAAAGCTGTGGGCGGTCACCCACAGCTTAGCGAGCGGCCAGGAGGCCGACACACAAAAAAAAATGCCGCGCTGATTCATAGTGAGCGCTCTGAAAGAGCGTCTGGCTCTGAATCAGGGGCTGAGTCTTACATCAAAGCTTTAGAAGTTACTATTTATTGAAAAGGAGCATTACAATGCAAACTTACTCTAAAAATACCGCAGGCAACCTGTCATTGATTCTGTTTCCTGCTGTTCACATGAATGTCAGCATAAATCACAGTGCTCTACTTTTCACATAAAAGTCACTATAAATCACTCTGATCTACAGTTCACATGGATGTCTGTGTTAGCTGTGGTTGTGGTCACAAATTACTCAGTCACTTGTGTGAACGGTGCAGGCTTAAAGGTACTGGGAACAATGATCCCAGTCTCTGTAGTATCTTTAAAGCTTTTTGCCTGTGTGGCATATTGTTTAGAACTACAGTAGGATTTGCATTGTGAGCAAATCCTAGCAAGGTGCTCATCCAAGGCCACCAAGAGCTTGGATGTGTCCCACTACTGTAGGTGCGCCAAGTAGGTATGCACCGATGTGAAAGGGGATAGGGGCGCTATCTTTGGGGGATTTGCTATAAATTGCCGACACGCCCAGGCCATGATTGGCTAAGAGTCTTATGGTGGATACACACTATGCATATATATCTGCAGATCATGCTGGTTCGTACACATTGAACAACCATTATCTGCGTCTGCCCACAGGTCCCGGCAGCCAGGGGGTGTGTTGGGGGTGTGTCCTGGTGGGCGGGGGCGTGTCCCGCCCCCTCCTCGGAGGCTGCCGCTGTGTGACTGCAGCACAACCAATGCGATATGTCGGTGAACGCCGACATTCACCGACATATCATGGGTATACACTGCCCGACGGGCAGCAGTATCTGTCAGTGTGTACCCAGCTGTAGACAATCAGCAGACATCATAGAAACAACCGGCTGATTGCCTAAGAGCTGTCTGACTCTTAGCCAATCAGGGCTATAGTGCAGGAACCCACGTGGGGGAACTGTCCTTCTCCAGGGAAGCACTGTAAAGTACAGTATGTACTTCCAGTGCTTCTGTGTCCGTGAGATCATAAATTCTGTCTTTTATTTTAAGAAGACCTGTGACTTCTACCTGGAGAAGGGGACCGACCCCCTCTAGGAGGAAGGTAGTGTGAGTGTGAGTGCACGTGAATGTGTAATAAAGGGATATGTGTATGAGTTGTCTTTTTTTTTATATACAGTATATTTTCTTCACAGTGGGAGTACAGGAACCACCAGGCCCTTACTAACAGGGCATGGTGGCACTTGTGGTTCCCTGGCTTTCTGGGACCTGCAGTCCCACTGTAAAGAACAATATTAATTACTATTTATCACCCATTAACCCTGCACCCACCGCTAGCAGGGGTGCAGGGTATAGACCCGGGCTTTACCCCAGCCCTGGAGTATTCTAGGAAGGGGGGACCCTTTTTGGGGGCAGTCCCACTTTCTAAGGAATCCCAGGGCTAGGAGGACCAGTTTTGGGCTTAATATTGCTTTGGCAGGGGGAGCCAGTGATGTGTGTCCCTCTCCCAGGGGCGTAGAGAGTGCCGCTGGCCCCGGTAAAGCGGGGGACATGGCCTAACTCATGGGAGACGTGACCATGCCCCCTGCGCGCCAGGGAGAGTGCGCTGTGAGCCCCTCAGCCCGGCGCAAAGCCGGGGGGGGCACGATCAGTATGATCGCTCCCCCCCCTCAGGCATAGGAGATTGCTCGCGGCTGTTAAGCAGTAGTCACAGCAACCTCCCACTGCACCCCAGCACATGCTGTGTGCTGGGCTGCTGCGAGGGAGGGGTGGCGGCACCAGACCCGGGCCCCCGCCAGGCCCCTCCGGAAGCCCGGGCCCGGGTAAATTGTACCCGCACCCCCTCCTCTTGGCGCCCTGCCCTATCCTACGGCCCGGCGCTGGTTACTGGATATATTGGGGAACCCCAAGCTGTTTTTTTCCCAAAAATGTCAGTACCAGAATGTGCTCAAAAGTCACGGGGCTGGTTATGATTTTCGATGGGAACGACTTTTTTTTTCTAATTTTTAACCCTTTATTTAACCTATAACACACAGAAGCAGCAGTCAGTTGAGAAGGGGCCAATACGACTGAACTCCCACACGATCATATAACATAATCAGTATCACCTTCAAATCAAAACAAACAGGCAAACATGATTCTTAGTAAATTATTATTATAATTATTCCATTTTATTTATAGGGCGCCACAAGAGGTCCGCAGCGCTGTACATACAGTAAAGGGTACACATAACATTACATTGCAATACAGTAACCAACTTATAAACAGAGCACAAGTAACAATTAGCAACACAATTCTCCATACACAGAAGTGCTAGAGAAGAAGGCTGTGAGACAGTGGGGAGGAGGACCCTGCTCCTAGGAGCTTACAATCTAGGGGAGAGGGGAGACGGACAGATGACATGAGGCATGAGTGTGTAGAGGGGGACCTGAGTGCAGGAAGTAGGCGAGGTAGAGATGGCTGAGGCAGGAGGGACAGAGACTTGGTGACGGTTATGTGGTGGAAGGGTATGCTTTGGTGAACAGGTGGGTTTTCAGTGCATGTTTGAAGCTCTGCAGGGTTGGAGAGAGCCTAATCGAGTGAGGAAACTCATTCCAGTGAACGGGGGCTGCACGAGAAAAATCTTGGATACGAGCATGAGATGAAGTAACCAGGGTGGAGGAGAGGTAAAAGTCATTGGCAGACCGGAGTGAGCGGTAGGGAGTATGTAAGGAGATAAGGTTGGAGATGTAGGCAGCAGTAGAGTTAGAAAGGGCCTTGTATGTGAAGGTGAGGAGTTTGAAGAGGATTCTTTAGGGGAATGGGAGCCAGTGCAGGTTTTGGCAGATGGGAGCAGCAGAAGTGGAATGGCGGGAGAGGAAGATAAGTCTAGCTGCAGCATTGAGAACAGACTGGAGGGGAACAAGACGGCAACGTGGAAGGCCAGTAAGGAGAAGGTTGCAGTAGTCAAGCCGAGAAATTATTAGTGAATGAATAATCAGTTTGGTAGCATTCTGGGAGAGGAAAGGCCTAACATGAGCGATATTGCGTAGCTGGAACCGACAGGATTGAGCCAGAGATTGAATGTGGGGGGTGAAGGAGAGGGTGGAGTCAAGGGTGACACCCAAGCAGCGAAGTTGGGGGACAGGGGAGATGATTGTGTTGTCAACAGTGATAGCGAGATTGGTTGGAGTGGAGACTCTATTAGGGGGTAAGATGATGAGTTCGGTTTTGTCCATGTTGAGCTTCAGAGAGTGCTCAGACATCCAGGAAGAGATGGTGGAGAGGCACCTGGTTACCTTAGAGAGGACAGAAGGGGAGAGTTTAGGAGAGGAGAGGTATAGTTGCATGTCATCGGCATAGAGGTGGTATTGGAGGCCAAAGGAGCTGATGAGTTCTCCTAGTTTAGAAGTGTATAGGGAGAAGAGCAGTGGACCTAGGACAGAACCCTGCGGGAAACCAACGGGAAGGGTGGAAGTGGGGGAGGTGGAGCCAGAGGCAGACACAGAAAAGGAGCGGTTGGTGAGGTAAGAAGTGAACCAGGCATGGACGGTGTTAGAGATGCCAAAGGTCTGAAGGGTGTGAAGGAGGAGAGTATGATCCATGGTGTCAAAGGCTGCAGAGAGGTTCAGGAGGATGAGCAGAGAGAAGTGGCCCCTGGTTTTGGCTGCAAGCAGGTCATTGGTGACTTTGGTCAGGGCTGTTTCAGTGGAGTGATGTTGGCGAAAGCCAGATTGGAGAGGATAAAGGATGGAGTTGTCAGAGAGATAGCTGGTGATGCGGCTGTAGACAAGCCGCTCAAGTAGTTTGGAGGCAAAAGGGAGAAGAGAAATAGGGCGGTAATTGGCAGGTGGGGACGGGTCGAGGTTGTTTTTTTAAGAATAGGTGTGACAAGAGCATGTTTGAACGATGAGGGAAAGATGCCGGTGGAGAGAGATAAGTTGAAAAGGTGAGCAAGATGGGAGCAGGCGGTGGAGGAGAGGGAGCGTAGAAGGTGAGAAGGGAGGGGATCAAGGTGGAAGGGGGGAGAGGACAAGATGAGGGAGTGGACCTCATCACCCGTGGTGGGGCTGAAGGAGCACAAGATGGAGTGGCTGGGAGGTGGGGTTGCAGCATGGAGATTGAAGGATATACTGTGATGAACTGACTCAATTTTGCAAGAGAAGAAGGAGGTAAAGTCAAATGCAGTAAGGGAGGATGGAAGGGGTGTAGGTGGGGGGTGGAGGAGAGTGTTGAAAGTACCAAAGAGGCAGCGGGGATTGGAGGACTGAGATGAGATGAGCGACTGGAAGAAGGATTGCTTGGCGAGGGAGAGGGTCGAGCTGTAGGAAGAGAGGACAAACTTGAAGTGAAGGAAGTCCGCCAGAGAGCGAGATTTCCTCCAGAGGTACTCGGCTGTGCACAAGCATTTTTGGAGAAACCGGGTCAGTTTGGAGTGCCAGGGCTGGGGTTTGGACTGATGGAGGGGGACAGAGGAGGAGGGGGCAACTGAGTCAAGTGCAGAAGTGAGGGTGATGTTGTAGAAGGAAGACGCCTGGTTAGGACAGGCCATGGTTGATAGAGAGTATCTAGTGAGGAAGACAGGACAACAGGGTCAAGAGACTCAAGATTGCATCTGGTGATGGTGGCTTTGGGTGAGGGGAGGAGTGGAGGACTTGAGAGAGTGAAGGAGAGTAGATGGTGGTCAGAGAGGGGGAAGAGAGAGTTGGAGAAGTCAGAGAGAGCACACAGATGGGTGAAAACGAGGTCAAGGGAGTGGCCAAGACAGTGGGTAGCAGCAGAGGTCCATTGAAAAAGTCCAAAGGAGGAGGAGAGGGAAAGAAGATTGGTGGATGCAGGATTTGTGATGTCAATAGGGATGTTAAAGTCACCAGGGATTATAGAGGGGAGGTCAGCAGAGAGGAAGTGGGGAAGCCAGGTGGCAAAGTTGTCAAGGTATTGGGTGGGGAAGCCTGAGGGACGGTAGATGACTGCAACACGGAGATGAATGGGGTAGAAGAGACGGATAGAGTGGACCTCAAAGGTGGAGAAAAGAAGGGCTCAGGTGGGATAATGCGAAAGGTGCAGTTGGGGGATAAGAGGATGCCAACTCCACCACCTTGGCGGTTGTCAGGTCTGACAGAGTGGGTGAAGGAGAGGCCCCCATAGGAGAGCGCAGCAGGGGAGCCGGTGTCAGAGGAGGAGAGCCAGGTTTCAGTGATAGCAAGCAGATTTAAAGAGTGGGAAATAAAAAGGTGATGGATAGCGGGCAGTTTATTGCAGATGGATCTGGTATTCCAGAGGGCACAAGAAAATGGGAGGGAGGGGACGGGGGATATGTGAATGAGATTGTCTGGGTAAATCCGTGATCTGCGGCATAAAAACTCTTGCGACTCCCTGCGATGTCCAGCGTGTTTAAACTCAGCCAGACACGAATCTTAGTAAATTTAGAAACCATGACTGGTTCTTCATTTTGCTTTGGGAAAATATAAAAATTAGAAATATCATACATGCTCTGCTCTCACCTAATCAATCTCAAAACTGTATTTCATTTCATTTAAATTTAGCGAGATGTTGCTTCCAAAATATTGCAACAAAGTGCTGTAAAGTGCTGCGGAATATGTGTGCGCTATATAAATTACTGGTAATAAAAATAAATAAATAGGTGAAAGTAAAAAGGCACACAGGGATGGCAAAATACAGAAAGCGAAAATACTCTGTAGAGGATAAAAGATGAGGACATCCCAAAAAAAGTACAATAGTAAAAAAAAGGTAATACTACAGAGAATCTACTGTATATAATAAAATCAAGTGCTGATAAGAGAAATAGACATATGAGGGGGAAGAGAGAGATGGTGCAACATGAATGAAGAAAAGACGAAAAGGGGGGGTGGTGAAGAGAGAAAAGAAGAAACAGACAGGATCAATGAGAGAGAGAAAGAGAGAAAAATAACCGGTAACGCTGGGTACATCATCTAGAATAAAGTGAAACCAACAAAAAAAAATGTAAAACTCACATAAGTCATATACTTATATATGTATAAGGGGTAGATGAGATAAAATGGAGAGAGATAAAGTACCAACCAATCAGCTCCTGACATTTCTCAAACACGGCCTGTAAAGTGACAGTTAGGAGCTGATTGGTTGGTACTTTATCTCTCTCCACTTTATCTCTCTCCAAGGCTTAGTACATCTACCCCAAATTGAGCACTCCATAATAGCTTACACCGGCTCTGCTCCAGGACTATGGCACTCATTCAGAGGCGGTCGCAAGAAGCAATCGCTCTCTCTGAATGAGGGCGGCCGCTTCTATTTTTAAGTGCGGCATCCTGGTCGCTAGCTAAGCTGTGGGTTACACCCACAGCTTAGCGACCGACCAGGGTGATGACCATCGGGGCTTGCGACGAGACCCTAAGGTTGGGTCTCGGCAGCCGCAAGCCCCATTGAGCTTCCTGCTCTGATCGAGCAGGAAGCTCCCCACTGACATCACTGCTGATGTCAGTGCGGCCGCCCACAAAAAAGGCAGGTGTTCGCTTGGGAACGCCTCCATTTGTGTAGCCACCCCCCCACCCCGCCTACAAAATGGGCCGAGCTGTCGATCAACATCGACAGCCGGCCCTTTTGTAGTGAGCTCCGGAGTGAGAGAGTTTCTCCCTTGCTCCGGGGCTTGCGCACGCGCAGTGCGGCCGCTGCACGTGCGCAGGACCAAAACATTGACCCGGTTGCGAGCGCGCAGCGCTTGTGACCGGGTCTGAATGAGGTCCTATGAGCTGACACAATGAAGACAGTGCTCTGCTGTGTACACAAAGATATAGCAGTCAGACTCCCCCTAGTCAGCTTCACAAATATTGTCCAATTAGAATTCGTCTTCTGAACTACAGTAAAATGGAGCAGGTCCATTAACAGAGCCATTGAAGTAGGTTTTACAAACTAATGAAGTCACAAATATTTTCAAACCATAATAATCTATGTTAATGATGCCATGGTAGGAGGATGTGAATAGCAGACTACTTACACAGTTGTTTTCTTAAAGTTACAGTATTTCAATTAAAAAGTCCAACATAACAGCATTTATTGATGGGACAGTAAACAGTTATCAATTTGACTGCAACCTAGAGACAACAAAGAGCTTTAAGTGGACGATTTAAGATGCTGCACTGTATCACTTAATAGAATAGAGGACCTGATTCAGACCCGCTCGCAAGCACTATGCGCTCGCAAGCGGGTGGATGTTGTGGCACCCGCTCGCAAGCGGGTCGATGTTGGAAATTCACTCGCTCCAAGGCTCGCTACAAACGAGGCGGCTGTCGATGTTGATCGACAGCTCGCCTCGTTTTGTAGGTGGGGAGGGGGGTTGGCTGGCCAAACGGAGGCGTTCCCGAAGGAACGCCTGCCGTTTGGCACTTGCAGGAAGCTCACTGGGGCTTGCAGGAATGAGACCCTACCACAAGGGTCTCGTCGCAAGCCCGATGGTCGCGATGGTCGCGACCATCACCTGGCCGTTTGCTAAAGCTGTGGGTGGTCACCCACAGCTTACCGAGCGGCCAGGAGGCTCTGAATCAGGGCCAGAGTTCAGTGATGATAACAAAAAGAGGAATCGATTTTTAGATGTGTAGTCGGAGCACTTCCAGGGGTCATGAATCTGAACCAGCCCCATGGTGCAGTGTTTCCCAACCTTGGTGAATTAATTAGTACCTTACTCATTTTTTTTTTAACCATCTGTGCTCAAGCATGGATATCCTTAAAACCTGGACTGTTAGTGTGCCTTGAGGACCGAGGTTTGGAAACACTGCCATATTGCAAATGAAGGATCCACAAGCTGTGGGACACAAACTCAATGGCACCATACCGACTCCACCAAATGCATTGTGTATCTAAGGGGCCTATTTATCATTAAATACTTGTGGAATATTCCCAAAAAACAGACGTTTTCAGGGGGCACCTGCAAATATTAAGGATCCCCCACATGTACTATGGAAGGATCTTAGCAGATGTCTTCGATATTTTCATGCGCAAATGCAGCCCCCATAGGTTACAATGGGGTCTGCTGTGCTGCCGGTTTTACCAAGATCCAGGTGCTTTACCCTTTAGCAGCCACTGGGCTACTAATTTAAAAAAAAATTTGGAGAAGAAACCTCTGGCTCCCTCTTTGTCGCCCCCACCCCAGTGAATTGTACGCCGACCGACGGCTGCACATGCACATTGGCTAGCAGGGACCTGCAGGGGCGCAGAGAGGGGGAGCGGGTACTAATTACCCGGGAATGGGGCTTGCTGTAGCTTGGGTCCGATGCTGCACCCCCCACTTCTACCTGTCAGCAGCCCAGCACACAGCAGCAGTGCTAGACTGTGGGGGGAGCAATCGTACTGATCGCGACTCCCCCACTGGATTTGCGCTGGGCTGGGGGGCTCACAGTGCCCCCCTCCCCAGCGCACAGCTGCAAGAAAGGGGCGTGGCCATGTCTCCCACTGTGTGGCCACACCCCCTTCCCCTGGGCTCGGCCCTGGGGACCTGAACCAGGAAACAGTGTGATAGCTTTATGCTCCAGCTCTTCACCAAGTAAATTTGCCTGAAATTATTAATTTTCACATCGCAAATTTTGGTGAAAAATATTTATCATATCCACATTAAAAATGCGAATTGTGATAAATATGCCCCTACGTGGGGTGAGGTCAGGGTTCAACAATGCAAACATCATACTGCATAGCAGGCATTTAGTCACACAAATTATTTATTAGAAATCTCACTAATGTTGGGCTAAACCATCAGATATTTCACAGTGTATGGCCACGATATCTGCGTTACTTCACAGGGGAGGAAACATTTGATTGCATGTGATTTTTAGTATATCGTTAGTCGGGGCCACTCTGCCCATGTGCGGTGTTCTGACCTCACATGTGCTGCGGCCATTGCCGGGAAGGGCTCTGGAAGAACCCTCAACTGGTAATTTTTGCAAATCAGTATCCCATAGGCTACTATAGGATAACGCCATTCCCGGTATTATCTCCTCATCTTGCACACCTCACAAGGAAGTGGACAAACTTCAAGAGATCCACCCACCTTTTGAGAGTCTCCTGCACCTTCTGGGGTAGTAGGTAAGTCCAATAAATGCATTTGCACCCCTTGCATTACAGTATGATTTGTCCATGTGCACAGTTACTTGCTCTTTATTGCTTTACTCCCACCTCAGAATCAGGCCCTAAGTGCCCTACTTTCAGGGGAGGGATTTCCTTCCAGACTAGTGTCAGACTACTCTCTGTACTGGGGTTGGTGTCCCTCAGCAAACAGAAGAAAATTTGTTACCATCCATAAGGTTCTGATATAGTGCTACCAACCAATCCATGGGTCCATAGTATCAGTATACTGTGGGCCTTCAGACCCGGTCGCAAGCGTTGAGCGCTCGCAACGGGGTCGATGGTGGCCCAGAGCGCATGCGCACGAGGGAGCCGGCTCCGTCGTGCACATGCGTGAAACCCGGATAGCGACGGGCAATCCATTGCTCCGGGTCTCGCACCAAAAGGGGCGTGCTGTCGAAGTTGAGTGACAGCATGCCCCCTTTGGTGAGTGGGTCGGGGGGGTGGCTGCCCAGACGGAGGCGTTCCCATGTTTGAGCCGAAAGCTCTCTGGGGCTTGCGGCCACGAGACCCTACCACAAGGCAACCCACAGCAATGCAAGTGGCGAGGAGGCCGCTCCATGAAAAAAAAAAAAAAAGACGCCCTGAGTCAGAGCAAGCACACATATGTTATAAGCAGCAGCGGCTTCTACTCTCTTAGATGAGGGGGGCTGCCGCTGCTCTGAACTGAAATGCAGTTTAGGAGACCGTAGTCCCGGGCGGCAGCGTCCCGGTGCCTGTACAATGGATCTGGAGGACGCCAGGACCAGTGCATGTGTCCATATGGCGGTTGAACTGCGTATGCACAAAACACCTTCTTCTAGGAACTGCATTGGCTGCAAACCCTAGATGTCAGGTAGGGGTGCCCTGAAGGCAGAGAGTGGCTTCCCATTGGAAGTACGATCTCTGCTAATCGCAGGCCAGACTGGCAGTCCCAGGGAGAGAAATCACTTCCCCCCAGGACTCTGTACCTCATTCAGAGTCGGTCGTTGCGGCCGTACGGTCGTACGCCACCGATGTTCGCTGAACTGCGCATGCATAAAGTTTGTAATGCGCGTGCGCAAAGTAGCTGCTACGATCAGAAATTTCTCTCTCCTTGAACACAGCCAGGTCGGTAGTTTGAGTGACAGAATGAGGCGTTTGTGGGTGGTAACAGGGGAAGGTGCTTGAAAACGGGGGAGTGGAGATCCGAACGCAGGCATGCCTAATTATGCGAACAGCGTTTTAAGGGAGTGCATAATTAACAAAGTAGTGTCATGGCATACGTGACATGGGAGGTTTTTACACTGACTTGATCGTAGTGCTTAAGAGAGGGTATGGTCAACCTTAAGCTGCACGACCAGTTCCGATGGCTCCCGATGCTCGTGATTAATCCTTATATGGCCGGAGATGACGTGTAATGCGTACGAGAAGGGGGCGTATTTTTTGTCTTCCGACCGCTTCCTCCCCTTGGTCGGCCAGCTAATAATCAGACCGACTCTGAATGAGGTCCTCTGTCCTGTGTGGGACTGGCAAATAGCGTTTCCAATGGGAAGCCACTGCCAGTCACAGTGTGTAGTCAGTGCAGTCACGGACTACAACTGGCTCACTGAAGTGGCAAATTTCACTGGGGGGACTGCAGACCCTAGGAGTAATCTGCCTCTGGTATAAGCAGAGCATAAAATGAACATGATGCTTGGATCTGGGCACTGGACCCATAACCTATTAGCAGACTGTGGGCCTGATTCAGGCACGGACGCCAAGCCGCGATGGCTCGCTATGGGCGATAGTTACCCGCCTGCGCATGCGTATGCATCGCAGTGCACATGCGCAAACCAGTCACTGCGATAGGGAATCGTGCGCTCGTAGCTCAAAGACTGAGCGCTACTTTGAGTGGCAGATAGTGCCGTTCCGACCATCACAACCATCGGGGCTTGCAACGAGACCCTTGTGGTAGGGTCTTGTCTGCAGCAAGCCCCAGTGAGCTTCCTGCTCTAATTGAGCTGGAAGCTCACCACTGACATCACTCGTGATGTCAGTGAGGCCGCCCCCAAACGGCAGGCGTTCCTTTGGGAATGCCTCCGTTTGGCCGACCAACCCCCCCGACCCGCCTACCAAACGGGGCGAGCTGTCGATCAACATCGATAGCCGCCCTTTTTGGATGCGAGCGCCGGAGCGAGTGATTTCTCGCTTGCACCGGGGCTCGCGCACGTTCAGTGTGCACGCCGCTTGTGCGCACTGCCCGGCCATCGACCTGCTTGCAAGCGCATAGTGCTTGCGAGCGGGTCTGAATCAGGCCCTATGTTCCACACGCTGTTCTGCAGCAGTCTATAAACTCTCCTGACTTTGTCCTGTACTCTGTGTACAGACATTATAGCTATGGTTACTGATACCATCTTTGCTCTGCCAGTAAAATGGATTGTTATCTGCCAACTTTTCCCTTGTTACAGTGAATATAAAAGTCAGTTGTATCACCTCCCATTAAAAGCAGGGTCACAAAACTAACACATACTATATGTGTAATAAATGATTTAAAAATTATTTTTCGATGATAGCTAGTTTACATCCGCAGAGTCTGGCTAAAGTGTCCTAGGTGTCATAGGGGCATATTTATTAATTATCGGGTTTTAGACTTGATAATTATAATGTCTTATGGCTGCTTATAGAGGTGATAAGAATTACGTATCGCCGGACTGTTTTAAAAAACACATCCAGGCCGTCCTAGCTCGGGGGCTTCGCATTATGAAGCTTGGTCAATCTCAATCTCCCATATCTGCTTCGGTCCCCCTAGATACATCCAGGTGATACTTAAAGTTTGCAGATATCTCTCAAAATGGGGAAAATCTTGCAAGTTTCTTCTGATAACTACAGTATACCCTTCAGTTAGTTAAGGGTGATATCTTCTGTCACAGTATAGACACCAGTGGCAGGAACATGTCATTGCAAAAGCTGTAAGCAACAGTTCAAGAAGGATTCAAATCCCGACAGCGGCATCCCAGCAGCAGTGAAAATCCCAATCGTCGAAAGGTAAGTATTGACTAACCTATTCTACCTCCTAGCCCTAACCCTCCCTTAGAGGTGCCTAACCCTAGTCCCCCCTCTAAGTGCCTAAGCCTAACCCCCCCTTCCCCACCGCCTAAATCTAAGGGGGTCATTCAGAGTCGGTCGCAAGCGCTGAGCGCTCGCAACCAACTCGATGTTGCCCCACTGGGCATGCACACGACGGAGCCGGCTCCATCGTGCGCATGCGCGAGACCAGGCTAGCGACGGACGCTCCGTCGCTAGGGGTCTCGCAGCAGACGGTGCGAGCTGACGATGGTGAGTGACAGCTCGCCCCGTTTGGGAGGTGGGCAGGGGGCGTGCCTGCCCAAACAGAGGCGTTCCCGCCGGAACGCTTGCCGTTTAGGGGCGGCCCCACTGACATCATAGCTGATGTCAGTGGGGAGCTTCCTGCTCGATCAGAGCAGGAAGCTCCCTGGGGTTTACGAGTGCCCAGACCCAACCTTAGGGTCTGGTCGTAAGCCCTGATGGTCGCGATGGTCAAGCCCATCGCGACCATCACCCATGTCGGTCGCTAGAGCTGTGGGTGTTAACCTACAGCTTAGCGATCGAAAAGGAGGCGGTTGTTCAGGATGCAAGTGGCCGCCCTGATTCAGAGCGACCGCTTGCAACTAATCACCGCCTCTGAATGAGGTCCTAAGGGCCTGATTCAGAGCCGCTCGTAAGCGGCCGCTCGTTCGCACTGAGCGATGTTCGCACAACTGCGCATGCGTATGGATTGTAATACGCATGCCCGAACCAGTCAGTGCGGCCGAAAATCGTTTGTTCGCTATATAGCGAATGCCTGCTACTTTGAGTGACAGGAGGAGGCGTATGTGGGTGGTAACAGGGGAAGGTGCTTGAAAACGGGGAGTGGAGATCAGAACGCAGGCGTGCTTAAAGGTCAAAACGGGCGTTTTAAGGGAGTGCATAATTAATACAGCAGCGTCGCTGACCACGTCACTTGGTTTTTTTTTAGTCAGAACTACTCGCAAAATAGCGGTTGAAAAAACCAACCACAAGAATAGCGAGCAGTTCATACGCTGTTCGATGTACTCGATTAATCTAATAAATAGCGGACATGACGTATGGTGCGAGCGGCAAGGGGGCGTATTTTTCAAAATTTCGACCACAAGTTTTGCTCGCTCGTTCAGACTTAGAGGCGTCAACAGACCGCAAAGTGCGAACGGTTCATTTGAATAGCCAGCCCCTTTTTTTTAAACGAACGACCGCAAATAGCGAGTGGCTCTAAATGAGGTCTTAAGTCCCTATGTCATGTCCCTTCCCCATAAGAGGCCATACCCATCTTATGTCCCTATTTGAAAAACATGGGGGCAAAGCTCTTTTTGGCCCAGGGCACCAAAAAAGATATTATGGATGTGTTGGGCTTGAGGGACTTTTAGATATTATTGACCAAATGATGAACAATTGTTTGTAATTACATTTTTACATACTTTAAACTCCTGGAGAGTGCTACAGTATATAAAGGGCAAACAAACTATAAATATTCACTTGTACTGTAATTCTCTGTAACGCTTCTAGTTCTTATTTTGATACTGTACATATAAGACAAACACTCTGGGGCACAAAACAGCCGCTTTGCACCAGTAATACTGTTTATAAACCACAGTGAGCTTTGATTTCAGCAAATATGCCAAGATTTTCTCAGCGGCGCATGCAATTGCGGAGTGCAGAGTGGGCGCAGACCAGTGCAGGAATAACATCGCATTACAATGATTACAATGAGGGAGAAATTTAAGGACACGTTCCCTGCCAGAAATAGCTCTGAACAAAGGGCCTGATTCAGAGCCGGTCGCTATTAGCGCTCGCTCATTCAGAAAAAGGGGTGGCTATTCAAATGAACCGTTCGCTCTTTGCGGTCTGTTGCCGCCTCTATGTCTGAACGAGCGAACAAAACATGCGGACTTTTTTTGATAAAAACGCCCCCTGGCCGCTGGCATCATACGTCATGTCCGCTATTTATTACATTAATCGAGTACATCGACCAGCGTATGAACTGCTCGCTATTTTTGTGGTTGGTTTTTCCTACCACAAATTTGCGAGCAGTTCTGACTATAAAATAACCCTGTGACGTGGTCAGTGACGCTGCTGTATTAATTATGCACACCCATAAAACGCCCGTTTTGACCTTTAAGCACGCCTGCGTTCTGATCTCCACTCCCCGTTTTCAAGCACCTTCCCCTGTTACCACCCACATAAGCCTCCTCCTGTCACTCATATTAGCAGGCATTCGCTATTTAGCGAACAAACGATTTTTGGCCGCACTGACTGGTTCGCGCATGCGTATTACGATCCGTACGCATGCGCAGTTGGGCTAACATCGCTCGGAACGAACGAGCGGCCGCTTACGAGCGGCTCTGAATCAGGCCCAAAGACTTGAATTCTGCACCAGCTTTCAGCCATGGGAGTTTACGTCTCATCAGAAACCTTTCCCTGTTATAGTGGAAACCTGGGCAGAGTGTCCAGCGCTGTGGCTAGCTGAGGATCTGGGAACAGGCTGCCGGTTGTTTCATTGTTTATTTATGAGTTGGAACCAGTGCACTGTGCATGGGGACTGTTTTACTGCAAATTGCAATATTGTGCGTAAAGTGTATTACATTACTCCGCATGAGCCTGCAAACTTGCTTCCATGCCAAATGGCTCCTATTAGAGGTATCAAACAAGACTCAAGGGGAGATGTACTAAGCCGTGGAGAGAGATATTGTACCAGCCAATCGGCTCTTAGCTGTTATTTTACAGACTGTGTATGACAGTTAGGAGCTGATAAGTTGGTATAAGTCTAGCCCTGTACAATCTCCACCGGTCTTCGACAGGAGAGCTAATTTCAGAGCGAATCCGAGAAATGTAATTAAAAGTTTTACAGACACAAAAGTAGAATTTAATAAAAATATCCCCTCACTCATGATTTATTGAATCCTTAAGGTCTAAATAAAGAAGCATTTTATTATACATGCTGAAAGTAGTGATAATTATTATTATTATTATTATTATTATATAATGTATACTGAGTTACTATAGGGTAGAAAGAGAAGTATATTGACTTGTTTGTACTTTTTATGTTAAGAAATGTATACATTTACTTTTAGTTCATAGAATTTGTTGCAGATTCCCAATTTTGTCGCTCTTTTGTGCCGCCAGCTGGTGCACTACATCTGCCAATGTAGTAACAGCTACTGCCTCACTCTGGCCCTCATTCAGACCCGCTCGCAAGCGGGTCGATGGTGGGGCACTGCACATGCGCCGCGCGTGCGCAAGCACCGTAAAGAGTGAGAAATTCACTCGATCTGGGGCTCGCTACAAACGGGGAGGCTGTCGATGTTGATCGACAGCTTGTCCCATTTTGTAGGCGGGGAGGGGGGGGTGGCTGGACAAATGGAGGCATTCCTGAAGGAACGCCTGCCGTTTGTGGGCGGCCCTACTGACATCACTCGTGATGTCAGTAGTGAGCTTCCTGCTCTATTAGAGCAGAAAGCCCACTGGGGCTTGCGGCAGATGAAACCCTACCACAAGGGTCTCGTCGCAAGCCGGATGCGACCCACAGCTTAGCGAGCGGCCAGGAGGCCGGATAAAAGAAAAAGAAAGGGGCCGGATAAAAGAAAAAAAAAGGGGCCGCCCTCATTCAGAGAAAGCGCTTGCTGGCGGAAATGTCAGACTCGCGGACATAGACGTATCTTTGGTTACTCGGATGGGATGACGTTAGGAATGCGCTATAGCTGTGTCACACAACACTGTGCTGCCACAAATGACCCTGTTCTGCATGTACTGGATACATCTACAAAGCTGTGTATCTGCATATCATTAATGCTCTATCTCCTGCTATTTTATGATCTGATTTTCTTTATTGCTCTGGGACTCTTCCTTCTGTTACAGATCTTGGCAGCAACTTTTGCAATTCCTGACATTTTCAGGCTTGTGCTTCCTCAGCAATTTTGTATCCAATATTATTATTGTTTTACCAGATCGGTTTAAAATAAAGAGCTAGCAAGTTATAAAGTAATTAAAATAAACTTGGTAGGTTTGAAACACTTTACTGCAATATTATACTGAATTTGCAAGCGTAAGCCATGGTGTAAATGGACTTATTATTTTTTAAATATGTACTTTTTTGTTTTTATATCAAAATAATTATTTATCTGGCATTTCAAGTTTTGTTTGAATTGGAAAACAATTTTCCACTTTAGTTTTACAGTCTGTTAAAGCTGGACCCTAGTCAGTATAGTGTATATGGACTGGAGCTATGTATGGTGCAGTTTTAAAATATATGTATACTATATGTCACATTAGATTATTTATTACCAGTTATTTATATATTCCGCAGCGCTTTATAGAGAATATTTGGCCAATCACATCAGTCCCTGCTCCAGTGGAGCTTACAGTCTATGGGCCTGATTCAGCAAGGAACGCAGTTGCTTATATGCACTCAGTCGATTGTTGCGTTCTGCGCATGTGTATTTATCGCAGTGCGTGCGTGCGAACTAGCCACTGCGATCGGGACAGCGATCGCAGAGGATACGCAGACCCATGGTAGAGTGATTGATAGGAAGTGCCGTTTATGGGTGGTGACAGGTGTGGTCGGGCGATCGCAGGCGTGTCAGTGTGTTTCAACGCCGTTGCATGGGCATGCATAATTTTGCCACTGCGATGCCGGACACAGCCTGAGGCTTATAGCGTGCGCAGAAGTAAGCAATTCCAGAGTGAGGTCTGCCCTGCCTTAACTGTGCGTATGGGCCCGTTGGTACTCAATGTTACAGATTGCTTCTCTCTGTTGGCCAAGTATACGGATGTGAGTAAGGGGAAGTGGGCGTCTTTATGTTAGGCTGCAATCGCAATGCGAATGCAAACATTTACATATCCTCGCTGATATTAGCAACGGCTTTGCATGAGTATAAGCAGAATAGCAATCTGTAGTGAATCAGGCCCTATATTCCCTACCACATATTGAGGTGTAAATGAAGTAGGACCTGTATAATGAGGTGTAAATGATGAGGGACATGTATGATGAGGTGTAAATGATGTGGGACGTGTATGATGAGGTGTAAATGATGTAGGACATGTATAATGAGGTGTAAATGATGAGGGACATGTATGCTGAGGTGTAAATGATGTAGGACCTGTATAATGAGGTGTAAATGATGTGGGACGTGTATGATGAGGTGTAAATGATGAGGGACATGTATGATGAGGTGTAAATGATGTGGGACGTGTATGATGACGTGTAAATGATGAGGGACATGTATGATGAGGTGTAAATGATGTAGGACCTGTATAATGAGGTGTAAATGATGAGGGACATGTATGATGAGGTGTAAATGATGTGGGACATGTATGATGAGGTGTAAATGATGTAGGACATGTATAATGAGGTGTAAATGATGAGGGACATGTATGCTGAGGTGTAAATGATGTAGGACCTGTATAATGAGGTGTAAATGATGTGGGACGTGTATGATGAGGTGTAAATGATGAGGGACATGTATGATGAGGTGTAAATGATGTGGGACGTGTATGATGAGGTGTAAATGATGAGGGACATGTATGATGAGGTGTAAATGATGTAGGACCTGTATAATGAGGTGTAAATGATGAGGGACATGTATGATGAGGTGTAAATGATGTGGGACATGTATGATGAGGTGTAAATGATGTAGGACATGTATAATGAGGTGTAAATGATGAGGGACATGTATAATGAGGTGTAAATGATGAGGGACATGTATGCTGAGGTGTAAATGATGTAGGACATGTATAATGAGGTGTAAATGATGAGGGACATGTATGCTGAGGTGTAAATGATGTAGGACCTGTATAATGAGGTGTAAATGATGAGGGACATGTATGATGAGGTGTAAATGATGTGGGACATGTATGATAAGGTGTAAATGATGTAGGACATGTATAATGAGGTGTAAATGATGTAGGACATGTATGCTGAGGTGTAAATGATGTAGGACCTGTATAATGAGGTGTAAATGATGAGGGACATGTATGATGAGGTGTAAATGATGTGGGACATGTATGATGAGGTGTAAATGATGTAGGACATGTATAATGAGGTGTAAATGATGTGGGACATATATGATGAGGTGTAAATGAAGTGGGACATGTATAATGAGGTGTAAATGATGAGGGACATGTATGCTGAGGTGTAAATGATGTGGGACATGTATGATGAGGTGTAAATGATGAGGGACATGTATAATGAGGTGTAAATGATGAGGGACATGTATGATGAGGTGTAAATGATGTGGGACGTGTATGATGAGGTGTAAATGATGTAGGACATGTATAATGAGGTGTAAATGATGAGGGACATGTATGATGAGATGTAAATGATGTGGGACATGTATAATGAGGTGTAAATGATGAGGGACATGTATGCTGAGGTGTAAATGATGTAGGACATGTATAATGAGGTGTAAATGATGAGGGACATGTATGCTGAGGTGTAAATGATGTGGGACATGTATGATGAGGTGTAAATGATGTGGGACCTGTATGATGAGGTGTAAATGATGTAGGACATGTATAATGAGGTGTAAATGATGAGGGACATGTATGCTGAGGTGTAAATGATGTAGGACATGTATAATGAGGTGTAAATAATGAGGGACATGTATAATGAGGTGTAAATGATGTGGGACGTGTATGCTGAGGTGTAAATGATGTGGGACATGTATGATGAGGTGTAAATGATGTGGTACCTGTATGATGAGGTGTAAATGATGTAGGACATGTATAATGAGGTGTAAATGATGAGGGACATGTATGATGAGGTGTAAATGATGTGGGACATGTATGATGAGGTGTAAATGATGTAGGACATGTATAATGAGGTGTAAATGATGAGGGACATGTATGATGAGGTGTAAATGATGTAGGACATGTATAATGAGGTGTAAATGATGTAGGACATGTATGCTGAGGTGTAAATGATGTGGGACATGTATGATGAGGTGTAAATGATGTGGGACGTGTATGATGAGGTGTAAATAATGTGGGACGTGTATGATGAGGTGTAAATGATGTAGGACATGTATAACGAGGTGTAAATGATGTGGGACATGTATGATGAGGTGTAAATGATGTGGGACATGTATGATGAGGTGTAAATGATGTGGGACATGTATGATGAGGTGTAAATGATGTAGGGCATGTATAATGAGGTGTAAATGATGTGGGACATGTATGATGAGGTGTAAATGATGTGGGACGTGTATGATGAGGTGTAATTAATGTGGGACATGTATGATGAGGTGTAAATGATGTAGGACATGTATAATGAGGTGTAAATGATGTGGGACATGTATGATGAGGTGTAAATGATGTGGGACGTGTATAATGAGGTGTAAATGATGTGGGACATGTATGATGAGGTGTAAATGATGTGGGACGTGTATGATGAGGTGTAAATGATGTGGGACGTGTATAATGAGGTGTAAATGATGTGGGACGTGTATGATGATGTGTAAATGATGTGGGACATGTATAATGAGGTGTAAATGATGTGGGACATGTATGATGAGGTGTAAATGATGTGGGACGTTTATGATGAGGTGTAAATAATGTGGGACATGTATGATGAGGTGTAAATGATGTCGGACATGTATGCTGAGGTGTAAATGATGTGGGACATGTATGATGAGGTGTAAATGATGTAGGACATGTATGCTGAGGTGTAAATGATGTGGGACATGTATGATGAGGTGTAAATGATGTGGGACGTGTATGATGAGGTGTAAATAATGTGGGACATGTATGATGAGGTGTAAATGATGTGGGACGTGTATGATGAGGTGTAAATGATGTGGGACGTGTATGATGAGGTGTAAATGATGTGGGACATGTATAATGAGGTGTAAATGATGTGGGACGTGTATGATGAGGTGTAAATGATGTAGGACGTGTATGATGAGGTGTAAATGATGTAGGACGTGTATGATGAGGTGTAAATGATGTGGGACGTGTATGATGAGGTGTAAATGATGTGGGACGTGTATGATGAGGTGTAAATGATGTGGGACGTGTATGATGAGGTGTAAATGATGTGGGACGTGTATGATGAGGTGTAAATGATGTGGGACGTGTATGGTGAGGTGTAAGTGATGTGGGACTTGTATGATGAGGTGTAAATGATGTGGGATGTACAGTATGTGGTGAGGTGCAGGGCCTGCAGCCCGAGCCCAGTAAAATCTGCCACACCCAGTGAAAGAACCAGTGTGTCTGTACACTGGGTATCTTCCTTGGCAGTGGCAGTGGCTTCCCAGTGTTACTGTACCTGCTAATGAAATGGCAGACAGGCAGTCCCGCGTGGAAGTGTTTTCTCCCTCTGGGACTGCGATTAGCAGAGAGAGCACTTCTAATAGGAAGACACTCCCTGCCTTTCCATCCACCCTAGCCAGCTTCAAGGGGCTGCAGCCAATGCAGTCCCTAGAAGCCAGTGATTGTGGGTATGTGCTAGTCGTGGTGCCTGCCAGATTCATTGCGCACAGGCAATGCACCTGGCAGGTGGTATAAGCGCAACAGTCTGGACCTCGCTGGGCTCACTCTGACTGGACAGTAGGAAGCCCCCCTTATGAAACATGTTAAGAGCTGCTACTGGTGAGGAGTGATTATGTGGGACATGTATACTGAGGTGTAAATGATGTGGGACAGGTATATGGAGGTTTAAATGATGTGGGACAGGTATGTGGAAGTGTAAATTATGTGGGACAGGTATATGGAGATATAAATGATGTGGGACAGGTATGTGGAAGTGTAAATGATGTGGGATAGGTATGTGGAGGTATAAATTATGTGGGACAGGTATGTGGAAGTGTAAATGATGTGGGACAGGTATGTGGAGGTATAAATGATGTGGGACAGATATGTGGAGATATAAATGATGTGGGACAGGTATGTGGAGGTATAAATTATGAGGGATAGGTATGTGGAGGTATAAATGATGAGGGATAGGTATGTAGTGATGTAAATGATGTGGGACAGGTATGTGGAAGTGTAAATGATGTGGGATAGGTATGTGGAGGGATAAATTATGTGGGACAGGTATGTGGAAGTGTAAATGATGTGGGACAGGTATGTGGAGGTATAAATGATGTGGGACAGGTATGTGGAGATATAAATGATGTGGGACAGGTATGTGGAGGTATAAATTATGAGGGATAGGTATGTGGAGGTATAAATGATGAGGGATAGGTATGTGGAAGTGTAAATGATGTGGGATAGGTATGTGGAGGTATAAATTATGTGGGACAGGTATGTGGAAGTGTAAATGATGTGGGACAGGTATGTGGAGGTATAAATGATGTGGGACAGGTATGTGGAGATATAAATGATGTGGGACAGGTATGTGGAGGTATAAATTATGAGGGATAGGTATGTGGAGGTATACATGATGAGGGATAGGTATGTAGTGATGTAAATGATGTGGGACAGGTATGTGGAAGTGTAAATGATATGGGACAGGTATGTGGAGGTGTAAATGATGTGGGACAGGTATGTGTAAGTGTAAATGATGTGGGACAGGTATATGGAGATATAAATGATGTGGGACAGGTGTGTGGAAGTGTAAATGATGTGGGACAGGTATGTGGAGATATAAATGATGTGGGACAAGTATGTGGAGGTGTAATTGATATGGGACAGGTATGTGGAGATGTAAATGATGTGGGACAGGTATGTGGAGGTGTAAATTATGAGGTATAGGTATGTGGAGGTGTAAATGATGTGGGACAGGTATGTAGAGATGTAATTGATATGGGACAGGTATGTGGAGATATAAATGATGTGGGACAGGTATGTGGAGGTATAAATGATGAGGGATAGGTATGTGGAGGTATAAATGATGAGGGATAGGTATGTGGAGGTGTAAATGATGTGGGACAGGTATGTAGAGATGTAATTGATATGGGACAGGTATGTGGAGATATAAATGATGTGGGACAGGTATGTGGAGGTATAAATGATGAGGGATAGGTATGTGGAGGTGTAAATGATGTGGGACAGGTATGTAGAGATGTAAATGATGTGGGACAGGTATGTGGAGATATAAATGATGTGGGACAGGTATTGGAAGTGTAAATGATGAGGGACGTGTATGTGGAGGCGTAAATGATGTGGGACAGGTATATGGAGCTATAAATTATGTGGGACAGGTATGTGGAGGTATAAATGATGTGGGACAGGTATGTGGGGGTGTAAATGATGTGGGACAGGTATGTGGAGGTGTAAGTGATGTGGGACAGGTATATGAAGCTATAAATTATGTGGGGCAGGTATATGGAGGTGTAAATGATGTGGGACAGATATGTGGGGGTGTAAATGATGTGGGACAGGTATGTGGAGGTGTAAGTGATGTGGGACAGGTATATGGAGGTGTAAATGATGTGGGACAGGTATATGGAGCTATAAATTATGTGGGTCAGGTATAAGGAGGTGTAAATGATGTGGGACAGGTATGTGGGGGTATAAATGATGTGGGACAGGTATGTGGAGGTGTAAGTGATGTGGGACAGGTATATGGAGGTGTAAATGATGTGGGACAGGTATGTGGAGGTGTAAGTGATGTGGGACAGGTATGTGGGGGTGTAAATGATGTGGGACAGGTATGTGGGGGTGTAAATGATGTGGGACAGGTATGTGGAGGTTTAAATGATGTGGGACAGGTATGTGGGGTGTAAATGATGTGGGACAGGTATGCTGAGGTGTAAATGATGTGGGACAGGTATGTGGAGGTGTAAATTATGTGGGACAGGTATGTGGAGGTGTAAATGATGTGGGACAGGTATGTGAAGGTGTAAATGATGTAGGACAGGTATGTAGAGGTGTAAATTATTTGGGACAGATATGGGGAGGTGTAAATGATGTGTGACAGGTATGTAGAGGTGTAAATGATGTGGGACAGGTATGGGGAGGTGTAAATGATGTGGGACAGGTAGGTGGTGTAAATGATGTGGGAAGGTATGTGGAGATGTAAATGATGCAGGACAGGTATATGGAGGTATAAATGATGTTTGACAGGTATGTGGAGGTATTGACAGGTATATGGAGGTGTATATAATGTGGGACAGGTATGTGGAGGTGTAAATTATGTGGGACAGGTATTCGGAGGTGTAAATGATGAGGGACAGGAATGTGAATGTGTACATGATGTGGGACAGGTATGTGGAGGTGTAAATGATGTGGGACAGGTATGGGGAGGTGTAAATGATGTGGGACAGGTATGTGGGGTGTAAATGATGTGGGACAGGTATGGTGAGGTGTAAATGATGTGGGACAGGTATGTGGAGGTGTAAATGATGTGGGACAGGTATGTGGAGGTGTAAATGATGTGGGACAGGTATGTGGAGGTGTAAATTATGTGGGACATATATAGTGAGGTGTAAATGATGTGGGACATGTATAGTGAGGTGTAAATGATGTGGGACATGTATGGTGAGGTTCAGGGGCGTATTTATCAGTGGCCCTGTGTTCACTCACCATCTGGGGCCCCTTCCTCCTCTCTCTCCGGCGGCCACGGCGCACTGACAGGTTCAGTAGACTTCGGGCAGACCAGTGCTCGGAGTGTACTGAGTATGCGCAGAACGCTGGGAAAATGGCTGCGGTGGCAATTTTCCAGGTGTTATGTGTAGCGCCTCTCCAGCCAACGTGGGACTTCGGAGAGGTAAGTATTAGAAAGTATTGTTGCAGGGTGTG